>OX451737.1:208032065-208402065 GCA_948472305.1 Vicia faba | reverse complement strand
TATCTATCTATCTATCTATCTATCTATCTATCTATCTATCTATCTATCTATCTATCTATCTATCTATCTATCTATCTATCTATCTATCTATCTATCTATCTATCTATCTATCTATCTATCTATCTATCTATCTATCTATCTATCTATCTATCTATCTATCTATCTATCTATCTATCTATCTATCTATCTATCTATCTATCTATCTATCTATCTATCTATCTATCTATCTATCTATCTATCTATCTATCTATCTATCTATCTATCTATCTATCTATCTATCTATCTATCTATCTATCTATCTATCTATCTATCTATCTATCTATCTATCTATCTATCTATATCTATCTATCTATCTATCTATCTATCTATCTATCTATCTATCTATCTATCTATCTATCTATCTATCTATCTATCTATCTATCTATCTATCTATCTATCTATCTATCTATCTATCTATCTATCTATCTATCTATCTATCTATCTATCTATCTATCTATCTATCTATCTATCTATCTATCTATCTATCTATCTATCTATCTATCTATCTATCTATCTATCTATCTATCTAATCTATCTATCTATCTATCTATCTATCTATCTATCTATCTATCTATCTATCTATCTATCTATCTATCTATCTATCTATCTATCTATCTATCTATCTATCTATCTATCTATCTATCTATCTATCTATCTATCTATCTATCTATCTATCTATCTATCTATCTATCTATCTATCTATCTATCTATCTATCTATCTATCTATCTATCTATCTATCTATCTATCTATCTATCTATCTATCTATCTATCTATCTATCTATCTATCTATCTATCTATCTATCTATCTATCTATCTATCTATCTATCTATCTATCTATCTATCTATCTATCTATCTATCTATCTATCTATCTATCTATCTATCTATCTATCTATCTATCTATCTATCTATCTATCTATCTATCTATCTATCTATCTATCTATCTATCTATCTATCTCTATCTATCTATCTATCTATCTATCTATCTATCTATCTATCTATCTATCTATCTATCTATCTATCTATCTATCTATCTATCTATCTGTCTATCTATCTATCTGTCTATCTATCTGTCTATCTATCTGTCTATCTATCTATCTATCTATCTGTCTATCTATCTATCTGTCTATCTATCTGTCTATCTATCTGTCTATCTATCTGTCTATCTATCTATCTATCTATCTATCTATCTATCTATCTATCTATCTATCTATCTATCTGTCTATCTATCTATCTATCTATCTATCTATCTATCTATCTATCTATCTATCTATCTATCTATCTATCTATCTATCTGTCTATCTATCTATCTATCTATCTATCTATCTATCTATCTATCTATCTATCTATCTATCTATCTTCTATCTATCTATCTATCTGTCTATCTATCTATCTGTCTATCTATCTATCTATCTATCTATCTATCTATCTGTCTATCTATCTATCTATCTATCTATCTATCTGTCTGTCTATCTATCTATCTATCTATCTATCTATCTATCTATCTATCTATCTATCTGTCTGTCTATCTATCTATCTATCTGTCTATCTATCTATCTATCTATCTATCTATCTATCTATCTATCTATCTATCTATCTATCTATCTGTCTATCTATCTATCTGTCTGTCTATCTATCTATCTATCTATCTATCTATCTATCTATCTATCTATCTATCTATCTATCTATCTATCTATCTATCTATCTGTCTGTCTATCTATCTATCTATCTATCTATCTATCTATCTATCTATCTATCTGTCTGTCTATCTATCTATCTATCTATCTATCTATCTATCTATCTATCTATCTGTCTGTCTATCTATCTATCTATCTATCTATCTATCTATCTATCTATCTATCTATCTATCTATCTGTCTGTCTATCTATCTATCTATCTATCTATCTATCTATCTATCTATCTATCTATCTATCTATCTATCTATCTATCTATCTATCTATATGTCTGTCTATCTATATATCTATCTATCTATCTATCTATCTATCTATCTATCTATCTATCTATCTATCTATCTATCTGTCTATCTATCTATCTATCTATCTATCTATCTATCTATCTATCTATATGTCTGTCTATCTATATATCTATCTATCTATCTATCTATCTATCTATCTATCTATATGTCTGTCTATCTATATATCTATCTATCTATCTATCTATCTATCTATCTATCTATCTATCTATCTATCTATCTATCTGTCTGTCTATCTATATATCTATCTATCTATCTATCTCCCTACCCTGGAATCTTTATCCATAGAGTTCACCTAATGAATGTTTGGTTATGGTGCAATAACTATTGCTAGTGTTTCTCTCTTGATCCTTAAAGTGGCCGGGTAATACTTCAGACGGTTTCTTGAGCACCTTGAATCACACCAATGCACCCACTCTACACTTTATACTTATTGATCAAGTATATAGTTGATAGGTTTAGCCCTAAGAAGTTATAAACAGGTCTCCCCGATCATTATATGTGCAAAATGTGGCATCTGCAACGAGATTCCTAAATTTTATTACATTGGAGTTCTCATTCAATTCCAACGCCAATTTAAGAGTAATATAGCCTTTAACTTAGACCCATTTTCCATATAAGTCGTCCAAGGAACCTTCGAATGAATATATGTAATTTATATATAGTGTCAGACATAAAAAGGTGTCCCAATATAGAATGTCAGTTGAACTTCCTAGATCTTTTAATACTTTCTTGATCTCCCAATCGTTGCATTGTAATTTTATTATCATAGGGTCATTTTCATGATGGAGGACCCCAACAACGTCTTTACGGGAGAATGTCATCTCAGGGTCAAGATCATCATCTAGGTTTGACTTTCACGTGGGGCGATTTTCTCACCTCCTTGACTTGGTGGCGTATCTTCTATGGAATAAGTTGGATTCTATGCCCCGACAAACACTCTCGTGATGGTATTAAGCATAGAGAGGGATGGTATGTCTTACTCTTTACTTTATGGCTCTATCTTTTTGGACATGTGGCTTTTACATTGATCTCTCCTCTGAGCTTAGGACCTGGCTCCCGTTTGTTGAGAGCTCCCTCTAACATACTTTTTAAAGTGACCTTCTTGAATAAGTCACTCAATATCCCTCTTGAGCTAGCGACAGTCATCAGTATAGTGACACAACACTTTGTGTTATTTGTACCACCTATTGGGCTCAGGCCCCATGATCTCCTACTTGGAAGTCAGTAGAGTCGGAATGTCGTGGGTGTAGAGAACTTCACGGAACATCTTCTTTCAGTTAGTGTAGAGGGTCATGAAGTTATTAGAAGGCTTCTTGATACGTTTAAAAATATTCATATCTATAACGGGCAAATTGTAGTAGCTTTTGCATTGTTGTTGTGATGAATCGGACCCGCCAGAGGCACCTCCTTTGACACACATAGATTTCTCCTATGCGTTTGTCTCATCCTTTTTTATTATACACTTAACTTCCGACATAGTTCTAACCATTGAAATGACAGGCTTATGTGTGAGAGATGCATTGAAGTTTGTTGCCTTTAAACCATTATAGAACTCTGATGAACATACATTATTAGACATTGAATATACTAGTAATAAAAAACTTCTATTGCTTAGTCGCAGAAAACTAATGGACAAGTTTCCTCGAGAGGTCTTGATAACTAGTTACTAAAAAATGAGGGAGGTTCATGAACCACCTGAGAATGACCTCCTTGAAAGTTTTAGACAATATCAAATCCAAACTTATGGCTAAGGAGTATCATCAGGTGCAAGGTTTTTATTTTCAAGATACATTTTCACCAGTAGTGAAACATTTCACTGTGAGAGTCGTTCTCCCTCTTACAATATGTAGAAAATGGCAAATCACTCAATTGGATGTAAATAATCCATTTTTGTATATATTACTTGAAAAGGAAGTTTATATGCAACAACCACTATGCTTTATTGATGCAAATAATTCTCTAGTTTGCAAGTTAAACAAAGACATTTATGGTCTCAAACATGCGTCTTTTCACTTTTCATCCAGACTAGAAGACGTGATCCCTCTCTATTTAAAATCATCAAACCTAACAAATCTACTTTTATGTTTCTCTATGTTGATGATATCAAAGATACAAAGTCTTGTGATATTTTTTCAAAAGAAAGTTGGTAAAATATCTATATAGAGATAACAGAAAAAGTTTCGAGTGTGTATGAAAAAGTGAAAACTTTTTAATAATTAGTTCTTGTATTATGAAAAAAATTATATTATCATTTGATTTCTTTTGATTGAATATGATTTCGGTTTAGACCAAGGTCCAATTTTCCTAACTCCAACAACACCTGACACTTGGCAACAATTCATATATTTGGATCGTCAAACTTATCTTTGAGTCCTATGAGACCATATTGATATCCATATCCAAACAATAGTTAAAGAGCCTTGGATCCATAAAATAATTGGATCGAAGTAAGTCAATCACCCAAAAATCGCGTGATCAAATACATAGCTAAATTTGGTTAAGTCAACCCTCTAGAACATTATTATACTCTAAAAATACATTTAATCGCATCTGACAGAATATTGAAGACAATCAATCATACCATAAAGAATGTTCTAATGTTTTCTATCTAATACAGTTGCAATGAACAGAAGGTTCTAACACCCTCAAAATCCTAGAACTTCCCTATAAAAGACAAACTATGTATTAACATTAGATACATACAATTATGACCTAAAAACCTGACACTTCTTGTTGTTTTTTCTTTGAGTGTCAAAGTATTTACGCGTGAAACCCCTAGAATTAGACAAAGCTAAAAGATTGATCCAATCATAAGACTCATTACAACTAACAAGACTTAGAGAAAAATAACCCTTCAAAATCAAATATCTTTAACTATTGTCATGAAATTTTTTTATGTATGATTACCACGAATGAATCTATAATATAAGAAAATTAGTTGTTCTAGAAAATACATTTTTGCTCTTTCCTCTTTGTCTTCCACCTCATCATTTTGAGGGTATTTTTGGTCCAAAATTTACTATTTCCAACCAAACTACCATAATTGAACCAAATTGCTTACTATTTCTTATACTTCCTTTCACTTTTCAAATGTTGATAATTGGCTTTTATGCATTTGGTTCGAAACAAACTTATCCAATTCAACTTTTCTCTTTTACCAAAGTCAGGTCACATCATTTTTACTTTTTCTCTTTTATCTCACTTTTCACCTCCCTTTTATCTCACTCACTTCCAAATTCATCTTTCTCTTTCTCTATTTCGGTTTTAAGAATCATCTTCTTTCTTTTCTCTATATGGAAGGTGAGCAACAACTTCATTTCATCTTTTTTTTTTCATCTTTGAACTTCTATTCACATTTCATGATTTTGTTTTGTGTTTCCATTCATTCTTTAAGGAAATATAGAAAAAATGGTGGCTCAATATTTTAATGTTAATTAACATCCATTCTGGTTTTTGTTTTGTTGGCGGTTTAACATGGTTGTTCAGTGAAAGGGTAATTTTCACTTTTCATGTTTTAAGTGTGGTTTGGGTTTTCTACATTTCTATTCATATTTTACTTTCAAAAGTTTTTTAATGTTTCTTAACATATATTATGGATTTTCAATTTTTTTATGTTTACCTTTATGTTCATGTTAAATCTATTAATAATGTCGGTATGAAAATGAACATGACAAACAAGATCCAACTACTAAACATGAAATATGGTATGGATCAATGAGCATTAACAATCATAGGATCAAATAAAGTTTTCTTAGATCTGAGTGAGTCATCTAAATTATCTTGTACTTTTTATGATATGAGTGTATTTTTTAACCTTTCCTCGGCCTATTGAGTTAGATCTGTTTAGTTTTCATTTGTCATGTTGGTTAATGTTCATGCTTTGGACCAAATGAGCTGGTCTTTTTGGTTTTAGGTAATTTAACTTATGCAACTATTTGTATTGTTGTTATTTCTATGATTCACTTCATTTTGTTTAGTTTTTGTTATTTCTGTGTCATACGGCGGGAGAACTGAGTCAGGTGTTTTTGCGTTTTATCGCAAATGTTGTAGATAGCAAGAGTCTCCACCGGCTTTTCTTTTATCCAATAAAGGAAAGGGTGAAAAGAACAGGAAAGACCTTTCGAGATGTTTTCTTGAGTTCGGTGGGTAGGTTATGAAAAGGGAAGGTGGTAGCACCCTTTTCATCCGTAGTTATCTACGGGCTCTTAGTTGCTTGATAGATCACTTTGAAAAATGATTTGTTTGAAATGTGTTTGTGGTGGGTTTTTTGAAAGTATTTTGAAAAAACGCCTTTGTTTCGGAAAACTTTGTAATGATTCTCGTCTCTATAAGAATGTATACAAAGTGTTGGTTTTTAAAATAGTTCAAAGAGATGTTTATTTTTGGAGATGTTTTGAAAGTGTAAGTGGGAAAATGGTTTTGATTTGTGAGCAAGCAACTATGAGCGTCCTACCTACTCAAAAGGTCTTTGTTCTTTTCCTTCTCCTTTAGATGTTGCAATCTTACCATTGATTGGTAGAAAGCCCCATCATTGTATGTGAATGGATGGGCGTGGGTCAATCGTATAGTCATAGAAGGCAACTTATGAGACGTTTTAGCAATTTTCGTAAGGGACTAGATCATTTATCGAAGGCAACATCGAGGGACAATGAGGGACTAAGATCCTTTTTGATCGAGGGTCTTTGCTAAAACTCCCATATTCGAGGGACATGACTATTTTCTGAGGCAACAAGCGAGGTTACCTTCAAGGTGCGTGTCTGAATAGCGTGTTTGATTGTATGCATTTTTATCTTTGAGATTAGGGTTTTCTAGCGGTTGATTTTATCTTGCCATACACACCCTAATTACT
This sequence comes from Vicia faba, assembly GCA_948472305.1. NCBI lineage: Eukaryota > Viridiplantae > Streptophyta > Magnoliopsida > Fabales > Fabaceae > Vicia > Vicia faba. The sequence continues at coordinate 208,395,182 of OX451737.1, read as the reverse complement.
AAAAATTTATATTAAAGTGGTAAATTGAGAAAATTAAAATCCTAATCTATTACATCATTAGGGGAGTGGGGGTATAATTTACAAATGGGGATGAAGTAGGAACTTCAATATTATAACCATATCGAATAATAGAGAAGACAATGTAAAACCAGTGTAAAATAAAGGAAAATTTGCATTTTGAACTGTTATGTGTCAACACATGCTACTATGCATTGACACATAACTTTCCTTGCTCATGTAAAACCAAACCAACTCAGTATGAGTCGATGCATAATGGGATGTGTCGACTCATGCACCTGTTTGTGTCGATAAATACACGTTTTGTATCGACTCATGCACCTTTCATCCTTCTATTTTTGGGCCCTGGATAACAGTATGAGTCGATGCATAAAGCTATGTGTCGACTCATACCCTGTTTTTCACTAGAATGAGTCGACCCAAGTCGGTATGTGTCGACTCATGCTGCAATTTTTGCCTTAAATATTGTTTTATTGTCTGTTTGGGTCAGTTTACAGTATATAATTGATAAACATAAACAACAAGAAAATGGTTAGCTCAAAGGGGAAATGGTTACTACATCTTTATCTTCAAAAATAAATCTTTAATGACGTATGAAAAATGCAAAGTCAAGATGACTTACCTTGAGATTGCACTTGATGTTTTAAGTCTGAGTACTTTTCTAGCTGTTGTGATGGCTCTAATGAATCTCCAGGAAGTTGTCCCAAACTGTTGAATCAAACTAACCCAGTCAAGTTGTACAGTGCTGTTTTTTTTGTGTTTTGAGGGTGAAGATAATGACACTAACAGAAACTGTCCTAATGTTTGAACAATCTCTATGTGATAAGGTGTTTGATTTATGGGAGAGTTTGTAAGATGTAATAATGGATTGAGGTTCAATTTTTAATGAAAGAAGAGCTGTTTTTTTTAATGAGCCAAGGTTACAAAGAATGCTGTCTTTTTTCTGTTCAAAAACTATGTATTCTCTCTCTAAAAGCCCACACCTTGTGTGTTGTGAAAACAATATATTTATAGAGGAAGTTTTGCTGGGTTTTGGGAGGGAAATAAATAACAATTTGAATAGTTTGGGTATGCTGCATCATTGCCTTTTAGATGCAGATCTCATATGCAAATTTGATACAAACATGGGGCTGAGATAATGCAGGCTTGGACTGGGTTGGTAGTAGCATATCAGGGCTGTTTTTACAACAGTTTTAGAGTGTTGTGGCAGCTTGGTGCATGGCTATTTTATAGCAGTATAGCAGACTGTCTTTTGACATGATTTTGGGCTGTTATGTGGGCAATACAACAGGCTTGGACAACATTGTTTGTAGCATGATACAAAATCTGGTGTGTGGACCAATTTATGCAGACTGTAACAAATACAAAGCATGTTTGTGGGCAGCATAATGGTAAGGTTTGAGCCAAAGGGAAAGAGTTCAAACAATACCAAACCTATGATTTGTAATCTTGCAAAAATGTCACTTTTTAATAACATGAATTATTTGTAACATCTTGAATTATTTGTAACATCTTGAATTATTTTGAATTGTAGTGAAAAGATATCATGAAGCAATGAAATTAACAAGTATAGAAAATACTTAGAAAAATTTCCAAGTCTTGCAAAGTTGGATTTTTGACTCTCTTGATTTTTGATGATAAAATTTCATATTTTGGATGTCTAGATGAAATGTGATTTTTGGGACTCAATTTTGGTCAAAAAGTCAAAGTTTGACGTTTTAGTGCACAATTGACTTTTTCCACTAGTTGACCGAATTTCGTCTATCAATCCCCTGATCTCAGGAGATGAATTGAAATATGCGATTAGGTGAAAAATGACGCGCTCAGATATTTGAGATCATGCTTCCAACCAATAAGTCAGGTATTAGGTCAAAAATCAAAGTTCGGTCATTTTCAGTCAAAACCCTAATTTTGCCCATTTTGCCCTTTTGATAATTTGAATGACTTTCTTAAAAAATCGTGATCCAAGACTTGAAAATTGACAGAAGTAATCCTGAGGGTCCATAATGATCCATGAAAGTCATTTGAAACATTAGAAATTCGACTGCCTTTGTACAAACTCAAACCCTAATTTGAGGCATCAGTGTTGAGGAGATTATTTGACCTAGTCGATACTTGCGCAAACTTGAGTCATTGAATATCTTTGTAGCAAATATCTTGAGAAATGAGAGGGAAAATTTTGGGGTACAACAATTGTCCCTGTTCAATCTTCTTAAACCTGAAGAGTTAGATTGGCGAGTCTGCCATTCGTGACTTAAAGGTGGAAGATGATTGAACACTAGAGTGCCCAGAAATTTGCACTCGATGGTAGGTTGGTTGATCGCATCGGGAATGGGCTTATAGATTCCATTTAGATAGTGGCGGTATATTTTCCGAGATGGGCTTATAGATGCCATCCAGAAGTGATGGGGAGTCATCGAAGATGGGCTTATAGATGTCATCCAAAGGATTGTTGATAGAGATTGAAAGAAGTATCAGGGTAAATCTTTGGTCGATTTATACTGAAATAGTAGATGTCTTGAAGGAAGTGTTTGTCGTGTAGATAGTCTCCCCATCCTGTTTTAGAAATTGATCTACAATCAATTTGTTGGTAAACCCGTCTTGTTTCGAGAGTTCATGCCATTGGTGATAAAGATAGTCACTCCGTCCTGTTTCGAAAATGATCTACAATCAATTTGTTGGTAAACCCGTCTTGTTTCGAGAGTTCATGCCATTGGTGATAAAGGTAGTCGCCCCGTCCTATTTCGGGAATTGATCTTTATCTCACCAAAGAGAAAGAAAGATAGTTTCCCCGTCCTGTTTCGGGAGTTAATCTTCAATCTGCTCACGTAGATAGTTGTCCTGTCTTGTTCTAGGTATTAATCTACAATCAGTTGTTCACAGATGGTTGTCCTGTCTTGTTTCAGGTATTAATCCAAAACCTGCTTTTTGTTGGTCGTAGAGATAGTTGCCCTGTCTTGTTTCAGGAATTAGTCTCTGACCTTAGAGAAAGGAAGATAGTTTCCCCGTATTGTTTTGGGAGTTAATCTTCAATTTGCTCATGTAGATAGTTGTCTTGTCTTGTTTCAGGTATTAATCTATAATCAGTTGTTCACAGATAGTTGACCTATCCTATTTCAGGTATTAATCTAGAACTTGTTGAAAATTGATGATGATATTTGTTTGTTGATCTTTCTTGAAAAGGTAAAGAATTAGTTGTATGCAATGCCATGATGCATGATATACATTGTGTAATGATGTTCTCAAAGTAAATAAGATTGTGCTATATGTATTTTGTATGCATATGCTATGATGTTTGTAAAGTAATGTATGAATGCAATATATGAACTGATCAGTTGTTCGTTGTAGCATCATTGAAATAAGGGAAAATAAATTCTTGACTGCTACTGGGGATGGAGAATGTGATTCTTCATTATTTGTTTAGAATGTTTCCATTGGGGATTCCTGTTTTGTTTTTTGAGGAGAAATCCGCTGGGGGACATTGATTTTGCTTGAGGGAAACTTTGTGGAGAGTGTTAATTTTTGCTTGGGGAAAAGAGTTCAGGATTTTAGTTATCTGTTGCTCTACTGGGGAGTTATCTCTTGATTGGATAGAATGGAAGTTAACAACTTGTTGGGGATAAAGAAGTTAATTATTATCTGGTCGGATTCCAGGCGTTGCAGTAACTCACTTGGGATAGTGGAAAACTCTACTGGGGAGGAGGAGTTTTGTTAGATGTTTGAAGAAGTTAAATTTTTATCTGGTCGGGTCCAGGCTTCATAGTAACTTGCTTTGAAAGAGATGAAGTTGAACTAGTATCTGGTCGGGTCCAGGCTTCATAGTAACTTGCTTTGAAAAAATGGAGTCAACTGTTATCTGGTCGGGTTCCAGACTTTACAGTGACCTCTGGTGATAGTAACGACTCCGTTGGAGATTGCAATGACTCTACCGAGGGTTAAGGGGTTTCGTCTATTGATTAGTAATCATCTAAGAAGCAAACTCAAGTTGGGGAATTTACAGTTTGTTGGGAAAATAAACCTTGTTGAAGAGAATGTTTTGACGACCTGCTAGGGAGGTGTTTTCTTTAGGGAGAAATCCACACGGCTCTTTTTTAAGACCAACTCAGCTGGGGATGAAGAATGTGATTCTTCATTATTTGTTGGAATTAAATTGTTGGGAGATGGACTTCCATGGCTAGAGAAATAAACTCTACTGGGGAAATAAAACTCCGTAAACTGCTTGGGGATTTTTATGAAGCCTTGTTGGGGAACCCAAGAAGTTTATGAACCATGTTGTGGAATTCTTCAATATGCTAGGGAGATGATTGGAGACTCTTGCTTTGTGGGGGATATCGAAATCTCTGTCATCAATAGGTTGTATGCTAAAAATATGGCAGTGACTTCGCGGGAGGATGTCTTTGTCTCTATATCTATTGTAGGATGTATCTGCGAAGATTTGCAGATGGCTTTTAGACATTGTCCTATTTCTTCAAGCCATTAATAATTGTCTTTGTGTTTTTTTTATGCGTGTACTTGTAAACGGTGATTATATTCAAATGCATATGTTAAAAATAACCACTGGACGTGTTTGCAAAACAAAACAGAAAAATAAAAGTAAACAGTTTATGCACTTTCAAAGAGATAACTTTTGTATTAATCTAAAGAAGTCTGCCTATAACAAGAATTTTTGTACAAGGAGACAAACATTCTAATAAGAGAGTGTCGTCGTAAGAAATGAAAACTATACAAAGTAGTATAGAAAGAAAAATAGCTATGTGAAATGATCCCATTGGGTTCCTATTCTGCTATTGCCTTTATATCTTTGATTAGTACCATTTGAATTTGACACTTGATATTGAAGTCTGTCTGTGAGGTGATCCAACGGGACATAGTTGTATGCTTTTAATCCCTAACTTTTGCCTGGACCATCTGTGATACGGTGGCAGAACCGACTGTTTGATGCTGGTTTACGTTTTGCATTTTTTGTTCGCAAAATATCGCGGTAAGCAAAAGTCGCCACCGACTTTTATTTCATCCAATTGGAAAGTAAAAAAGTACAGAAAAAAAATCCTTTTTCGAGTCATTCTGAGTACGGGGGTAGATTATAGAAAGGGAAGGTGTTAGCACCCTTTCTATCCATGGTTTTCCATGGGCTCTTAGGTACTTGCTCATCTTTTAAAAATTGCTTGTGTATGTGCTTTGTTTTGAAAATGTTTTACTTCATGATAACCCTTGTATAAGTCTTCAAAGGTGTGACGAAGTTGTTTTGAAAGTTGTTTTGAAATGTGTAAGTGTGAAAAGTTTTGATTTGAGCAAGTTTCTACTAGCATCTACCTACTCAAAAAAAGATCGTTTATATTCTTGTTCCTTTAGACAGCGCTATCCTACTATTGAGAAATAGGTAGCACCGTTGTTCGAGTTGTAAGGGTCAATTCGAAAGGGACGTACGATCACTAAAGAAATGTTAGGACACCTTAGTATTAACCTTAAAGTCTTAAGATCATATTCGAGGCTACATTTCCGAGGCAACATTTCCGAGGCAACATTCGAATGGGATGTTTGATCTTTTTTAGACAGGAGGGCAACCACTAAGACACCCTATGCTTAATGATCGTTTACCGAAGGTAACCGAAGTGAGAGTATACCGTAAGAGTGATATGTGTGAGTGATTTGTTTTCAGTTATTTATCTTTGCACATTGGGGTTTTCTAACCATATTAATTTGTCATGCATTCTTGTCATACAATCCTATTAGCATACATCCAGTTAAATATTTGTGGGAATTAAAAATGCGAGAAAGTAAATCTACGCTATTACAAGGCTTCGGGGAGGGGGATTAATTACATAGCCAAAAACCCGGGGAAAAAAAGCGATAAGTAAAAGCCCTAAATTAACTATTACAAACCAATGAACAGTTACAAAAATATTGTCAAAATAAATAATAAGCGCGTGATGAATCAAATGCGAAACGACTAGGGTTTTGACCCTTGACTAAACCTATTGACGATTGATTAAAAAATGTTTTGTTACGTTTTGTTATTTAAGAAAATAATGAACTAATTAAATTAAAGAAAAATCCTAAATTCTAATTAATTTTAAATTAAGGAAAATGAATTAATTCGCTCTAAAAACCTATTTTTGTATTTTTATTTATTTGAGAAAAAATGAAAATAAAGTTAAATCAAGAGTTTTAACCTAATTTCTATTTGATTTTATTTATGAAAATAAATTACAATTTCCCTAAGTTAAACTAAATTAAAATAAATTAACAAATTTAATTTTGATAAAAAAAGTCTAATTCTAATTTATGATTTTTTTGATTTTATGATTTTTTATATGAAAAAACAGTTAATTTGTGAATTAAAATGATTAAAAGAAAAATTAAAAGAATTAAAGAAAAGAAATAAAAAAAACAAGTTAGAGATGGGCCTGATAGCAATGCTGGAGAGGGGGGTGCCAATATGATTTATGGGCCCAAACAAATCCAAGCCCTTTTGACTTCACCTGATCTAGTGTGTATGTTGACTTGAGATGCACGGTGATCCTCCAATGGAAAAGCATTGGATCTTGGCTGAAGATGCATTTGATGGTTGGATCTTGATGGTATATGGTGGACATCCTGATAAGCAGTGCACCTGATCATATGAAGCAAAATTATATGAAACAAATATTGGGACCTGGGGATCGAACCCAGGCCCTTATGCTCGCTACCAATACCACACTGCCAACTGAGCTGCTTTGCTTGTTTGTACATATAATAGAAATAAACAATATAATCATATCACGTGATGTATTCAGAAAAAATGCGCGAAAATTCAAACCACCCAACTAGTGAGTGCCACGCATCGTCTTCTTCCTCTCTCCGTCGCTTTAGCCTAGGATACTTTTACCTACAGACACCTTGCTGTAGGTACAGACCTGTGCATCTCAAAAATTGCATATGCTGAAGATAAATGACAATGGATGGTACCAATCAACTCGTCTCATCCTCACGAGCATCATGGTACAAGAATCAACGCCCAATTTTGCCTGCATTGAAAACCCCTAAACATGAACACAAAACCCTAACTATGGAAATATCACATACAATTATCAAAAATGCAATTAAATGGAAGGATTAGCTTGCAAACACGATGATAAACATGAGTATAACAATCAAAAGTGCTAAAGATACGTGAATTAGTGAAATCAGAATCATGTTTTTGGGAAAACCGTGGGAGGTGTAGACCACGATTCTGGGCGTTTCAAGACCTAGTTGTGATTGGAATCGCTTCCTGGGATGTCTGGGAAGGGATTGGTGCTCTTGAAATGCTTTGAAACTCCTTGTAGATTGGAAAACGATTCCCACTTTTTCTTGAATTTTTCCAGTTTTGTTCTTGGCTACGCACGTCCTCTAACCTTTCGTTCTTACCTTGGATACGTTCAATATATATCATAAAGTGCATTAGGGTTGTAAAAACTGATCACATCTTTGGAAGTTTTCAAGATTTGATTTGATTTGATTTTCATGGCATATGTAAACTTGCTATATTGAGCCAAATTATGCATTTCTTGTCCCAATCAGCCTTGATTCAAATTGATCATCATATCCTTGCATTATTTGATTCAGATCACAACATATCTTTTTCATTATTCATCAATTATTTGATTTAATTGAAATTTTAATTAACAAAAAATCAAAATAAATTGAAAAGTGAAGAAAATAACATGAGGTTGGATATTTGGGTCGTGGATCATATTATAAGTGAGGTGCAAGCATAAAAAGTTGGGCCCATTTAGCAAAAAATGCAAATTTGAGCACATTTGACTTTTGGCAATTTTGCAAGAATGGTCAACTTGCCCAATGCATAACTCTCTCAATTGTGACCCTAGAGAGGTGTTTTTGGACTTTTTAGAAAGCTTAGGATGTCCTATAAGCAACTCTTTTGGTCTCATCTCAATTGAATCTTCCATGTTCATGTATGAAGCTTTGACCCAAAAGGTGTTTTTGTTGACTTTCCAAAATGACCTATAATGTCAAAATTCATATCTTTTTGTGAGTGCATATTCTGAACTTTGGAGCTGAAGATGAATTGTTGGTAATTGCATCCTCTTCAAAATGAGCTTTTGATGGGTCATTGCTGATAAAGTATAAGAAAGTTATGCTTCGTCAAAGTTGAGTTGACTTTTCCTACAAAACCCTAATTTAGCAATTTTTGGGTTTTGATGAATTGTGAGCAATCCTTGAGGAATCATGATTAACCCTTGATAAAATGATGGATAATACTTCAAAATGAGGATTTTGACCAACAATCTTGAAGTTTGACTGTATGTGGGCCACAGTTGACTTTTGACCTAACATAGTTGATTTCCAGGCATCTGAGCAATTGACTGAGCAAACTTCTTCTGCAAGGCTTGAAACTTGTCATGGATGATCTTGAGAATAAATTAGGACAATGGTGAGCATTTGGAATCCTTTGGACTCAAGCATCTTTATGAAAAATGAAACCCTAATTTGAGGTAGACTGCCTTAGGAGAGAGATTGTCTGGTCAACTCTTGAACTTCCTTGAGCAATTTGGGGACCTCACTTGACATGTGTTGAGAAATATGGGAGGGAAAATTTTGGGGTACAACAGCTGCCCCTGTTCAATCTTAAACCCGAGGATGTAGATTGGCTCGTATGCCTTTCGTGATCTGAAGGTGGAAGATGATTGAACACTAGAGTGCCCAGAAACTTGCACTCGCATGAAGTGATATTTGATTTGTGATGTCGGGAATGGGATTATAGATACCATCTAGTAGTTACTAGATAATTGTCGAAGATGGGCTTAAAGATGCCATCCTAAGAAGCGTCGATCGCATAAGAGGTTCCTTTGCGAGAACCCGTATACCTGTTGTTCAGGTAGACTTCACTGGGGAATGCTGGTCTCTGTCTTGAGAGAAATAGATTTTTAGGAGCTTCAGTTGTCTGTTACTCTACTGGGGGAATAATTCTAGTTTGGGAAGCAGAAGTGATCTTGTGTGTTTGATCGGGGTATATGCTGCACCGCGACTTTATAGGGAAATGTGAAATCAATTGTGTTTGATCGGGTCCCGGTCTTACAGTGTTGTGGACTGCCGTCTGGGGATAAGAGAGGAAGAAAAACCAGATAGTAAGGTTAGGAGAAGGAACCTGGATAGTAGGGTTACTTCGGTATGAAAGCCTGGATAGTAGGGCTGCGAGAAGGAACCTGGATAATAGCGTTACTTCGAGATGAAATCCTGGATAGTAGGGTTGCAAGAGGGAACCTGAGTCATAGGGTTACTTCGAGATGAAAGCCTGGATAGTAGGGATGTGAGAAGGAACCTGGATAGTAGGGTTACTTCGAGATGAAAGCCTGGATAGTAGGGCTGCGAGAAGGAACCTGGATAGTAGGGTTACTTCGAGATGAAAGCCTGGGTAGTGGGGCTATGAGAAGGAACCTGGATGGTAGGGTTACTTCGATATGAAAGCCTGGATAGTAGGGATATGAGAAGGAACCTGGATGGTATGGCTGTGAGAAGGAACCTGGATAGTAGGGTTACTTCGATATGAAAGCCTGGATAGTAGGGTTGTGAGAAGGAACCTGGATAGTAGGGTTACTTAGAGATGAAAGCCTGGATATTAGGGCTGTGAGAAGGAACCTGGATAGTGGGGTTACTTCAAAATGAGTTTGGGTAAAACTGCAGAGGGAACCTGAGTAAGGTTGCTTTTATTGCACCGATGATTACTCTGTTTAGCTTCGAGTGTTGATCATGGTCCTGCTGGAAATTGTTGATAATACTGTCTTTCCTGAAAGAAATACAGGGTTAGTTATGTGCGATGCATGAGATGCATTGTGATGAGGTTCTCAAAATAACTGAGATTATGTTATATGTAATGTATGCACATGTCATAATGTAAGAACATGAAATGCTGGCATAATAATCTGAGTCCGGGAAAATAAATCCCTGACTGCTGACCGATGTAAGAAACCACAACTCCTTTGTTTCAGTTGGGGATGGTGAACAAAGATGACTATGCTGGGGACTTTCCATCCATTCCGCTGGTGAGTATTCTGTCGGAAGTGGCCCTGTCTGAGGATAACTCTGTGGGGAATAACTCTGTTGAAAAGGAGGTACTCTGTTGATAGATCTGCTGACTTGGAGAAATAAACTCAGTTGGGGATGAATTTCTGTAGCTGGTGATAATGAATTCTGTTGAAGATTGAATTTCTGCCTTAGAGAAATAAACTCTGCTTGGGGAAAAATTTACTGACTTGCTCGCGATCGCGAACCTCAGTTGGGGAGAGTTATGTCTTGTTCGGGAAATCTAACATCACTGTCTTTGGATACTTTTTACTCTGTGTGGAGTATATGTACCACTACTCGTGTTCTCAAGCTGGCTCTATCCCGGTACCTTATGGGCAAAGTAACTGTGAGGTTTGGTACTTCTTGTTTTCCCTGTTTCTGGCATTACGAGTAATCTTATTTTGTTTCTTGTATAAATGTTTATGAGCATCAATCATTTTCAAATGCATATATAAAAAATGAATCATTGGACGTTCTTGTAAAACAAAACAGAAAAAAGAAACAACAAATTTAAATTTCTTGTAAAAATGAATTATATTGATTTTTGAAGTTCGCCCGTAATAGGCGTTTTGTACAAGGAGACTGACGTCCTAGTAAGAGAACACCGCCGAAAGATAGAAATTACAATTAGTATAAAAGAAAGAAAAACAGCTATGTGAAACAATCCCATTGGGTTCCAATTCTGCTATTGCCTTTATTTCTTCAAGTGTCTCATCACCTTGCTACTTGGCCGAAGGTGGATCAGATTGATTGGCGCCGTTTGAGCTTGATAGTCGATATCAAAGTCTGGATGCAAGATGATCCAATGAGACATAGTGTTACGCTTCGATCCCTAATTTTTGCCTGGACCTCCCTTTCGGGTTTTCAGTCCACCGGGATACCGTTTTTGCCCAAGTCGCCTTTTCAGGTTTTTGACTCGCCGGGTGTACAGTTTTTTTCATTTTCATCCCTTACTTTTGCCCGAACCCTTTTGGTTCGCCGGGAAGCCCTTATTTTTGCCTAGGCCAGTCAACCTAGCGGGTCTTTGATTATGCGTAGTATTTTTTCACTATGTCTGCATTGACGGGATGAGGAAGGTCGTCACCATCCATGGTGGTTAGAATCATAACTCCTCCCGAGAAATGTTCTTAACCACAAATGGCCCTTCGTACGTGGGGGTCCATTTGCCCATGGGATCACCTTGCGGTAGTATGATACGTTTGATCACTAGATCCCCAACTTGATATTCTTGACGTCTGACTTTCTTGTTAAAAGCCTTGATCATTCGCTTTTGATACGTCTGGCCATGACAGATAGCAGTAAGTCTTTTTTCATCGATTAGATTCAGCTGATCAAGTCGGGTTTGAATCTAGTCATCTTCTTTAAAACCCGCATCCTTCATAATCCTGAGAGAGGGTATCTGGACTTCGATGGGTAGGACTGCCTCCATGCCATATACCAGAGAGTAGGTTGTTTCCCCTGTCGACGTTCGTGCTGAGGTACGGTACCCATGAAGAGCGAATGGTAACATCTCGTGCCAGTCTTTGTACGTCACTGTCATCTTCTGTACAATATTTTTGATGTTCTTGTTAGCCGCTTCAACAACCCTATTCATCTTTGGCCGGTAGGAAGAAGAGTTATGATGTTGTATCTTAAACTGTTTGCAGAGCTCGGTGATCATTGTGTTGTTGAGATTTGTACCATTGTCAGTAATAATTCTCTCTGGGACACCATATCGACAGATCAGATTGTGTCGGATGAACCGCGCCACGACGTTCTTGGTTACTGTAGCAAAGGAAGCTGCCTCAACCCACTTCGTGAAATAATCAATGGCTACCAGAATGAAACGATTCCCGTTAGACGTAGTAGGTTTGATTTCTCCGATCATGTCGACACCCCACCTCGCAAAAGGCCAGGGAGTCGTCAAAACATTCAGGGGAACCTGAGGTACATGCACCTTATCAGCATAGACTTGGCACTTATGACAGGTTCGAGAGTGCTGATAACAATCGGCTTCCATAGTGGACCAATAATATCCTGACCGTAGGATTTTCTTCACCATGGTATGTCCATTGGAATGAGTTCCGAAGATACCTTTATGTAACTCTTCCATGATCCTTTCCGCCTCGCTCTTGTCTACACACTGCAGTAAGGTTAAATCATGGTTACACTTATAGAGGATTCCATTACTGATGAAGAACTTCGTAGTGAACCTTCTCAGAAACTTCTTATCATTAACAGATCCCCCCTCGGGGTATTCTTGAGGCTCAAGATACCTTTTTACCTCGTGAAACCAGGGTTTGTCTTCCACTTCTTCGGTGTCGATCTCAGAGCAGTGTGTGGGTTCATCCAACCTCTCAATGGTAATCTAGGGAGCTTCATTGTCCCACCTAACTTTGAACATAGAAGACATGGTAGCTAGCGCGTCCGCCAACTGGTTCTCTTCTCGTGGGAAATGTTCAAAGGTTATCTCCTCAAAGTATGGGAGCAATATCAGTACATACTCTTTGTAAGGAATAAGATTTGGGTGCTTCGTATCCCACTCGCCTTTGATCTGACTTATCACCAGAGCGGAATCTCCGAATACACTCAAGATCTTAATCCTTAGGTCAATAGCAGCTCGAAGACCCATGATACATGCTTCATACTCCGCCATGTTGTTGGTGCAGTTACAACATGATCGGGCGGTGAATGGAGTATGACAGCCTTCAGGAGATATAATTACAGCGCCAATGTCGTTACCCAATGTGTTCGAGGCTCCATCAAAATACATAGACCATCGGGATCCCTCCTCGGGTCCTTCATCTAGTCCAGGTTCTTCGCAGTCGGTTACCAACATGATATTCTATGCGGGAACTCGAAATTCATTGACTGGTAGTCATCCACGGCCTGATGCGCCAAATGATCTGCCAATACACTCCCCTTGATTTCTTTTTGGGTTGTATATTAGATGTCGTACTCGGTTAAGATCATCTGCCATCTTGCTATTTTTCCGGATAAGGAGGGCTTCTCAAAAATATACTTGATCGGATCCATCTTTGATATCAACAAGGTAGTGTGAGTCAGCATATACTGCCTCAGTCAGCGAGCAGCCCATGCCAAAGTGCATCAAGTTTTCTCGGGAAATGAGTATCGGGTCTCACAGTCGGTAAAATGTTTTCTAAGGTAGTAAATTGCATGCTCTTTTCGACCAGACTCGTCATGCTGCCCCAACACACACCCCATTGAATTGTCTAGCACTCTCAAGTATAATATCAAAGGTCTTCCTTCAACTGGAGGCATCAAAATTGGTGGTTCTTGAAGGTATTCCTTGATTCTTTCGAAAGAGGTCTAGAATTCATCATTCCACTTTACCACTTGATCTTTTTTCAGCAGCCTGAAGATTGGTATTCAAGTAGCAGTCAGATGTGAAATGAATCTGGCAATGTAATTCAGACGTCCCAAGAAACCTCTAACTTCCTTCTCCGTGCGGGGAACCGGCATCTCTTGTATGGCCTTTACCTTTGCAGGGTCCACCTGAATACCCTTGTCACTGACAACAAAACCCAGAAGCTTACCAGACCTTACCCCGAAAGTACACTTGTTCGGATTCAACCTCAACTTGTACGTCTTCAACCTGTCAAACAGTTTCTGGAGATGATCAAGGTTCTCTTCATCAGTCTAGGACCTGGCTAGCATGTCATCAACATAAACTTCGATCTCGTGGTGAATCATATCATGGAACAAAGCGACCATGGCGCGCTGATAAGTTGCCCCAGCATTCTTCAACCCAAAAGGCATTACCTTGTAACAGAATGTGGCACACTTTGTGACGAAGGTTGTCTTCTCCATGTCCTCAGGAGCAATCTTGATCTGGTTGTAGCCAGAAAAACCATCCATGAAGGAGAAGATCTTGTGCTGCGCGGTGTTGTCGACTAGAACATCAATGTGAGGAAGTGGGAAGTCATCCTTAGGGCTTGCCCTGTTCAGATCTCTGTAGTCCACACACATCCGTACCTTACCATCCTTTTTAGGTACCGGAACGACGTTGGCAACCCACTGCGGATAAGAAGTGACAACTAAGAATCCTGCATCGAACTGTTTCATGACCTCTTCCTTGATTTTCTCTAACATTTCAGGGCGCATACAACGAACCTTCTGCTTTACCGGAGGGGAGTCTTCTTTAGTTGGCAGGCAATGTACCACAATATCAGTGTCTAAACCAGGCATGTCTTCATAGGACCAGGCGAAGATCTCAACATAGTCGTGTAGCATCTGTATTAATCATTGTTTGACACTAGGCTCCAGATTCGCACCTATTTTAACCTCTTTCCTGTCTTCCTTTGTACCCAAATTTACTGACTCGATTGGCTCTTCATGCAGTTGTATGGCCCTTTCTTCCTGCTATAATAGTCTAGCAAGTTCTCTAGGCACCTCACAATCATCCTCACCTTCGTCCTCGACTTGATTGATCGGATTTTTGAAGTCATAACTGGCAGTAGCAGAGTTGTTATCAACAGGATCCATAGTGGATATGGATCTGCAGTACGATACGTGAGTGTGTGTAAGAGAATAACTGTTTTGATAAAGTGAGAGACAGAAAAGAAAAAACAAGGAGCGCAAAATTTGTATGCAAGAAACTTCCAATGCTTTATTAATGATATGTGAAATGACAAATAATAGCCCTCACAAGCAAAGCCAAGATGCCTCGGGCAAGGCATCGGGCTGTAAAGTTTCAAATTGTTTATTACAAATCTTAAAACAAATGATTCTATTACTGCGAAATAAAAGAATCAAGTATGAAGTCCCTCGTTGTCCAGTTGTTCAGTCCACCGTTGGTTGTTGGGTAGATCCAGCTGTCGGTGTCTGAATCCTCTTCACTGTCTTCAATTGCATTAACTCCCCGGTTGCTGATGTGTAGCAGAGGTCTTCCAGCCCAAGCGTGCCAAACAACCCTTTAAGCCCCTGTAGTAAAGCCCAAACCAAATTTGTCAGTTTTATGAGTGAAATCAGGGAGCCGACCCCAACTGGAACACCCACCTTCTTCAACCACAGCCCTGGCGTCCTTGAGATAAGCCATCTTCAAGGGAGGTTTGTCGGTAGTAAATTCAGTTGATGCCAAGATCTGAGGGACCTCTTCGAAATTCTGACAAGGAATTTCTATGAATTCCCCGTCCATCTCTATGTAGCGGAAGGAATTGAGATGACTCACCATATACTCTTCTTCACCTCCCACCGTGACAATCTTCCCCTTCACCGGATACTTCAACATTTGATGGAGTGTGGAAGTAACTGCCCCAGCCTCGTGGATCCAAGGATGACCCAGTAAGCAAGAATACGACGGCCTGATATCCATCACGTAGAAGGTGGACCCAAAAGTATGAGAACCCACTTTGACAGGGATGCACACCTCCCCGTGCACCATTCTCTTTGATCCGTCAAAAGCCCTTACCAGAATGTTACTCGGCTTTAAAGTTAAACCCTCACAATCCAAACGGTCCAACGCTTTCTTTGACAACACATTCAGCGAAGACCCGGTATCTACCAGCACATGGGCCATAGTGGTGTCCCTGCACTCAATCGATACATGCATATCATCATTATGATTCCTCCCCTTAGGGGTCAGATCTGCATCTGAAAAACCTAGCCCATTGTCAGTAGTCAGGTTGGCCATGCAATCTTTGAACTAATCTGCTGAAGTTTCTTGCGGCACATGCGTAATTTTGAGAAATGCAATCAAAGCCTTCGCATGGGCTTCAGAAAACAACAACAAAGACAACATGGAGATCTTTGACGGGGTCTGCCCCAGCTATTCGACCACATTGTAGTTGCTCTTCTTGATAATTTTCAGTATTTCCTCTATTTCTTGCTTAGAGGATTCCACAACGATTTTCTTAGGTGCCTCCGTCCGGGCGGGCTCACCTATAATTTCTTTGCCCCGAGTCCCAGATGGCTCAGCAGCAGGGGTGATAACTAGAGTAATAATAGGAATAGCAGTAGGTGTAATAACTAGAGTAGGAACAGGAGAAATATTAGGAGCGTTGGTCGGAGCAACAGTTGGAATAACAGTAGGCTTGATGATAGTCTTTGGGGAAATCTCGGGAGAGAAGACAGTTCCACTTTGGGTAACCTTACTAGTTCCGACAATATTACTGACATCGGTATCAGCTTCTTCATTCTTCAAATCTTGCTTAATACTATGATAATACACATCAGCACCATAATGCCATGGGACAGCCTTGTCTGATGTGTACGGAATGGGACCAGGAACAATGATTATTAGCGGAGCAATTCTTTGAACAGGTGTAATCCTAACAGGTTTTCTCAAGGAAACCTTGGAAGGATTGGCGGAAATGGTTATAATGGCAACGTCTTTAGTGGGAACAACGGGAATCATAATCTTCTCAAACAAAATTTCTTTATTATCCATCAGGTGCTGAACACCTGACTTCAACAAACAACAACCGGAAGGCAGAATCGAACACATGTGGCAACCTTCACCACAACCCATAAATAAACTGGCTAATAGAAAATTCTTCTTAACAGTCATAACAGGGGTGGAAATTTCTTCAACAGAGGTCACAAACAAATCAGTGTCAACAACATTAACTCCACGACCATGTTTGGGCATGGGAGCAGTTATAACATTCGGCTTTTCTGGAGCATCAAACTCTATCTCCTTGGCTTCGAGCAAGTCTTGTACTTTGTTTCTCAGAGCCCAACAATCATTTGTATCATGGCCAGGACTCTCAGAATGGTAGGCGCACTGCGCGTTGGGATTGTATCTGGGAGAAGTAGTGTTTGGATTCTTGGGAGCCTCTCTCAAGGTTGCCAAGTTGGATTTTAACAGATGAGGCAGAACTTCAGCCAAAGTCATATTGATGCGGGTAAACTGCCGTTGTGGTATTTCCACCCTTTGTTGATTATTGTGTTGTGGAGCAACTGCGGGTCTTGGTATCACTACAGCATTTATCGTTTGACGGTGTTCAGGTTTACTTTGGCCCCTTGGGCTATAGACTGCACTAGCTTCCTTCTTACCAGCAAAAGGCTTCTTTGCTGAACTCGAGGAGGCATCTTTCTGTATTTTACCACTTCGAATTCCATCTTCTACTCTCTCTCCAGTTAAAATCAGCTCGGTGAAACTAGATGACGAGTTGCCTATTAAATGATTGAAGAATGGACCAGACAGCGTCCCCAGAAACATGTCAACCAATTCTCTATAAGATAGAGGGGGTTGGACCCTTCCAACCAAGTCTCTCCACTTTTGAGCATAGTCTTTAAAACCTTCACATGCACCCATGGAGATACTCTGGAGTTGAGTACAGGTGGGAGAAAGGTCGACATTATACTGATACTGCCTGTAGAAGGCAGCAGAAAGATCTTCCCAGTTTCGGACACTGGCTCCCTCCAACTGGTAGAACCATTCAAGCTGAGTCCCTGACAGACTATCTTGAAAGAAATGTACCCATAAATTTCTATCAGCAGTGTGGTGTTAGATCTTCCTGACATACGAGCGGAGATGGAGTTTTGGGCAGGACACTCCATCATACTTGGCAAAAACCAGAGCTTTGAACTTATGAGGGATGACCAATCCCGATACCAGTCTCAATTCTCTGAAATCTAAACCAGGTATTTTCTGAATTTCCATAGCACTCAGCTGGTCTTCTAGCTGCTTGTACCTATCCTCAGCAGGAGGATATTGCTCATCGTCATAATCAGTATCATTGTCAGAAACTGCAGGACTAGGGTCCTTTTACCTTTCTTGGTTCTCCTCGTCCTTGGATGAAGAGGTCAGATCAGTTTGATGCGTCAACCTTTCTCCGAACCTTCTGCCCATTTTCATAATTTCAACCTTCTTCTTCTTCTTCTTCTCTTTCAGAATATAGGTCTTCAGATCCTCTTGTCCTTTAGCCAGACTTATGAACATCTGTTGGAACTGGGCGTTATGTGCCTGAAGATCTTTGATGGCTTGATCGGAAGACATTTCTGCTGAAATAAACAGCGAAGAAGATGAGAAACCTGTAGTGGTACCTGTAATGATGTGCATGATAATGGGATGCGCATGTAATGATTTCAAATACTTTAGGAGATTTAAATTTGCAAACCAAAAATAAACAAAACTTCATTAGCTTAACTTTGAAAGGTTCAACAATGCCTTTAAGGCGTTACAAAGAAGTAAATAAAACAAATTTAAAACTATAAAAAGCAAAATCAAAAGTCCCATGAATGCTTCCTCTTCGTGTTGATATAGTCATTGATCACTCTTTCTTCCTCGAGCTGCCTGGTGAGCTTTCAAAACTTCCTTTCTTGCTCATAGAACTGCTCTCGGTAAGTATCCCGCTCATTCTTCAACTGAATCCAAGACCTCTGTAACTCCCCAGGATCAGTGGGCATGTAAGGATAAATAACCGTGTAAGGAATACCTTCTTCATTAGTGGGCTCCACAATCACTGGTAATACGGCCGCATAAGGCATCATAAGCTTCTGGGCATGAGCTCGGACCCATTGGAGGTAAGGCTGCATAGGAAGGGAAGTCTTTGGTCCCAAATCATGGGGTTCAAATCTGTTTACCATGTCCCAAGCTCGTATGAACCTCCGGCGATGCTCTTTAACGTCATCCTTATAGTCGAATACAATGTCCTCGAGAAGTAACTCATGGGGACCATCTCTTCGAGCACGACCAAATTGTCGCAGAGCTAGACAAGGATTGTAAGTTATACCCCCTTTGATACCAAGTAATGGGACATTAGGGTATCCCCCATAGCGGTCAATAATAGCAGTGTCTTCCATAGCCCGGGAACACCAAAGAATATCTGTATGAGCAAGTGACATTATTCTGTACGACCAACCTAAACCTTCTTCATTCTTCAGTACCGACTTAGGGAGGTGAGAAATAAACCACCTTGACAACAACGGCATGCAGCACATAAGAGTCCCTCTTCTCTTCATAGTACGGGTATGGAGAGCATACAAGATATCTCCAAGAAAGGTAGGCACTGGGTTGCGGGAAAGGAAAATCTTGACAGTATTCACATCTATAAAGGAGTCCGGATTAGGGAAGAGAATCAAACCATAGATAAGAAGAGCCAAGACATCCTCAAAAGCTTGAAAATCCAAGTCATCCCAAAATAGCTGAACCTGGTCTATCAGAAATTTGGCTAGAAAACCTTCGATCCCGCTTTGAGTTTCCCAATTGGATATCACATTGGCCCGTTTTAAATGCAAAGTTGAGGCAATGTCTTCTGGCCTAGGAAATTCTTCCATACCTGTGAAGGGTACCTGTTCAAGAATGGATATGCCCAATAGATGAGAGAATTCCTCCAAGGTGGGTACCAGTTGGTAATCTGGAAAGGTGAAGCAGTGATGCTTGGGATCGAAGAACTGAAATAGTACGCTCATCATCTGTTCATCAAGGTTTCAAGTAACCAGGCTGAGAATTTGACCGTGTCTCTTAATGAAAGTAGAAGTTTCAAACACTCTAGATGCTAGCTCTTTGAGTTGGGAAGGTATCTCTACAGAGCTGATTCAGATGGTATTTCTATGCACGAAAGCCATGATCTGCAAAACAGAACAAAGATAAATTCCCTTGGTCTTTGAAATGGTTAGTGTAATGAAGCATGAATGCCATGTTATGATGCATGATGTCATGATAAACGATAGGTATAGAAAACACAAGTATTGCAAACACAATCAAATCACAAAAAGCCCTTAGGTTTAAGGCTTGCATGAGGTCAAAGGTAATACCCTCTTGAAGTTAAGTTGGTTTCAACCTGTCCTAGAAAAGTAACCGGGTTCTAGAGGATCCCAATATCACTGACCATCCTCCATCGGTCATGGTTTCAGCTCACACAATCTTTTCTTGCAGCTGAAATTATTCTGAGAATATGGTCTCAATGAGTGTAGCATCGATTATCAACCAGTTCTCAGCTCTACACCGAGGCTGGCTATCTCACTACTTTCTAATGGCCAAGTTGGGCAATTAAAGGTTCTAAGGTCAGTTGATGCTTAACGACACCACGCAGCGGCCCCGTATTCTCCTCGTTTCTCCACAAGGGATACTAGTACCAACCAAAGTGCCACACCAACGTAGCTACTGCTTCAACCGTATCGGTCTATGCCATACAGTTCCCTCACAGTCTATTGCTACTTACCTAAAAGGTATTCCCCAGATCCGGGTGTAGGATCTATAGTAACCCCAAACAGAACCCTCAAAAATAAAGCAAACAAAGCATTCAAGAGAAGAAATTATGATGAACTAGATCCTAAGGTATACCTCACTTATAAGTCCCCAGCAGAGTCGCCAGTTCTGTGATACGGTGGCAGAACCGACTATTTGATGCTGGTTTGCGTTTTGCATTTTTTGTTTGCAAAATGTCGCGGTAAGCAAGAGTCGCCACCGACTTTTATTTCATCCAATTGGAAAGGAAAAAAGTACAGAAATAATCCTTTTTCGAGTTATTCTGAGTACGGGAGTAGATTATAGAAAGGGAAGGTGTTAGCACCCTTTCTATCCATGGTTTTCCATGGGCTCTTAGGTACTTGCTCATCTTTTAAAAATTGCTTGTGTATGTTCTTTGTTTTGAAAATGTTTTACTTCGTCAAAGGTGTGACGAAGTTGTTTTGAAAGTTGTTTTGAAATGTGTAAGTGTGAAAAGTTTTGATTTGAGCAAGTATCTACTAGCATCTACCTACTCGAAAAAAGATCGTTTCTATTCTTGTTCCTTTAGACAGTGTTATCCTACTATTGAGAAATAGGTAGCATCGTCGTTGGAGTTGTAAGGGTAAATTCGAAAGGGACGTACGATCACTAAAGCAATGTTGGAACACCTTAGTAATAACCTTAGAGTCTTAAGATCATATTCGAGGCAACATTTCCGAGGCAACATTCGAATGGGATGTTTGATCTTTTTTAAACAGGAGGGCAACCACTAAGATACCCTATGCTTAATGATCGTTTACCGAAGGTAACTGAAGTGAGAGTATACCCTAAGAGTGATATGTGTGAGTGATTTGTTTTCAGTTATTTATCTTTGCACATTAGGGTTTTCTAACCGTATTAATTTGTCATGCATTCTTGTCATACAATCCTATTAGCATACATCTAAACAGTTAAATATTTGCAGGAATTAAAAATGCGACAAAGTAAATCTATGCTATTATAAGGCTTCGGGAAGGGGGATTAATTACATAGCCAAAAACCCGGGGAAAAAAAGCGATAAGTAAAAGCCCTAAATTAACTATTACAAACCAGTGAACAGTTACAAAAATATTGTCAAAATAAATAATAAGTGTGCGATGAGTCAAATGCGAAACGACTAGAGTTTTGACCCTTGACTAAACCTATTGACGATTGATTAAAAAAATGTTTTGTTATGTTTTTTTATTTAAGAAAATAATGAACTAATTAAATTAAAGAAAAATCCTAAATTCTAATTAATTTTAAATTAAGGAAAATAAATTAATTCGCTCTAAAAACCTATTTTTGTATTTTTATTTATTTGAGAAAAAGAGAAAATAAAGTTAAATCAAGAGTTTTAACCTAATTTCTATTTGATTTTATTTATGAAAATAAATTACAATTTATCTAAGTTAAACTAAATTAAAATAAATTAACAAAATTAATTTTGATAAAAAAAAGTCTAATTCTAATTTTTGATTTTTTTGATTTTATGATTTGTTTATAAAAAACAATTAATTTGTGAATTAAAATGATTAAAAGAAAAATTAAAAGAATTAAAGAAAAGAAATAAAAAAAACAAGTTAGAGATGGGCCTGATAGCAATGCTGGAGAGGGGGGGTGC
This sequence comes from Vicia faba, assembly GCA_948472305.1. Classification (NCBI taxonomy): domain Eukaryota; kingdom Viridiplantae; phylum Streptophyta; class Magnoliopsida; order Fabales; family Fabaceae; genus Vicia; species Vicia faba. The sequence goes on along the minus strand of OX451737.1, from coordinate 208,373,358 downwards.
CAATATGCTTTCTGTGCCCAAACAAATCCAAGCCCTTTTGACTTCGCCTGATCTAGTGTGTATGTTGACTTGAGATACACGGTGATCCTCCAATGCAAAATCATTGGATCTTGGCTGAAGATGCATTTGATGGTTGGATCTTGATGGCATATGGTGGACATCCTGATAAGTAGCGCACCTGATCATATGAAGCAAAATTATATGAAACAAAAATTGGGATATGGGGATCGAACCCAGGCCCTTATGCTCGCTCCCAATACCATGCTGCCAACTGAGCTGCTTTGCTTGTTTGTACATATAATAGAACTAAACAATATAACCAAATCACGTGATGTATTCAGAAAAAATGCGTAAAAATTCAAACCACCCAACCAATGAGTGTCACGCATCGTCTTCTTCCTCTCTCCGTCGCTTTAGCCTAGAATACTTTTATCTACAGACACCTTGTTGTAGGTACAGACCTGTGCATCTCAAAAATTGCATATGCTCAAGATAAATGACAATGGCTGGTACCAATCAACTCGTCTCATCCTCACGAGCATCATGGTACCAGAATCAACACCCAATTTTGACTGCATTGAAAACCCCTAAACACGAACACAAAACTCTAACTATGGTAATATCATATACATGCATAAAAAATGAAATTAAATGGAAGGATTAGCTTGCAAACACGATGATAAACATGAGTATAACAATCAAAATTGCAAAAGATGTGTGAATTAGTGAAATCAGAATCAAGTTTTTGGGCAAACCATGGGAGGTGTAGACACGATTCTGGGTGTTTCAAGACCTAGGAGTGATTGGAATCGCTTCTTGGGATGTCTGGGAAGGGATTCGTGCTCTTGAAATTCTTTGAAACTCCTTGTAGATTGGAAACCGATTCCCACTTTTTCTTGAATTTTTTCAGTTTTGTTCTTGGCTATGCACGACCTCTAACCTTTCGTTCTTGTCTAGGATACGTTCAATATATATCATATAGTGCATTAGGGTTGTAAAAACTGATCACATCTGTGATACGGTGGGAGAACTGACTTGAGGTTTTTGCATTTTATCGTAAATGTTGCGGTTCGCAAGAGTCGCTACCGACTTTTCTTTTATCTAAAAGGAAAGGTGAAAAAGCACAGGAAAGACCTTTGAGATTGTTTCTTGAGTTTGGGGGGTAGATTATGAAAAGGGAAGGTATTAGCATCCTTTTCATTCATGGTTGTCCATGGGATCTTGGTTACTTGCTAGATCACTTGCTTTTGTTTTGAAATTGTGCTTTGTGTGGTTTTGAAAGTATTTTGTAAAAGAGGCTATTGTTTAGGCAATCTTTGTAATGATTCTCATTCGTAAGAATGTATAAAAAGATGTTTGTCTTTTTTTGAAAATGTTTCCAATGTTTGTAAGATGTGTGTGTTTGTTTTGAAAATAGCAAGGATAGTTGTTTAAAATGGAGCAAGTAACTAGAAGTAATCTACCTACTCAAATGTATTTCTTGTTCATTTTCTTTTCCTTTGACATTGTTGTCTTACCATTGATTTGGTAAGCAACCCTATCTTTGGATGTAAACGGGACGAGTGTGGGTCATTGTATAACCATGATTAGCAATGTTGCAAAGTATCTTAGAATTTCGAGGGACCAATATCATTTTGTAATGCAACTTTGAATAGTGTCATCAAGGGACTAGGATCTTATAATTGTTTGTTTTGCTAAGATACTTCGCATGCGTAATATGGCCATTTTTGTATAAGGCAACCAAGTGGAGTAACCCTAAGGGTGTTTGTGTTCAAGTGTGTTATTTTCATGCTTGATTTTGTCTTGGATTAGTGTTTTCTATTTGATTTTTTTTTATCTTGCCATTCAAACCCTAATTACTAGCATGCTATACAAAAAGCGATAAATTGCGTAATTTAAAGATTGTTATGCTATTACAAAATTTTATGGGAGGGGGGGGGGGGGGGTATACAAATTATAAATGGGGATTTGAAATAATGTAAATCTAATTAAGCTATTACAACCAAATCGAATTTGTACAAATATTTGAATAAATAACATACAATATAAATTAAATATGCAATGGTATGTATATGCAAGAAAAAGATTTTTGTTTTGTTTTTTTATATGAAAAAAGAGTTTTGAACTAAACCTAGTATTTTAAGAAAAGGAAATTATTTTTAGAAATTGGTTAACCCTAATTTCTAATTTGTTAAAAGAAAATAAAGTTCTTTAAATATTATTATTGTGTATCTTTCTCTTAAAATAATAAATAATATTTTATGAAATATTTCAGTCCTTTTATACATTAGAAATTTTTTTTACAAGTGTGAAGGAAGAGAAATAATAAAATTAACCTAAGTCTATTTTATTTTACAAGTTTATTCAAGAAAAATAGTTAATATATAATTTAATAAAAATATTTTTTATGTGAAAATAAAAATAAAATAAACAAAAATACAACATTTATCATGTTTTATATTTTTTATGATTTTTTATGTTAAAGAAAAATATTTAATGAAGTAAACAAAAATAAAATAAATAAATGAAAATAAATTGGGCCAGGGGTGTCCTGAGCAAATCAGGACGTAGTGTGTTAGAAAAAAAATATGAGGCCCAGTTGCTGAGCCCACGCTGCAAAAAAAAAGTCAAAAAATGAAGCTGAAAAATAAGAAAAGTGCAAAAGGTAGCGCCAAAGTTCGAACCCATGACCTATGCAATTTCAGCGCGCTGCCTTGCCACTAGGGTGGCTATACATCAGTTAGTTCAAATGGAAACAAAAATACATAACATGAATCTCTTCCTTGCCCTGTACTTCGTCTTCTTCCTTTAGCTAACCAGACCAATCATATCTCTCTCATTTCTCCATGAAAATGGAAACTTCAAACATGAAAATGGTAGTACTCTTTCCCACGATTTCAACAATGTAACCATGTAAGCTAACAATCAAAGATCAAAACTAATTTCATTGGCCCTAATTTCAAACATAATTTTTACAGAAATTTGAAATCTAAAATTCTCTATACACAATGAATATAAATGAAATCTATGCACATGGTTGGCTTTATCACAATAATATCTACATTTTACTTTCACAAATCGAGACCTAAGTATGCATGTATGAAGAGATAGAAGTTAGAGTTGTTACCTCTTTCAGCTGAGATCGTGAATGGAGTTTGAGTGAGTTTTGAGAAGGCCCGAGGATTCCTTTAGCTTGCCTGAACCTCCCTGAGTGTGTTCCAATCCTTACCTTGCTTTGAAAGTGCCTGAATCTCTCTATCCAAGTCAACCTGCAAGCTTGAAATGCAAAAATGGCAGATGGAGAAGGAGGAGTTACAGTGAAGGGATAATGGTCTGGAACACTTAGATACGATGTAGGTTAAGTGTTTAGGTGATTAAGACTTGAAACGCACGAGTAGATTTTTGGATTGCTATGCTTGATGCAAAACTGCAAGTTATGGCAGGTTTTTGGTGATAGAGAGTTTGGGAGAGTTTCCGGCCTTTAGAAATCATGTGTTAGGTTGTAATGTGTTTGTGTATAAGTATAGAGAAGGTTTCAAATCAAATCCACACCATATTTCTCAGTTGTAGGCTTTTTTCTCTATTGCTTGCCTTTTAAGAAAAGTGAAAAGACAACTCTCTACATGCTTGTACATGCCTGGTTTAAGTTGGTACAAGTTCTAGACACTTTGATTTTGGTTTATAGGACTTGTGTGTGCAGAGAGAAAAGGTGCAATGCTCAAGGAGTTGATAAATGCAAAAGTTGTGCTTTTCTAAAATGGCAATGGTAACTTTGTGCCATTTATGGAATTAAAGTTTGGACAAAGACTCTTATGCTTGGATTAAGGCTTTATCAACTGTGTAAGAATTAAATTATGAAGTGAGAAACAAGTTTGAGACCTGTAAAGCAGGGATTATGCCGCCTAGGTTTGGATTTGAATTTTGTTCTTCATGAAATGGCTTGAAATCAAAGTGAGAAATTACCAACTTCTTCTGTTCGATTCTCCCTACTCAAGAATGATATCAAGTAGTTCTTTGACATTTTGGAAAGCTTGCAATGTTATCTATAACTCATATTTGAAATGCTTTTCAAGATTCCTCTTGAAACTAGGTGAAAAGTTGCCATGAAGTTAGGTCAAAAACCTGCCTAAATTAGGGAAAAATTTCACTAAGTTATTTTAGTTCATGAGCATGTATTCACAAAATTATATCTTGAGATCCAAGCATATTTAGGAGAAAATGTGTGAAGAAAAGTTGTAGATTTCATGTAGATCTACAACTTTTATGTTGGGAACTTTCTTTGAATCATCTTGGATTATGGTGAAAATTTGGCTTAAAGTTGAGGGAAAAAAAAGAAATTTTCTATACTTAGAAAAATTTCTAAGTTAAGAAAATTTCAAATTTCAAAACAAAATCTTCAATCTTTGATTTCTTGATGAACAAGTTTCACATTTTGACATGTTTTGATGAATTGTGATCCTCGGCATTTGATTTTGACCAAAAAGTCAAAGTTTAACTTTTCAGTATACAGTTAACTTTTGATCAGTTGACTGCAAATTTCATCTGTCAATCCAATGAAATTGCAATGTTTTGAACCATGTCATTAGGTCAATATGATGCAATTGAACCCTTGAAATCATGCTTCAAACCAATTGGTCATTTCCTAGGTCAAATTTAAGAAATTGCCCTCTCTCAGTCAAAACCCTAATTTTGACCATTTTGCCCTTTTGATGATTTGATCAAATTTCTTGAGGAATTGTGGTCCAAACTTGATCAAATGATACATATGAGTCGAAAATGTTGATGTGGATCAAAAATTATGGAGTTTGACTATAAATTGGTCATGGTTGACTTTTCCCTCAATATAGTTCATTTTCAGGTCAACTTTCCAATTGACTGATCAAAAATGTGATTCAAAGCTTGAAACTTGACATGAGTAATCTTAGGGATCCATAATGATACTTGAAATCCATATGAAACATTGATATTTCAAAAATCCTTGTGCAATTCCAAACCCTAATTTGGGGTTATCAGTGCATGATGAGATGTCTTGAGCTGGTCAAACCCTAATCCAGTCTTGAGTTAAAGAGATCTTGTGAGAAAAGTCTTGATAAATGAGAGGGAAAATTTTGGGGTACAACAAAATCTTTGGAAGTTTTCAAGATTTGATTTGATTTGATTTTCATGGCATATGTAAACTTGTTATATTGAGCCAAATTATGCCTTTCTTGTCCCAATCAGCCTTGATTCAAATTAATCATGATATCCTTGCATTATTTGATTGAGATCACGTCCAAAAATCATATCACAACATATCTTTTTCATTATTCATCAATTATTTGATTTAATTGAAATTTTAATTAACAAAAAATCAAAATAAATTGAAAAGTGAAGCAAATAACATGAGGTTGGATATTTGGGTCGTGGATCATATTATAAGTGAGGTGCAAGCATAAAAAGTTGGGCCCATTTAGCAAAAAATGCAAATTTGAGCACATTTGACTTTTGGCAATTTTACAAGAATGGTCAACTTGCCCAATTCATAACTCTCTCAATGTTGATACTAGAGAAGTGTTTTTGGACTTTTTAGAAAGCTTAGCATGTCCTCTAAGAAACCCTTTTGGTCTCATCTCAATTGAGTCTTCCATGTTCATGTATGAAGCTTTGACCCAAAAGGTGTTTTTGTTGACTTTCCAAAATGACCTATAATGTCAAAATTCATATCTTTTTGTGAGTGCATATTCTGAACTTGGGAGATGAAGATGAATTGTAGGTAATTGCATCCTATTCCAAATGAGCTTTGGATGGGTCATTTATGATAAAGTATGAGAAAGTTATGCTTGGTCAAAGTTGAGTTGACTTTTCCTACAAAACCCTAATTTAGCAACTTTTGGATTTTGATGAATTGTGAGCAATCCTTGAGGAATCATGATCAAACCTTGATCAAATGATGGATAATACTTCAAAATGAGGATGTTGACCAAAAATCTTGAAGTTTGACTGTATGTGGGCCACAGTTGACTTTTGACCTAGCACAGTTGATTTCCAAGCATTTGAGCAATTGACTGAGCAAACTTCTTCTGCAAGGCTTGAAACTTGTCATGGATGATCTTGAGAACAAATTAGGACAATGGTGAGCATTTTGGATCCTTTGGACTCAAGCATATTGATGAAAAATGAAACCCTAATTTGAGGTAGACTGCCTTAGGAGAGAGTTTGTCTGGTCAACTCTTGAACTTCCTTGAGCAATTTGGGAACCTCCCTCTCCATGTGTTGAGAAATATGGGAGGACAAATTTTGGGGTACAAAACCATCCTTTCGGGTTTTCAGCCCACCTGGATACCCTTTTTTGCCCAAGACGCCTTTTTAGGTTTTCGACTTGCCGGGTGTACATATAGTTTTCATATATATATATATATATATATATATATATATATATATATATATATATATATATATATATATATATATATATATATATATATATATATATATATATATATATATATATATATATATATATATCCCTAACTTTTTCCCGAACCCTTTTGGTTCGGCGGGATGCCCTTATTTTTTCCTAGGCCAGTCAAAGTAGAGGGTCTCTGTTTATGCGTAGTATCTTTTAACTATGTCCGCATTGACAGGATGCGGAAGGTCGTCACCGTCCATAGTGGTTAATATCATGGCTCCACCAGAAAATATGTTCTTGATCACAAATGGTCCTTCGTATGTGGGAGTCCATTTGCCCCTGGGATCACCTTGTGGCAGGATAATGCGCTTGATTACTAGGTCTCTAACTTGATATTCCTGACGTCTGACCTTCTTGTTAAAAGCTTTGATCATACGTTTCTGGTACATCTGACCATGAAAAACAACCACTAGCCTTTTCTCGTCAATCAGGTTCAATTGGTCAAGTCAAGTATGAACCCATTCATTTTCACTCAAACCCGCATCCTTCATGATTCGCAAGGAAGGGATCTGGACTGCAATGGGTAAGACAACTTCCATACCGTATACCAGAGAGAAAGGAGTTGCACCTGTTGACGTACGCACTGAGGTACGGTAACCATGAAGAGTGAATGGTAACATCCCGTTCCAGTCTTTATATGTCACCGTCATCTTTTGTATGATCTTCTTGATATTTTTATTAGCGGCCTCTACAACGCCATTCATCTTCGTCCGGTAAGGAGAAGAGTTATGATGCTAAATCTTGAATTGTATGCAAAGCTCGGTGATTATTTTATTATTGAGATTGGTACTATTATTTGTGATAATTCTTTCTGGAATACCATACCGACAAATAAGGTTATGTCTGATGAACTAGGCCACGACGTTCTTGGTAACAGAAGCAAAAGAGGCTGCCTCGACCAACTTTGTGAAATAATCATTGGCAACCAAGATGAAGCGGTTCCCATTAGAAGCGTAGGTCTAATATCTTCGATCATATCAATGCCCCACATTGCGAAAGGCCAGGGAGCAGTCAAAACATTCAAGGGAACCAGAGGCACATGTACTTTATCGGCAAAGATCTAGCACTTGTGACAAGTTCGGGAATGTTGATAACAATCTACTTCCATAGTGGACCAGTAGTACCCTGCCCTCAGAATCTTCCTAGCCATTGTGTGCCCACTAGAATGGGTGCCAAAGGTACCTTTGTGCATATCTGCCATAATCTTCTCTGCTTCACTCTTGTCTACACACCGAAGCAAAGTAGAATCGTGGTTGCACTTGTAGAGGATTCTGTTACTGAGGAAAAACTTGGCAGAGAACCTTCTTAGGAACTTCTTATCATTAATAAAAGCTCTCTCAGGATACTCTTTGGCTTCGAGGTATCTTTTCACTTCGTGGAACCAGGGTTTGTCCACTACTTCTTTAATATCAACCTCATAATAGTATGCTGGTTCTTCCAATATCTCAATAGTGATTTGAGGAGCTTCATCATCCCATCGGACTTTAAACATGGATGACATAGTAGCTAGTGTGTCCCCTAATTTATTTTCTTCTCGTGGAAAATGCTCAAAGGTAACTTCTTCAAAGTGTGGAATCAGTGTCAACACATGCTCTCGGTAAGGGATGAGATTAGGATACTTTGTGTCCCATTCTCCTCTAATTTGAATGATTACCAAGGTCGGGTCTCCAAATATACTCAAGGATTTGATTCTCAAGTCGACAGCAGCTTTGAGGCCCATAATGCATTCTTTATATTCAGCCATATTGTTGGTACAGTTGAAACATAGACTGGTAGTGAAATGAGTATGACAGCCTTCAGGAGATATGATCACAACACTGATTCCATTGCCAAGTGCGTTGGAAGCTCTGTCAAAAAACATAGTCCATCAGGAACCTTTTTCAGGTCCTTCATCAGGTCCATGTTCTTCACAATCAGTCACTAACATGATGTTCTCGTCCGGGAATTCAAAATTCATGGATTGATAGTCATCCGCAACCTGATGAGCCAAATGATTAGCTAGTACACTTCCTTTTATTACTTTTTGGGTAGTGTATTGAATGTCATGTTCGGTCAGGACCATTTTCCATCTTGTTGTTCTTCTTCCAAAGAGAGCGTGACTCTCGAATATGTTTTTGATAGGATCCATTTTAGATATCAATAAAGTGGTGTGGGTCAACATATACCGTCTTAGTCAGCGAGCATCCCATGCCAAAGTGCAGCAAGTTTTCTCGAGCATTGAGTATCTTGTTTCACAGTCGGTAAAAAATTTTCTAAGGTAGTATATTGTATGCTCTTTTCGACCAAACTCGTCATGCTTCCCTAACACACACCCCATTGAATTTTCTAATACTGTTAAGTACATGATCAGAGGTCTTCCTTCAACCAGAGATATCAAAATTGGAGGTTCTTGAAGATACTCCTTGATTCTGTCAAAGGCAGTTTGGAAGTCGTCATTCCACTTCACTACTTGATCTTTCTTTAGTAATTTGAAATTGGCTCACAAGTAGCAGTTATGTGGGAAATGAATCTGGAAATGTAGTTTAGACGTCCCAAGAATCCCCTAACCTCCTTTTTGGTGCGGGGAGTTGGCATTTCTTGAATATCTTTAACCTTCGCAGGATCTACTTCGATACCTTTGCTGCTGACAATGAAACCTAGGAGCTTACCAGATCTAACTCCAAAGGTGCACTTGTTCGGATTCAGTCTTAACTTGAATTTTCTCAGTCTTTCAAACAATTTCTATAAGTGATTTAAGTGCTCTTCTTCGGCCTAAGACCAGGCTATCATATCATCGACATAGACCTCTATCTCGTGATAGATCACATCGTGAAACAAAGCTACCATAGCACGTTGATAGGTTTCCCCAACGTTCTTCAACCTAAATGGCATAACTTTGTAGAAAAAGGTGCCCCACTGCGTGACGAAAGTTGTTTTCTCCATATCTTCGGGTGCCATTTTAATCTGATCATACCCGGAGAAACCATCCATGAAGGGGAATATCTTATGTTGTGCAGTGTTGTCAACCAGAACATCAATATGGGGAAGCATAATGTTATCCTTGGGGCTCACCATATTCAAATCTCTATAATCCACACACACATGCACCTTGTCGTCCTTTTTAGGTACTAGTACCACGTTTGTAACCCTTTGTGGATAAGAAGTAAAAGCTAAGAACCTGATGTTAAACAGTTTCATAACTTCAGCGTTGATCTTTTCTGACATCTCAAGACGCATAAGACAAACCTTTTGCTTCACTGGAGGACAATCCTCTTTCGTTGGTAGATGATGAACCACAATATCAGTGTCCAGCCCCGGCATGTCTTCGTATGACCAAGAAAATATCTCAATGTAGTCATGTAACATCTGGATTAACCTCTCTTTGAAACAATGCTCCAAGTTGGCACCTATCTTGACTTCCTCCTTATCCTCTTCAGTACCCAAGTTTACCGTCTGTACTGGATCTTCATGAGGTTGTATTGCTCTTTCCTCCTATTGTAACAGTCTAGCAAGTTCTCCTGGTAATTCACAATCTTCCTCACCTTCGTCCTCAGCTTGGTAGATCGGATTTTCAAAGTCATAACTGGCAATAGCAGAACTGTTATCAATGAGATCCAGAGTGGGTGTGGATCTGCAGTTTAATATGTGGGTGTGTATAAGAGAACCTAGCTATTTTGATAAAGTAAAAGCAGAAAATAAAAACAAAGAGCACAAAATTTGTATGCAAAACGTCCAATGATTTATTTATGACATATGAAAGTGAAATGATAATCCTCACAAATAAACCATTATGCCTCGGGTAAGACATAAGGCTTTAAAGTTTAAATTGTTCAAATATTACATATCCCAAAAAACAAAAAGACAATTACTCCTGGATGAAAGTAATAGGAACAAAGTCTCTAGCCTTCCAATTGTTGAGTCCACCGTTGGTAGATGGGAAGATCCAATTGTCTAGGTCATAATCACTGTCAGCATCTTCTATAACATTGACTCCATGGTTGCTGATGCATAGTGGTGGTCCTCTAAAGCGAGCACGACGAATGGATTTTTGAGCTCCTTCTTCAAATACAACCCTAACATCTTTTAGAGAAGCCATCTTCAGTGGAGGTCTAGTAATCTCTAGAATAGCAGTGGCTTCTTTGGTAACAACAATTGTCTAAGGAACCTCTTCAAAATTCTGGCAGGGGGTCTCGATGAACTCGCCGTCCATCTCGACATATCGGAAAGATTTCAGATGGCTCACCATATACTATTCTTTGCCATGGACTGTAACAATCTTTCCATTAATTGAATACTTTAACATCTGATGCATGGTGGAAGTGCAAGCGCTGACCCTATGAATCCAAGGGCGTCCCAACAAACAAGAGTAAGATGGGCGAATGTCTATCACATAGAAAGTGGATCCAAAAGTTTTGGAACCAACTTTAATATGAATGTCCACCTCCCTGTGTACCATTCTCTTGGAACCATCAAAAGCTCTCACCACAATATTACTGGGCTTTAAAGTCAATCCTTCACAACCCAATCTGTCTAAAGCACCCTTGGTTAGAACATTTAGCGACGAACCCGTATCAACTAGAACATGAGCCAGGGTAGTGCCTCTGCACTCAATAGAGACATGCAGGGCTTCATTACACTTTTTCCTTTAGACGTCAAATCAGCATCGGAGAAACCAAGTCCATTGTCAGCAGTCATACTAGAAACACAATTCTCGAATTGGTCGGCAGAAGTCTCTTGCGGCACATGAGCAGACTTCAGGAACTTCACCAAAGCCTTAGCATGGGCTTCAGAGCATAATAACAAGGCCAACATTAAAATTTTTAAGGGTGTCATCCCCAATTGTTCCACAACATTAAAGTCACTCTTCCGCATGATTTTCAAATTTTCCTCCATTTCTCATTTAGAGGCTTCCGGAATGGCTTCTTTGGGTGCCTTCGTCCGGCCAGGCTCAACCAATACTTCTTTTCCCCGAGTCTCAGCTAACTCAGTAGCAGGAATAACAACAAGAGCAACATGTGTTTTAGCAGGAATTACCAAAGGAGTGGCAACAATGTTTGGAGAGATTTCAGGAGAGAAAACCCTTCTGCTTTTGGTGTAGCAAAGGGATCAGAGAAAGGCATTTCAGGACAAAGAATGGAATCCAGATATACAAAGAAGAGTGAAACAAGAGGAATGAATCAGATCAAGCTCAAAAGGAGATAAAACTCATCACAAGAAAATCCCAGGTTATTATTTACAATTTTTTAAACAATAAGTACTGCTAGATACTTCTACTAGTTAGAAGCTGTCTTGTTCAAGAAAAGTATCCTATCTCATATGGCAAAAACTCTCTTACAGTGTCTTTAATTTTGCTTCAACTAAATAGTATTATTTTTCTTGTTCAATCCTTCTTAGTTAGCATAATCTCTACCTCGGTCTGAATCATTATAACTCAAAAAAATTAAATTAAATTAAATTCTTAATCCATTCATCAACAGGTCATCTTATAGTAATTAAGATTCCTTCCTCTTTGCTCATCCCTAACAACCGTGCATGCTATCTCATCCTTAATAGGCTTTATCATAAAGTAAGTAACCAGCCAAACAAGAAAAAAAATTTAGCTTAAGATTTAGTTCATCTTTTAAAAATAGAAAATCCTAATGCATTATGTAATACGGTGGAAGAACCGACTGTTATACTGGTTTTGCGTTTGTATTCGTAAATGTTACGGTAAGCAAGAGTCGCCACTGACTTTTCTTTTATCTAACAAAGGAAAGTGTGAAAAGAACAGAAAAAGACCTTTAGAGATTATTTATGAGTAAGGGGGTAGATTATGGAAAGGGAAGGTTTTACCACCCTTTCCATTCGTAGTTATCTACGGGCTCTTAGATGTTAGCTCATTTGAAAATACCTTGTGTTTTGTGTGTTTAAAAAGTATTTTTAAAAGATGCCTTAGTGAGGCTAACTTCATAATGTTTCTCGTATTGTTGAGAACATATACGAAGAGTTTTGAAAATGTTTTTGGAAAGAGTTTTGTGTATATGAAAAATTATTTTTCAACAAGCATCTAAAAACTATCTACTTTACTCGAAAGGTTCATTCTTTTCCTCTTTTCCTTTAGACATTTCTATCCTACTATTAGTGAGTTGGTATCCCCATCGTTGGATGTTTGAAAGACATTCGAAGGGTCATCGTTACAATCACAAAGACAATTGGGCAAGATACTTTAGTAACCACCCTAGGGTTTTAAGATCATACCGAGGCAACATCGAGAGGATCATTTTTGTGATCTTCAAACCAGTGGGTACCTACTAAGATCTCTCACGTTTCGAGAGTTGTGATTGTTTTAATCTGAAGGCAACCGAAGTGGGAATACCCTAGAGGTTTGCATGTGCGATTGTGTTGTGTTTCAATCATTTATCTTTGTATTAAGTTTGCTAATGTTCTGTTTTTAATCTCTTACCATGCAATCCTATTACCATACATCTAAACAGTTAATATATGTACAAGAATTAAAAGTGCGGAATTTAAAACCTAACTATTACATGGCTTCGGGGAGGGGGAAAATTACAAGTCCAAAAAAATGAGGAAAGTAAAAAAGCAGTAAATGTCCTAGTTATTCTATTACAACCCATAAGCAGATACATTAATAGGAAAATGACAATACGAGAATGCTAAACGCGCGCGAATTAGAAAGGACATCTAAGACCCTAAAAAATTCTAAGTAAAAGAAAATTATTTTTATCGTTTTTGTTTATTTGGGGAAAATATTAAATTAAATTAAATATAATTAATCAAAAAATAAAAAAGAAAAGAAAATTATTAATTAAAATAAATTCTAGACAAATCTAATATTTTTGGCATTTTTGTTTAAGAAATATTAAAAATTTAACCTAATTCTAAATTGGTTTTTAATTTATGAAATGAAGTCAAAACAATTAACTAGATTAATTTATGAAAATTAAAAATAAAATAAAACTTAAATCTAAGTTTTTATATTTTTCTCTGATTTTATGATTAAATAAAAATGATTTCAAAAAAAGCAAAAAAACAATTAAATAAAAAAGTTAAATGATAAGAAAAAAAAAACTATTGGGCCTGACGTTTAAAGTAAAATGGGGGTGTGAGATTTGAAATCCTGTTAGGCCCAAAAATCAACAAGCCCAAGGTCCTGTATGGATTTGGTGCGTATCATTGTTAGAGGTCCATGGTGGGGATGCGCTCTGGGAAGGCTGCATCCACTTGTCTTGAAATCCAATGGCTCAGACATGAAGCGTATGGTATGTACGCGAGCCTGTTTGACACCTGATCTACAAGAATAATTAGGAAAAATAATGTGCAAGAGGCAGGGAACAGACCCCTGCCCTTGCACACACACGACCCCTTAACACACACACACTCAACCGTTAGGACGGCTTTACATCCAAGAGCATATATCAAACAATACTCATATGATACAAAACAAATCAAGCTGCTAAGTTGTCAATTATGCCGTTTCAGTGGGGTCCAAGTATTTGAACGAACCAATCAAAACATGCTATTGAGCCATGCCACCCTTTGACCTGGATCTGGTAAGTCCAACCACCAGAGCCGAAGGTTTCCACCGTCTTCTCCGGTGGGATCCCCTGCAAAATATGATGAAACAAAAAACAAAACAAATAGATTGACTTAAAAAAGTCTCCTGATCATGAATATGGCCTCTAAATTTTCTAAATCTTCGTGTATCATTGGATTCAAACACAAAACGATAGCGACAATCAAACATGGCATTATGCGTTTTTGACGTAGAAAATGATATGCGACCATTCAATCATGCCCTAAACTCCATTACAAGTATACATGTATCATCAAAAAAGATTAAATTTCCCTGCAATTAAAGATTCAAAAATAGGAAAATTCCTTACCACCGGTGGATTTGGATAGGTTGTTCTAGGACGTTTCAGGTCTTGTGATGACCAGGGATGAGACATGGGAATCTCATGGACACGTTATAATGCTTGTTTTTGACTGAGGAAGGCTAGAAATTTAGTTTTGAGTTTTCACGATTTTGATATTTTTTTGGAAATTTTGTGGAGCTTTTCTCAGGCTATGTATTTGTGTCCTCTTCGCCTTCCTTGCACCAGTATATATAGAGGAGTGAGGAGAATAAACAAATGTGATAGGAAATCAAGTAATAACTTGGTTTAAAACCAAGAAATCAAGACTTGAAAAAATGCCAAAAATGTGGGATCATTGCCATTTTGGTCCCTTGCAAGAACCTGGTCCCTTTGGATGTATCTTGCATGAAAATATGGGCCTTCTAATAGATCAAACCAAACCCAAATGTCATGGCCCATTATTCTTGCATTTTATCTTCATTTATTTAATTTTAAATTAAATAAAAATAAAAATAAATGAAAATAAAATAAATTCCATTCAAAAATGGACTTATAAGTCCTTTAATACACTATTAGCATGCTTGAAGTCCAAAAAGTAGGCCCATTGGTCTAAAAATACAAATTTGCTCAATGTGTACTTTTTGAAATTCCTCAAAATTCCCCAACTTGTGCAAATCATAACTTGCTCAATTTTCATCTTTTGGAGATGATCTTTGACTTTTTAGAAAGCTCAAGATTTCCCCTACAATATATATGTTGACCATTTTTTCATTTGGATGATTTATCTTGATGTAACTTGCCTTGATAAAAAATGCCTTTTTGTTGACTTTCAAAAAGACCTGTAATGTATTGGCTCACATCTTTCCAATGATGCATTTATTGGACTTGAGGGAAAAAGAAAATTTGTAGGGAGTTGAATTTTATTCACAATAAGCTTTTGTTGGGGCAAAATGGATGAAGCATGTGAAAGTTATGCCTGGTCAAAGTTTAGTTGACTTTTCCTAGGAAACCCTAATTTTGCATTTTTGGATTCTTGATGATTTGAGAGATTCCTTGGGGAATCATGATCAACCCTTGATCAAATGATGGATATCACTTCAAAATATTGACGTTGACCAAAAATATTGAAGTTTTACTGTATATTGGTGAGATTTGACTTTTGACCTAATATAGTTGATTATCAAGCATTTCAGCAATTGACTGAGCAAGCTTGTAGTGCAAGGCATGAAACTTGGAATGGACATTCTTGAGGACATATTAGGGACCATGGAAATTACTTGAAGGTTTTTCAACCAAAAATTCTTTGTGAGAAGTGAAATCCTAATTGGGAGTCCATTGCTTAGGAGGAGAATTTGTTTGGCTAATTCTTGGTCAACCTAGAGCAATTGAGGACCTCAATGAGCATGTCTTGAGTAAAATAGGAGAGAAAATTTTGGGGTACAACAACTGCCCCTATATAATCTTCTTAAACTTGAGGATTTATATTGGCTTGTCTGCCTTTCGTAATCTGACGGTGGAAGATGATTGAACATTATAGTGCTCAGAAATTTGCACTCGCATATACATGAAGTAACACTATTGGTTGATGACATCGGGAATGGGTTTACATATGCCACTTGGAGAAGATGACGGAGAGTCGTCGAAGATGGGCTTATAGATGCCATCCAAAATAAATTCTGACTCCGAAATGGAAGAAGTAACAGAATAAATCTTTGGTCGATTTACCCTAAGCCATAAGAGGTCTTTTATGGGGAATTATGTTCTTGTCATCTGAGAAGGACTCCGCTGGGGAAAATTTATTTCTGTTTGGGGAGTGGAGTCTAGGGGCTTTAGTCGCCCATTACTCTACCGGAGAGCTATCTCTTGACTGGGGAGATGAAAGTTATCTGGTTGAAATCCAGGCTTCACAATAACTTGATGAGGATAGTTAAGTTGATTGTTATCTGGTCGTATTCCAGGCTTCACAGCGACTTACTAGGGAAAATGAAATTAACTATTATCTAGTCAGTTTCTAGGCTTCACAATAACTTGCTTAAGGTTAAAATGTTATTTGTCCGAATTTCAGACTTCACAGTAACTTAGATGAAAGGATAGAAGTTAATTGCTATCTGGTCGGATTCCAGGATTTGCAATAAATTGAAATTAAACTGTTATTTGGTCTGATCAATGCTTCACAGTAATTGAAGAAGTTGAACCGTTATCTGGTCGTATTCTAGGCTTCGCATCAACTTAAAGTTTTATCTGGTCGAAATCTAGGCTTCACAGTAGCTTGAACTGTTATCTGGTCAGATTCCAGGATTCACAGTAGCTTGAACTGTTATCTGGTCGGATTCCAGGCTTCGCAGAAAAATGAAATGAAATGGTTATCTGGTCGTATCCAGGCTTCACAGTTATTGAAGAAGTTAAACTGTTATCTGTTTGTATTCCAGGCTTTGCAACAACTTGAACTGTTATCTGGTCGAATTCCAAGCTTCACAGTGTTTAGATTAAACTACTATCTGGTCGGGTCCGGGTTTCAAAATAATTAAAGACGTTAAACTGTTATCTGGTTGTATTCCAGGCTTCATAGCAACTTGAGCTTGTTATCTCAGATAGTTTCCCCGTCTTGTTTCGGGAATTAATCTGGAACCTACTTTTGTTGGTTACTGAGATAGTTTCCCTGTCTGGTTTCAGGAATTAATCTCGAACATGGTCTTGTAGATAGCCACTCCGTCTTGTTTCGGTAATTGACCTACAATCATTTGTTCACAGATAGTTTCCCTGTCTGGTTTCAGGAATTAATCTGGAACTGTTGAAAATTGTTGATGATATCCGTCTGTTGATATTTCCTGAAAAGGTAAAGAGTTAACTGTATGCAATGTTATGATGCATGAAATGCATTGGGTAATGATGTTCTCAAAATAAATGAGACTGTGATGTATGCATTTTGTATGTATATGCTATGACGCATGTAAAATGATGTATGCATGCAATTTATGAATGTATCAGTTGTTCTTTGCAGTGTCGTTGAACTGGGAAAATAAATCTCTGAGTGCTGCTGGAGATGAAGAATGTAGTTCCTCGCTATGTGTTGAAATTGAATTTGTTGGGATATAGATTTCCGTAACTAGAGAAATAAACTCTATTGGGGAAAGAAAAATTCATAAATTGTTTGATGAAACCCTGCTGGGGAAACCAAGAAACTTATAGACCATGCTGAGGAAAGCTCCAAGGTACTGGAGAGATGATTGGAACTCTTGATCTGTTTAAAAGATGTCGAAATATCTGAAATCAAAGGGTTATATGCTGAAGATACGACAGTGACCTGCGGGAAGATGCCCTTTCTTCTGTACCTACTGAGGAACGTACCCTTACGGATGATGAATTTTGTGAAAATGATCCCCTAGGGGTGTTCTGTGGGGATTTACAAAAGGCTTTTCGACATTGTCCCGATTCTTAAAGCCCTTAGCAACTACCTTTCTATTTTTATGCGTGTATTTGTAAACGGTAATCACATTCAAATGCATATGTTAAAAAATAATCATCGGACGTTTTTGCAAACAAAACAGAAAAGTAAAAAACAAGTAGTTTTGCACTTTCAAAAAGATAGTTTTGTATTAATTTGAAGAAATCTGCCTATAACAGGCGTCTTTGTACAAGGAAACGAACATCCTAATAAGAGAATGATGTCGTAAAAATGAAAATTATACAAAGTAGTATACAAAGAGAAAACAGCTATGTGGAATGATCTCATTGCGTTTCAATTCTGCTTATTGCCTTTATATCTTTGAGTGTCTCATCACTTTACTGCTTGGCCGAAGCTGACTGGTTTGATCCGTACCATTCAACCTTGTCAATTTGGATAAGGAAGTCTGGCTGTAAGGTGATCCAATGGAACATAGTCGTAAGATTTTAATCCCTAATTTCTGCTTGGACCGCCTTTTTAGGTTTTCAGCCCATCGTGATACCCTTTTTTACCCAAGCCGCCTTTTCAAGTTTTCAACTTGTCGGGTGTACATATTTTTTTTATATATATCCCTAATTTTTCCTGAACCCTTTTCGTTCACCGGTGTTGTACCCCAAAATTTTCCTCCCATATTCTTCAAGGTTTATCAAGAGTCATCTTCAAATGGTTCAAGATTTCTCAAGGGTTGCACAGTCCAAATGTCTCCTAAGCCAGTCAAAATTAGGGTTTTGTTTCTTCCAAGGAAATTAAGGTTTTCAATGGCTCAATCAAGTCCCATAGGCCTGTATACACTCTCAAGCATCTACATACCAAGTTGCAAGACTCACAATGCCAAGTTGCACAGTCAAAAGCCCTATTTGCTCCACAGTCAACTGTAGGGGCAAAATGGTCATTTTGCAGTCAAAAGTCATAATTTTTTGTCACCGTCTTATTTTGAGTCCACAATCATCATTTGATCAAGTCTTGATCATGATTCCACAAGCATGGCTCAAAAATCATCAAAGATGCAAAAGTTACTATTTTTGGACAGTAGAAAAGTCAACTGTATCTTGACCAAGGCATAACTTTTTCATGGTTCATTAGAAAAATCCCATCCAATTCTCATTTTTAAGGGGATGACATTTCCTACAACTCATCTTCACACTTCAAGTCCAAGAAATGCTCTCACAAAAAGTTATCAATTTCTACATTATAGGTCAATTTCAAAAGTCAACAAAAATGCACTTTAAGTCAAAGACCATAACTTGAGATTGGTAAGTCCATATGACATGGGACCAAAGTCATTGGTTAGAGGACTTCAAGACCTTTCCAAAATGTCCAAAACATGTTCATATGATCAAAATTGAGCAAGATATGCATTGGAGAAGTTGGGAAATTTTTGTGAATTTGCAAAAGTCAACTTTGCTCAAAACACATCATTTTTGCTAATGGGCCTCAAATTCCTTCTTGAAACTTTATCCAAGGCTTATGCATGACCCATTGATATTAAATTGAATTATTTTCTTATTTTTATTAATTAATTGTATTTTTAATTTATTTTTAATTCATTTAATTAATTTAAAATGTAGGAAATTCAAAGATATGATTTCTCAATCTTTTGGTGAAGCAAAGATGACCAATATATGCTGGAGATTTCGTGTGCCAATCAAGGATATCAAAAACTCCAAATTTAGCAACTTTTCTCAATCAAAAAGATGCAAAAAGATATGATTGCAAATCAACTATTGAAACATCAATGCAATGGATTTCTTGTCAAGAATTTAACCTAATTCCATTCTACTATAAGTACTCAACCTAAACCTAATGCCATGAACGTGAGAATTGCTGCAGAAAGCCATAGCCAATATTGAAAAAAATCAAGAAAACTTGATAACTGTTTTACAGGTTCCAACGTGATTCAAAGCATTTTGTGGTTTCTAATACATTGCAGGGATCCCCAGATACGTTTTGCAATCGAAACCACGTGCTAAAGCTCCAGAAATCACCTTAAACAGACTCACGGTTTGGCACTTTTGTTCATAATCATAACTCATATTTCATACACGTTTAACATGATTTATTGACTGTTTTGCATTGCTTGAACCTTTACAAAGCTTTTGGCATACGTTAATTGAATTATTATGCAGCGAATCGAAAGTTGCCATTGGAGAATTCTAGGGTTCTTGAGTTCTTGAATTAGGGCTTTCCCATACAGGAAAAATTGGGACCTCTAAGACCCATGGTTGAGACCGTCAGGACGAGACGAATTTAACCCAACCATCGCGCCATATTTATATAGCCTAGGGAGCTAATCGCTATTATTCGTGGATGCAGGTTGTGGGGGTTAAAAACCCCCGCTATCTGTTTGTTCTTTTTACAGGGAAACGAAGAAGATGACTGCGTGTTGGTTCATGATTGGACAATTCAAATGGCGTGCGTATTTTTGTTGGGTCCAGCATAATTATTATTCTTGATATATTATATTAATTGCTTATCTTATTAACAAGCGCAGGCAAGTGGCTGAGTGGCTAGTGTGGTGGACGTTAACCATTGGGACCTGGGTTCGATTCCCAGGTCCCCCAAATAATTATTTCTATTTTTCCCCTTGTGTTCACGTGTAGGTATTCTAAAGACATCCTACCATGCGCTTCCAACATCCACACGCCATGTGTCTTCAGGTATCAATCCAATGGCCAAAGATGAGTGACCATCATACTCCTGGTCAATGCACGTGCAGCCAATTATCAAAGTCAACGCAGGCTTGAGCTTAGTGGGCCTCAGAAATTCCAGACTAACCGCCTCTTTGGGTCAACACACCCCCCTGGTTTACTATTCTTTTCTTATTTTCTTTCTTTTTATTTTCTTTTAATAACTATTATTATTATTTAATTAATTCACAAATAATTATTTTTCATAATAAATCCAGACAATTAAAAATGTAAATATTATTTATTTTATTATTTTCACTATTAATTATTATTTTGTAAATAAATGTAATTAATTAATTTAGTTGTTTTAAATTAGGTTAACTTTAATCTTTTTCACAATAAATAAAATCAATCTAGAATTAGGGTTTTTCTTTTGACACTTTTAATTTCTTTTTTTATTTTATTTTCATTAAAACCTAAAAAACTAAAAAACACTTTTTCTTTTAATTAATTAATTAATTAGTAAATTAGGTTTAATTTGAATTAATTGCAAAAAAGGACCAAAATTCACTCTCTTCTCAAAAAGGGTCAAAACCCTAAGGACGTCCCGATTCAATTTATTTTCGCGCATATTTATTTTTGATTATATTTATGTATCTGCTCCGAGAATGTAATAGATAATTAGGACATTTATCGCTTTCTTTAATTTCTCGCAATTTATTTTCAAGGGTTATGTTTTTGGCGATGTAAATACCCGACGCCTTGTAATAACGTAGATTCACTTTCCGCAATTTATTTTCTGCACAATTATTAACTGTTAATTATGCATGACAAGACTTGTATGAAAAATAAAATCAACCCGTAGCTCACAATGATGCATGCAAAGAAAATTTAACATGAACTTGACATACTCGCACATGCCACTCCTAGGGTACGCCTCACTCGGTTGCCTCGAGGTGGTCATTAAGTATAGGGTGTTTTAGAGGTCGCCCTCCTGTCTAAAGATCCAGTTGCCTCGAAACGGTTACCTCGGATAAAAAGGATCTAGGACATTGGGGTTACCGCTAAGGCGTCCTAACATTGCTTTAGTGACCACTTGTCCCTTAATCGAATTGACCCGAAAACTCCAACGACGGTGCTACCTACTCCTCAATAGTGGGATGGCACTGTCTAAAGGACATTTACACAGTTTAATTCCTTTTGAGTAGGTAGAGGTTCTCAGGTACTTGCTCTTTCAAAATAGAAAAATAACTTTTTGCACTTACACTTTCAAAAAGTTTTCAAACAAACACTTCATACACTCTTGAGGACTGATACAAGAGTTACCTAGAATTTTTCAAACTAAACTTTTTCAAAACCCACAAACACAAGAAAAGCAGATATTTTTGAAAACATAGTGAGCAAGTACCTAAGAGCCCGTGGATAACCACGGATAGAAAGGGTGCTAACACCTTCCCTTTCTATAATCTACCTCCCGAACCGAGAAACATATCGAAAAGGAATTTTGCTGTGCTTTTGTCCTTTCCATGTTGGAGAAAATAAAAGACGGTGGTGACTCTTGCTTACCGCGACATTTCGCGAACCAGCTTAAAAAACAGCCAGTTCTATTTCCACCGATCACAGAACTGGCGACTTTGCTGGGGATACTTAATAAGTGAGGTGTACCTTAGGATTAGACCACTCTTATGTTTTCAATTGTATGCCTTGTTTGATTTTATATTTGTGGGCTTGCATCGGAGTTTCATAGATCCTAACCCGGATCTGGGGAATACCTTTTAGGTAGCATAAGTTGTGAGGGACCTGTCCGGCGTAGACCGACACGGGTGAAGCAGTAGCTACGTTGGTGTGACACCTTGGTCTGTATCGATATCCCTTGTGTTGGAACGAGGAGAATATGGGTCTTCTGAGGAGTCATTAAGCACCAACCGACCTTAGAACCCTAAATTGACCCAACTTGGCCATAGAACAGTAGCAGTATGCTACACTCATTGAGGCTAAACTCTCGCGATGGTTTTGGCTGCAAGAAAAGATTGCGACGCTGGAGTTATGACCGATTGAGGGTAGTCAGTGATATTGAGATCCTCTAGAACCCGGTTACTATTTTCTAGGACAGGTCTTAACCAACTGAAACTGAAAGAGGGTAGTACCTAAACTTCATGTTGGCCTAAACTCTAAGGGTTGCCTTGTGTGACTTCTGTGCCTTTAAACTTGAACTACTTGCCCATACTTGTTATCTGACAACATTGAGCTACTTGCAGGTTTTATTTACGGTCCTTAATCTGGACTTATAACAGGGCTTACTTATACCTCACACCTTTGCATCCACGCATAGCATAACATCATACCATCATACCATTGCATACATCCTGCATAAGGACTAACCCATTTCAAGGATCTCAAGGGTCTGTGATGCAGGTCATGATGAACCAACTGTCTAGCAAGGGGCAAAGGGGATTTATTTTCCTCTAGCCAAGGTTGTTCGGAGATCAAAACATGATAACTTGAGTCAGGGGCTATGACCCACTCGATATAGTGAGCCTTGACTCTTGAAGAAGGACTCCCAACAACATGAAGTTCCTTCAATCAAGCTACCGGATCCAGATTCTAACAATTTTCTTGTCTACCCCGCGAGATCCTTGAAAACATTGCATGCATACATACACATCATTGCATAACAGGTCGCTTACCTTCTTCGCTGTTTATTTCAGCAATGGCTTTCCAACAATACAACCAGGCTCTTCATACTCAAGAGACTCAGTTTAGGGAAATCTTCCTAAGCCTATCCAAGGGGCAGGAAGAGTTGAGAACACTCCTCATGGGGAATTTGGTCAAGAAGAGTCCTGAAGACGATAAGGACGAACGGCTGAAACGCTTGCAAGCTGAGGTAGATACTATGAGAACCCAGATGCTGGGGAAATGGCCCTTATCCAAGGCTTAGCTCCGGAGCAAGAAGAGTTGAGAACTGTGATCAACCAGCTTCAGCAAGACAGTATGAAGCAAGTAGTCAAGGCTGAGGATCAAGTCATTAATCAACTTCCAAGAAGTCAAAGGTTTGGTTCAATGAATAGACCTCTCCAAGCTGCTACTACTTCACAGGTCCAACAACGACCTCGCCAAGAACTACAGGTTGATCAAAGCAAGCCAAACAAGCCCAGGAGGCAATTTACCAAGATCAACATGTCACCAACTCAAGCGCTACAACAATTGTTGAAGGCAGGGCTGATTACATTGAAGGATCCTCCTCGGAATCCTAACAGCTCTGCTCCCACCTATCATCCCTATGAAAGGTGTGCATACCACTCTGAAGGTCCAGGACATGACACCGACAACTGTTGGACTCTGCAGAACAAGATCCAGGACTTGATTGACAGAAGGGTGCTGGAGTTTATGCCGGATGGCAAGATGAAAATCTTCCGCTGGGAATTCTCCATCTGAGATGACTAGTTCAAACTAAGAAACTTTTGTTCATTTGAATGTTCAAGTTGTATTTTTCTTTGCTTGATTCAAACAATCATTATCATGTCAAACTTTTTTATTTCATTAGTGCATCGCATATGTCTGTTTTGAATTAATCCATTTGTATTCACCATA
The DNA here is from genome assembly GCA_948472305.1 of Vicia faba. NCBI lineage: Eukaryota > Viridiplantae > Streptophyta > Magnoliopsida > Fabales > Fabaceae > Vicia > Vicia faba. The sequence goes on along the minus strand of OX451737.1, from coordinate 208,349,412 downwards.
TTCAAATTGCTTTCATTTTTGTGATGTTCAACTCCCGATTAAAAAAAAATTCTAAGCCTTTTGAGGGAGGATGACGAAAACGATACCACGATCTTTACAGTATGCTTTTGAACAGACCCCGCTGATGAGGTACAAGCATTGTTTCAAATCCTAAACAGTGGAGTTATAAGGAAGATAATCCCTAGTCAACCCCTTTGAGCCAAAGAAGTTGGAGTTTTTCTTTTCAAAAATTAAAACCCTTAATCATAACCTGGGGCAGGGTAGTTCTCTCAGTTAATCCAGGTGCACAACGAATGGCACCAAAGGAGTCCTTTCAAAGCAAAAGACGGTGATGGTTCCGAATAATCATAAAGATAGGCAGTCATTATCTCTCAGAAATAAAAGCCCATTAAATCAAAACCTATGAAGGAGACTTACGAAAACGGGGGCATCCCGCTGACTGTAATCACAAAAGAAACAGTTCAGGCAAAAAAATAAATAATAGGGATAATAAAAAAGGAAAAGAAAGAGGTCCTACGAACCCTCAACAAAAAATGACTGCCTGTCCAAAATAAATGGTCAGTATCCGAACCATCACCGGAATATCAGAGCAAAGACTAAAACAAGGTCTAACGCACGATTAGCTGAGTTTAGGATTGAAGAACATCACGAAGAGCGGGTGGGAACAAATATACTTTGAGCCTTTATCCTTTGTTTCTTAAACTGTGAACCAGGCCACGTTATAACCCTTAAAAGTCCTAGCTGAAGCGTGGGTTAATTCGAAAGCATATTGTTACCAAAGGTATCCTGACTCCTTAAGGCTTGCTGTAAAATATCGAGTTAACATCACGTTTTAAGAAAATCACTTGTTTTATTGAAAACTGCATTTTCAAAAATTTCAAGACAGACATAAGCTTTGCATTCTTAAAATAACATTGTTTGCATATGACTATTTGTTCGAACAGCAGAGAAATTCGCACGAAGAATATCTAGTGAACAAAATCACTTTCAATCAAGGGGCACGGCATGATCATTGTCCATCATCTGGGGCAGTCAAGTCAAGATTCAAGGAATCTCTCAAAATGCCAAATAGCCTGGGGCAAATCTCCATCTGAGTCACTTGGGGCATTGGACATGAATTCCAGCGACGAATCTGACACAATCAAAGATCTTCTGGTAACATGACAACACAACACTATCTGATAGTGACAACTCCCTATATTCTGAGAACGTGGACATAGTAAAAAAAATACTACGCATAATCAAAGATCCGCTAGGTCGACTGGCCTAGGCAAAAATAAGGGCTTCCCGGCGAACCAAAAGGGTTCGGGCAAAAATAAGGGATGAAAATGAAAAAAATCTGTACACCCGACAAGTCGAAAACCTGAAAAGGCGGCTTGGGCAAAAATGGGTATCCCGGTGGACTGAAAACCTGAGAGGGCGGTCCAGGCAAAAATTAGGGATCAAAAGCGTACGACTATGTCCCGGCATCTCGTCACTTGCCTACCAGAAGAAGATTTGTCAAATCGGCAGTTATCGAGCACCTCCACATGTACCTTCTCCCGCAGAAACTGGGGCAATAAGAATTGTCTAAGCGATCTAGCTGCTCTGTCCACCAAGGTACCAAGGTAAGTTCAGCTAAATAATGTAACCAGGATACCTTCACTCCCTGCAGAGTAAGACAAGACTCAACAATACTTTCCCAAGCAGAGTTGGTCTCCCATCAGCCCCGAAAAGGCATAGTATCCCTAGCAAGTCAGTGATACTCTCCCCAAGCAGAGTTAGTCTACTGTCAGCCTTAAGGAAGTTGGATATCCCTAGAAGATCTCAATATTCCCCCAGCGGAGTATACAGATGTTCCTAAGCAAGCATCCCCGGCAGTCTTAATATACCTCGACAGAAATATAAGATTGTTCCCCGGTGGAATATCAGACACCCCAGTGGAATCAATCTCCCCAGTACAGTCCAAAAGTTTCCTCAGGAGAGTTGAATCAATCTCCCTAGTAGATTCTGGAGGCTTCTCCCCAGTAGATTCTGGAAGCTTCTCCCCAGTAGATTCTGGAAGCTTATCCCCAGTAGATTCTGGAAGCTTATCCCCCGCAGAGTGCAAAAGCATCTCCCCGACTTTATTCAGAAGGTTATCCCCCACCAGAGCCTATAACTGGGTTATCCTCCGCAAATTGCAACAGAAAGATCGTCCTCAGCGAAGTTCTTCCTATCCCCAGTGAAGTTCATCAAATTCCCCAACAAAGCTCGTCAACGGAATCCCCAGCGGAGTTATCATCAAAATCTCAGCAAAGTATCTCTTCCCACAGAGTAATTCCCCGCAGAGTAATCTCTCCAACAAGTTTATTCCCCAACGAAGTCATTTTCTCCTACCGGTTTATTCTTACAATCATCATCCCCAACGGAAAAGAAGAACTCTACTCTTCAACATCAGCCCAGGGTTCAACGAACTTCCCGGCATTCGTCCAGAGTTTATTTTCCCAGACGAAAATACATTCATAAACATCACATTGTCATACATCATGATACATGCATATATGCATCATATCACCCAATCTCATTTATTCCTAAAAACATCATGACGTCATGCATTTCATACATCATGACATTGCATACAACTAATGTTTTGCCTTTTCAGGAAAAGGTCAATCCAAAGATGATTACCATCAACCTTTAGTTCCAGATTCGATACATGTATCTAGCCAGGGCATATATGTGAGCAATTGATTGTAGATTCGATACCTGTATCTAGCCAGGGCATATATGCATGAAGAGTTTGAAGATCAACACCTGTAACAGGCCAAGAAATTATCTTTCATTCTCAGGTCATAGGTCTACACCTGTATCCAGCCAGGAAAGCTATCTCGACCAACCTTTTGAAGTTCCAGATTCGATACCTGTATCTAGCCAGGGCATATTTGTGAGCGACTGATTAGAGGTCTACGCCTGTATCCAGCCAGGAAAGTTATCTCGATCAACCTTTTGAAGTTCCAGATTCGATACCTGTATCTAGCCAGGGCATATCTGTGGACGACTAATTCCAGATTTGATACCTATATCTAGCCAGGGCATATCTGTAGACGACTAATTCCAGATTCGATACCTGTATCTAGCCAGGGCATATCTGTGAGCGACTGATTAGAGGTCTACGCCTGTATCCAGCCAGGAAAGCTATCTTGATCAACCTTTTGAAATTCCAGATTCGATACCTGTATCTAGCCAGGGCATATCTGTGGGCGACTAGTTCCAGATTCGATACCTGTATCTAGCCAGGGCATATCTGTGGACGACTAATTCCAGATTCGATACCTGTATCTAGCCAGGGCATATCTGTAGACGACTAATTCCAGATTCAATACCTGTATCTAGCCAGGGCATATCTGTGAGCGACTGATTAGAGGTCTACGCCTGTATCCAGCCAGGAAAGTTATCTCGATCAACCTTTTGAAGTTCCAGATTCGATACCTGTATCTAGCCAGGGCATATCTGTGAGCGATTGATTGTAGATTCGATACCTGTATCTAGCCAGGGCATATCTTCATGAAGGGATCTACACCTGTATCCATCCAGGAAAGCTATCTCTACCGACCTTTTGAAGTTCCAGATTCGATACCTGTATCTAGCCAGGGCATATCTGTGAGCGATTGATTGTAGATCTATACCTGTAACTAGCCAGGAAAGTATCTACATGAAGAGTTTGAAGATCAACACCTGTAACAGGCCAGGAAATTATCTTTCTTTCTCAAGTATGCAAGTTCTCGCTAAGGAATCTCTTACGCGATCGACACCCCTAGATGGAATCTTTAAGCCCATCTTCACAACTATTCATTGCATCTCCAGATGGCATCTATAAGCCCATCCTCCTATCCATCATATCTCCAAATGGCATCTGTAAGCCCATTACCGATATCACATTGCTGATACTACACCATGCGAGTGCAAATTTCTGGGCACTCTAGTGTTCAATCATCTTCCACCTTCGGATCACAAAAGGCACGCAAGCCAATCTACATCCTCAGGTTTAAGAAGATTGAACAGGGGCAACTGTTGTACCCCAAAATTTGCCCTCCCATATTCTTCAAGGTTTATCAAGAGTCATCTTCAAATGGTTCAAGATTTCTCAAGGGTTGCACAGTCCAAATGTCTCCTAAGCCAGTCAAAATTAGGGTTTTGTTTCTTCCAAGGAAATTGAGGTTTTCAATGGCTCAATCAAGTCCCATAGGTCTGTATACACTCTCAAGCATCTACATACCAAGTTGCAAGACTCACAATGCCAAGTTGCACAGTCAAAAGCCATATTTGCTCCACAGTCAACTACAGGGGCAAAATGGTCATTTTGCAGTCAAAAGTCAGAATTTTTGGTCAACATCTTATTTTGAGTCTACAATCATCATTTGATCAAGTCTTGATCATGATTCCACAAGCATGGCTCAAAAATCATCAAAGATGCAAAAGTTACTATTTTTGGATAGTAGAAAAGTCAACTGTATCTTGACCAAGGCATAACTTTTTCATGGTTCATCAGAAAAATCCCATCCAATGCTCATTTTGAAGGGGATGACATTTCCTACAACTCATCTTCAAACTTCAAGTCCAAGAAATGCTCTCACAAAAAGTTATCAATTTCTACATTATAGGTCAATTTCAAAAGTCAACAAAAATGCACTTTAAGTCAAAGACCATAACTTGATATTGGTAAATCCAAATGACATGGGACCAAAGGCATTGGTTAGAGGACTTAAAGACCTTTCCAAAATGTCCAAGAACATGTTCATATGATCAAAATTGAGCAAGATATGCATTGGAGAAGTTGGGAAATTTTTGTGAATTTGCAAAAGTCAACTTTGTTTAAAACACATCATTTCTGCTAATGGGCCTCAAATTCCTTCTTGAAACTTTATCCAAGGCTTATGCACGACCCATTGAGATTAAATTGAATTATTTTCTTATTTTTATTAATTAATTGGATTTTTAATTGATTTTTAATTCATTTAATTAATTTAAAATGTAGGAAATTCAAAGATATGATTTCTCAATCTTTTGGTGAAGCAAAGATGACCAATATATGCTGGAGATTTCGTGTGCCAATCAAGGATATCAAAAACTCCAAATTTAGAAACTTTTCTCAATCAAAAATATGCAAAAAGATATGATTACAAATCAACTATTGAAACATCAATGCAATGGATTTCTTGTCAAGAATTTAACCTAATTCCATTCTACTATAAGTACTCAACCTAAACCTAATTCCATGAACGTGAGAATTGCTGTAGAAAGCCATAGCCAATATTGAAAAAAATCAAGAAAACTTGAAAACTGTTTTACAGGTTCCAACGTGATTCAAAGCATTTTGTGGTTTCTAATACATTGCAGGGATCCCCAGATACGTTTTGCAATCGAAACCACGTGCTAAAGCTCCAGAAATCACCTTAAACAGACTCACGGTTTGGCACTTTTGTTCATAATCATAACTCATATTACATGCACGTTTAACATGATTTATTGACTGTTTTGCATTGCTTGAACCTTTACAAAGCTTTTGGCATAAGTTAATTGAATTATTATGCAGCGAATCGAAAGTTGCCATTGGAGAATTCTAGGGTTCTTGAGTTCTTGAATTTTGGCTTTCCCATACAGGAAAAATTGGGACCTCTAAGACCCATGGTTGAGACCGTCAGGACGAGACGAATTTAACCCAACCATCGCGCCATATTTATATAGCCTAGGGAGCTAATTGCTATTATTCGTGGATGCAGGTTGTGGGGGTTAAAAACCCCCGCTATCTGTTTGTTCTTTTTACAGGGAAACGAAGAAGATGACTGCGTGTTGGTTCATGATTGGACAATTCAAATGGCGCTCGTATTTTTGTTGGGTCCAGCATAATTATTATTCTTGATATGTTATATTAATTGCTTATCTTATTAACAAGCGCATGCAAGTGGCTGAGTGGCTAGTGAGGTGGATGTTAACCATTGGGACCTGGGTTCGATTCCCAGGTCCCCCAAATAATTGTTTCTATTTTTCCCCTTGTGTTCACGTGCAGGTATTCTAAAGACATCCTACCATGCGCTTCCAACATCCACACGCCATGTGTCTTCAGGTATCAATCCAATGGCCAAAGATGAGTGACCATCATACTCCTGGTCAATGCACGTGCAACCAATTATCAAAGTCAACGCAGGCTTGAGCTTAGTGGGCCTCAGAAATTCCAGACTAAACTCCTCTTTGGGTCAACACACCCCCCCTGGTTTATTATTCTTTTCTTATTTTCTTTCTTTTTATTTTCTTTTAATAACTATTATTATTATTATTTAATTAATTCACAAATAATTATTTTTCATAATAAATCCAGACAATTAAAAATGTAAATATTATTTATTTTATTATTTTCACTATTAATTATTATTTTGTAAATAAATGTAATTAATTAATTTAGTTGTTTTAAATTAGGTTAACTTTAATCTTTTTCACAATAAATAAAATCAATCTAGAATTAGGGTTTTTCTTTTGACACTTTTAATTTCTTTTTTTATTTTATTTTCATTAAAACCTAAAAAACTAAAAAACACTTTTTCTTTTAATTAATTAATTAATTAGTAAATTAGGTTTAATTTGAATTAATTGCAAAAAAGGACCAAAATTCACTCTCTTCTCAAAAAGGGTCAAAACCCTAAGGACGTCCCGATTCAATTTCTTTTCGCGCATATTTATTTTTGATTATATTTATGTATCTGCTCCGAGAATGTAATAGATAATTAGGACATTTATCGCTTTCTTTAATTTCTCGCAATTTATTTTCAAGGGTTATATTTTTGGCGATGTAAATAACCGACGCCTTGTAATAACGTAGATTCACTTTCTGCAATTTATTTTCCGTACAATTATTAACTGTTAATTATGCATGACAAGACTTGTATGAAAAATAAAATCAACACGTAGCTCACAATGATGCATGCAAAGACAATTTAACATGAACCTGACACACTCGCACATGTCACTCCTAGGGTACGCCTCACTCGGTTGCCTCGAGGTGGTCATTAAGTATAGGGTGTTTTAGAGGTCGCCCTCCTGTCTAAAGATCCAGTTGCCTCGAAACGGTTGCCTCTGATAAAAAGGATCTAGGACATTAGGGTTACCGCTAAGGCGTCCTAACATTGCTTTAGTGACCACTTGTCCCTTAATCGAATTGACCCGAAAACTCCAACGACGGTGCTACCTACTCCTCAATAGTGGGATGGCACTGTCTAAAGGACATTTACACAGCTTAATTCCTTTTGAGTAGGTAGAGGTTCTCAGGTACTTGCTCTTTCAAAACAGAAAAACAACTTTTCGCACTTACACTTTCAAAAAGTTTTCAAACAAACACTTCATACACTCTTGAGGAATGATACAAGAGTTACCTAGAAGTTTTCAAACTAAAATTTTCAAAACCCACAAACACAAGAAAAGCATACATTTTTTAAAACATAGTGAGCAAGTACCTAAGAGCCCGTGGATAACCACGGATAGAAAAGGTGTTAACACCTTCCCTTTCTATAATCTACCTCCCAAACCGAGAAACATCTCAAAAAGGAATTTTGCTGTGCTTTTGTCCTTTCCATGTTGGAGAAAATAAAAGACGGTGGCGACTCTTGCTTACCGCGACATTTCGTGAACCAGCTTAAAAAACAGTCAGTTCTATTTCCACCGATCACAACCGGGATGCCCTTATTTTTTCCTAGGCCAGTCAACCTAGCGGGCCTCTTTTCATGCGTAGTATCTTCTAACTATGTTTGTGTTTGCTGGATGCGGAAGGTCGTCAATGTCCATGGTGGTTAATATCATAGCTCCACTAGAAAATATGTTCTTGATCATAAATAGTCCTTCGTATGTAGGAGTCGACTTGCCCCTGGGATCACCTTGTGGCAGGATGATGCGCTTGATTATTAGGTCACCCACTTGATATACCTGACATCTGACCTTCTTGTTAAAAGCTTTGATCATACGTTTATGGTACATCTTACCATGACAAACAGCTGCGAGCCTCTTCTCGTCAATTAGGTTCAATTGGTCAAGTCGAGTTTGAATCCATTCGTCTTCATTCAAACCTGCATCCTTCATAATTCTCAAATAAGGGATCTGGACTTCAACGAGTAAGACAACTTCAATACCATATACGAGAGAGAAAGGGGTTGCCACTGTTGATGTGCGCACTGAGGTATGATAACCATTAAGAGTAAATGGTAACATCTCGTGCCTGTCTTTATATGTCTCTGTCATCTTCTGTATGATCTTTTTTATATTCTTATTGGGAGAAGTATTTGAGTGGGGTCAAAGTATTTGAACGAACCAATCAAAACATGCTATTGAGCCACGCCACCCTTTGACCTGGGTCTGGTAAGTCCAACCACTGGAGCCAGTGGTTTCCACCGTCTTCCCTAGTGGGATCCCCTGCAAAACATGATGAAACAAAAAACAAGACAAATACATCGACTTAAAAAAGTCTCCTGATCATGAATATGGCCTCTAAATTTGCTAAAGCTTCATGTATGATTGAATTCGAACACAAAACCCTAGTGACGGTCAAACATGGCACTATGCGTTTCTGACGTCAAAAATGACATGCAACCATTCAATCATGCCTTAAACTCCATTACAAGTATACCTGTATCATCAAAAAAGATTAAGTGTTCCTGCAATTAAATATTCGAAAATAGGAAAATTCCTTACCACCAGTGGATTTGGATAGGCTATTCTAGGACGTTTCAAGTCTTTTGATGAGAAGGGGTGAGATATGGGAATCTCAGGGACACATTATAATGCTTGTTTTTGACTGAGGAACGCTAGAAATTTGGTTTTAAGTTTTCACGATTTTGATATTTTTTTGGAAATTTTGTGGAGCTTTTCTCAGTCTATGTATATGTGTCCTCTTGGCCTGCCTTGCTCTAGTATATATAGAGGAGTGAGGAGAATAAACAAATATTGAAGGAAATCCAGTAATAACTTGGTTTAACACCAAGAAATCAAGACTTGAAAAAAATACCAAAAATGTGAGATCTTTGCCATTTTGGTCCCTTGCATGAACCCGGTCCCTTTGGATAAATCTTTCACGAAAATATGGGTCTTCTAATAGATCAAACCAAACTCAAATGTCATGGCCCATTGTTCTTGCATTTTATCTTCATTAATTTAATTTTAAATTAAATAAAAATAAAAATAAATGCAAATAAAATAAAATCCATGCAAAAATGGATTTATAGGTCCTTTAATACACTATGAGCATGCTTGAAGTCCAAAAAGTAGACCCATTGGTTAAAAATACAAATTTGCTCAATGTGTACTTTTTGAAATTCCTTAAAATTCCCCAATTTGTGAAAACCATAACTTGCTCAATTTTTATCTTTTGGAGATGATCTTGGACTTTTTAGAAATCTCAAGATGTACCCTTTAATATATATGTTGACCATTTTTGCATTTGGAGGATTTATCTTGATGTAACATGCCTTGACAAAAAATGCCTTTTTGTTGACTTTCAAAAAGACCTGTAATGTATTAGCTCACAGCTTTCCAATGATGCGTTTATTGGACTTGATGGAAAAATAAAAGTTGTAGGGAATTTAATTTTCTTCACAATGAGCTTTGGTTGGGGGAAAATGGATGAAGCATGTGAAAGTTATGCCTGGTCAAAGTTCAGTTGACTTTTCCTAGGAAACCCTAATTTTGCATTTTTGGATTCTTGATGATTTGAGAGCATTCCTTGGGGAATCTTGATAAAACATTTATAAAATGATGGATATAACTTCAAAATGTTGATGTTGACCAAAAATCTTGAAGTTTGACTGTATATTGGCCATAATTGACTTTTGACTTAGTATAGTTGATTATCAAGCATTTGAGCAATTGACTGAGCAAGCTTATAGTGCAAGGCATGAAACTTGGCATGGACATTCTTGAAGACATATTAGGGACCATGGAAATTAATTTAAGCTTTTGCAACCCAAAATTATTTGTGAGAAGTGAAACCCTAACTGGGAATCCATTGCTTAGGAGGAGAATTTGTCTGGCCAATTCTTCGTCAACATGGAGCAATTGAGGACCTCAATGAGTATGTATTGAGTACAATTGGAGGGAAAATTTTTGGGTACAACACATTATATGAAAAGTGAAAGGGATATATATTTACTCAAGGACAACTGCCTCCATCATCCTTTTGAAGTTTTTCATTATGCATATAAGTAACTTTAATTTATTGCTATGTTATATCAAATCTTTGCATTAAATCTTTTCTCGTTCTTTATACATTTCCTAGTTCCTATTTAAAGTCTCTCTGACTGCCTCTAATAAAAGCTTAAACAATTAGGTGTCTAAGTCTGTTGACAAAGTCTTATCTGCTTCATTTATTGTCTTGAATTGAATGATGTGTCTATATTTTACTTGGTTGTTTTGTTCACTTGCATTTAGTTATCTATACATTGATATTTGAATTTGTGTCACCTACTATTGTGTCTCCCTAAGTCTGTTTACTTTTAGAAAGGTAATGAATTCTTCTTCTTTCCTTGTCTTTATATCTCATCTTATCTCTTCTCACATCCTTACCCTCTTTAAAACTTTCCCAAATATCTCTTATCTTGACCCAAGAACCTTTCATGGTAATAATGACCTCTTAGAACTCATTAACGAAAAACGTCCCATTATTCCAAGCGGTGCTGGACAATCGTTTCATCTTGGTGTTGTACCTCAAAATTTTCCCTCTTCATTTTTTTACAATAATTGGCTTATACTTCATCATCATATGCATACATATATGTCATTAGGTAAAATACTCACGGAATCAAAGCATTTCTCTGCAAGAAAGAGTTGCGAAATCAACTGTTCTGTTAAGCAACAATGTGAACCAGAAATTGGGGTTTTCAGGTTTTAATGCACCCTGCATGTATTCCAAACTATCCAATAAACAACCAATCAAGTCATTATCATATAAATTTCTTATGTGTCTCAATACGCTCTGAATTATGTAGAAAGCCAAGTGTTTTGTTGATTTGAGACCATGCAAACAAAAATTCAATACAGTGCGTTTTAAGCTCAAAATTCATAACTTGAGATGAGAAAATAGTGTGGGATTGATTCTTCAGTCTTTGGAACCATCTCGATTTCTTATCCATTTCATATGTTCATGTCTAAGGTGTTTGCAATACAGTGGGAGAACTGACTTGGGATGTTTTGCGTTTGATCGCAATTGTTGCGGTTAGTAAGAGTCGCCACCGACTTTTATTTTATCCAAAAGGAAAGGCTGAAAAGAACAAGAAAGACCTTTGAGATTATTTTCTTGAGTTCGGGGGGTAGATTATGAAAAGGGAAGGGGTTAGAACCCTTTTCATCCATAGTTATCTATGGGCTCTTAGTTGCTTTCTAGATCACTTGCTTTGTTTGAAAGTGTGCTTTATGGTGGTTTTTGAAAGTATTTTTGAAAGGCGCCTTCGTTTAGGAAAAATTTGTAATGGTTCTCGTCTTGTAAGAACGTATACAAAGTGTTGGACTTTTGAAAATATTTCATTTTTTGAAAGTGTTTGGTGTGTGTTTGTAAGAATGTTTGTTTTGAAAGTGGGCAAGCAACTAAGAACGTTTCTGCCTACTCAAAAGTATTTGTTCATTTCTTCCTTCCTTGGATATTTCTATCTCACCATTGATTGGTAAGAAGCCTTATCTTTGGATGTAAAGGGATGGGCGTGGGTCATCGTATAGTCATGATATCAATGTTGTGAGATATCTTAGCATTTCACTTTGAGGGACTAAGGTCATTTAAAAGGCAACATTTGAAGCGTCATTGAGGGACTATGATCTTGTATTTTTATTGTTTAGCTAAGACGCCTCACATGCATAACATGACCATTTTTATAAGGCAACAAGTTGAGTTAACCTTAGGGGTGCATGTGTGAATAGTGTGTTTGATTTGCATGCATTTAGTCTTTGATTAGGGTTGTCTACTTGTTTATTTTATCTTTTCATACAAATCCTAATTACTAGCATTTTTATGAAAGAGATAAATTGCGAAAAGTAAATATTATACGCTATTACAATCCTTAGGGGGATGGGGTGTACAAATTTATAAATGGGGATTGCAAGAAATTAAATTCCTAATTATATATTACAACCATATCGAAATACTGTACAAGAAATGAAATGGACTTGTTTTGTCTTTGTTAATAGAAGAAAATAAGTTTGCTTAAGAAAATATTTTTGATCTTTTGGTTTTAAAAGAAATAAAATAAAGTATGTGAATATAAAATATTTTTGGTGTTTTTGATTAATGAAAATAGAATGATGATAAAAATGATAAGAGGAAAAAGGGGTCAGAATCAGCGCGTGGCTGATAGGATAGAAATAAGAGGTAGAAACTCTGGCTCTAATGCGCTGAAAATTAAAAATAAAATGTTAGCAGAAATGGGAAAGGTCAGAAGTTCTAGGTCTGGGTACACTTAAGTTATGTGGTTGCTGGGAACAATGGAAAGCCTAGCAGTTCTGATTGCTGAGGGAGTCTAGAAGCTCTAGTGCAGTTGGGAATCTAGAAGTTCTAATATCACTGGTAGGTCAGAAGTTCTGGTTGTTTGAGAGAGAGAGAGAGAGAGAGAGAGAGAGAGGTGATAATGCTGTTGGGTAAGGATATCTAGAAGTTCTGGTCTAGGAATATTGTCTGACAGATAAATGGGTGAAAATGTCAATAAATAAACCTAAAAAAGATGCTTTTGGGGCTAGAACCCAAGACCCTTAGCACTAATGTCTTACATGCATGCTTTATACCACTGGGGTGGCTATACATCCGGTATTAGAAGCAAAAACATAAACATATATCACAAAGTAAGTTCTGATGATAAACTTCATCTCTTTCTCCACGCCTATCAGAGCATCTCCATCTTAGCCATTTCTCAACAAAATAGAAAATACAAACATAGAAATTATGGCAAGTTTTCGTATGGTTCCAGAAGTATAAAGTATTAGAACTCTAAATCATAAGCAAACATGAATTTGCTAATCCTAATTCTGAAACCTAATTTCTCTAAGAAGTTCTGAACTAAAATTCTCTCTACTTAAGCAGATAATACATGAAATCTATGAATATGTACAGCGTCAGAATCAAGATGTCTATATTGTATTTTTGAGCATGCAATCCTATCAATGGCTAAGTGATGAGATACAAATCAGAAGAAACTTACCTTGCTTCTGGAGATTGTTCTGTGATTGAAAACCTGGTTCAGACTGTTGTGATGTTCTGATCAACTTCCTCACATTCTCAGAAAACTGGAACAACCCTTAACTTGAGCTATGAATGGCTGGAGCATTCTGGATCAGCCAAGGAATAATGTTCTGGTGTTTTGAAATGGAAGTTGGTGGAGATTGAATTGTAGTCTGTAAACAGAAGTTGGGATTGTTTCTAAATGTATGTTAGAAACTGTGTTGATAATTTGGTCAAAAAACACTTGAGAAAAATTGGAATTTGAATGCCAAAATCAGAAACTAGCAGGTTTTGTATTTGTGTTTGCAGTTTCAAGTTCTTGAGAGATTTTAGCAAGGTTTCAAGGCCTTTCTTTTCAATTTTTTGACCTCTTTACAGTTGCAAATGAAGTTCAATTTATAGGCAAGGATTTTGTAGCTTGGAGAAGTCAAGAGTATAACCATCATGCTAGGGCGCTGACTTGTTCTTGAAGCAAGTTTAAAAAAGTATGGTGGTTAGTAGCTTTAGCCGCGCTTAAGCTGGATTTGTAAGCGTGAATTAAGGAAAAGTACCCTCAGAAGCAAAGATAAAGCATGGGTCTAGCATACACTTGTACAAAAGTTTGCTTTTCAAGGACAACAATGGTACTTCTATGCCATACATGGGGGAATCCTTTGGATAAAGACTCAAAAGTGGGTGTGAGCATTAAATGATGATGATATTTGTCAAAACAGAAAACATGCAATATGATATTATGCATCATAGCTTAGTCTAGATCAGCAGTTCAGCATCAGCGCAACTTAGAACAAATACTCAACTTCTGATCTTTGAATTTCCCTGCTCCAGCATGTTCTGAAGGGAGTTCTCAGACTTTTCAAAGGCTTGTAACATGCTTTGTAGACTTTCTTTGAATTACTCTTGCAAAATCTGGTTGAACCTTCGTCAAAACTAGCCCAGAAGTTCTAACCAAACTCTGTCTTGGAAGTGTCCAGAATTTGCTGAGTGCTGTAGTTTCATGGATGTGCCTCCAAAGATTCATAACTTGAAATCCCAGCATTTCTAGGAGAAGTTATGTTCTGCAATGTTTGAGATCTCATTGAGGTCTACAATTCTCGTGTCAGAAGTTCTTCCAGAATCATCTTGCATCATGATGAAAATCTGGTCAGAAGTTCTGAACTTGTCATATAACTTAAACACTTAAAAAAATTCTAAGTATTTAGAATCCTGACTTTTCCAAAGAAAATTTGACTTTTGATTTTCTTAATAAAACAAAACTTCATATTCTATCATATCTTGATGAAATATGATTCTTGAAGCTTGATCTTTGATCAAAAATTCAAAGTTTGACTTTTCAGTGTGCATTTTGACCATTTTTCCCTTGTACTAATTCCAAACCTACATTGATGTATCAATGCTACAAACTTGATGTCATGGAAGATCTTGTGAGAAAATCCTTGAGAAATGAGAGGGCATGTTTTGGGGTACAACAGTGTTGTACCCCAATTTTTGCCCCTAAGATTCCTCTTTCATCTCATACCATCACAATGCAACAAGATCACACACTACAGTTTGACTCTTCTCTTTATCTTTAGCTTTGCCCATAGGGAATCACCAAGAACCTTTACTTGTATTTCGTAATCATATATGCTTTGTATTGAGTAACTTTTAACTAATAAATACAATAAATGTTTGCTCTAATTGTTGGTATCATAGGTGAAAGCACAACACATTCTAGCAAGTTGATCCATAGGTTCATGAGTTTATTTCCATGCCTTCTTCAACAAAGCTTCATTGAGATTCAAGCTTCATCATTTAATATGCTTTGAAGTAATATCATGAAAAAGTCTATTATGATTCACCATGCCTCAATTTGTCAAAAGATAGTTAAAAAATTCAAAGGTTGATTGAAGAGGTTTGACCTAATTGGACAAGTTCTTGATTCATTAATCACAAGTGCATACTTTCCTCAATTATCAAGATTTGTATCATCTTCAACAACCTCTATTTACATGACAAAAGTATTTGTGCAAGAAAGTTGATCAAAATTGAAAAGGGTTCCCAAGGAATTTTGTTGCTCTAGGAGCTAGGGTTTTGAACTTGAAAGCGGTATATCTTGCTCATCTTTTGGTATTTTTGAGTGATTCCAAATACATGCTTCTCTTCAAAGGGTTATCAACAAATAATTTCAAAAGTTTCAAGTAAATTTTGTGTGGAAGATACCTAATGATGAAGAAAGGTTACAAGTCCTCAAGATGAACCATCAAATTCCCTTATGTGACTTCAAAGGATCATAAATTGGTCAATTTTTATCTCCTTGAGCCCATTAATTTTACATAATGATTTTAAATATGTGAACTTCAACATTTATTTTAAGTGCAAAGTGTGAAAATGGGTGGAAGATGCCCTAAGGATGCAAAAGATTATAGGTCATTTCATGAATTTTTGCCAATTTCAACAAGTCATAACTTTCTCAATTTTTGGAGATTTTAAATGGTTCAAGGCTCAAAATGTCATTCAAGCGATCTACTTCATGCTATCTTTTTTGGTCAAGATCAAATTTCCAATGGAAGGCCATGTTTGGATGCAAAAGATTATAGGTCATTTTTGAAGAAAAACTTAGAAATTTTCTAAGTATAGAAAGTCAACCTCTTTTTTCTCAACTTTGACTCATCACAACTTTCAGCTCAAGCATCCATTTAATTCCATTCTTTGCACTTTGTAAAGTTTGTACTCTCGTCTTTCCAATGTATCAAGAATCAAGTCTTGAGATGTCTTGAATCATGTACACCATTGATTTGAACATGGTACCTTGAAACTGAAGTTTCAACTCAAGTCAGAATTTCAAATTCTTGATTTTCCTTCTAAACACAAAATTTATGTGTGTTTTTTATTCTAATCATGTTTAATGAACTTCTAGAAGTGATTAGCACATTGAAACCCAAGATTTGGATGAGTTTTGATCAAAATAGTAGTCACACTTTTCTTGTTTGCAACTTCACACGATTTCCCTCCAAACTTCATCATTTCACATGCTTGAGCATTCTATTTGATTCCCTATAAATAGAGGATCATACCTAATTCATTTCCTCAAGATTAGAGAGCCGGAATCACCCTGCCAAACTCCCTCTTGAACTCAATTTTCCGCAACTTCAAATTTGCTCTTACAACCTTTCTCAATCCATTTTCTGTCAATTCACCATCCTTGAACCTCGCTGAAGCTAACAGAAGAAGAGTTAACATCCTCCACCAATTCACCATCCTCCACCAATTCTCTCAAACTTTGATACTACTATGAAGCTCTCATCATCCTGATTCTAGTCGCAACATTTGTTTTCAACTGGAAGTACGTTTTGGTCATGAAATTTCAAATCCCTTTTAAAAACTTCTCTTCCAAAATGACTGAGCTACAACTTATATAAATGTTTTGCGATGGTACCATTGGAATCGTCTTGAAGAGACGAAGCGAATGGTACTAGTCTCGTGTCCTAATTTTACAGTTTCAGGGACCTTCAAATCTCGTGGTTGGAGGATGAAGATGACCAACGTGTCATCCATCAACCAATGAAAGCACATTACGCTTTCTTTTAAAATCTGATTTAATTATTGATTCCAAGCATTATTCAGTAAAGACCATGATATGCACAGCGTGTCTGATCTATTGGATTAACTTACTAACATGTTTTTACTCTTATCCATTGGTCCACATTTTTTGATTTTATTTTTCTTCTTCTGATTTTTATATTTTATTTGTTTTAAACTTCAAAAATTCATAAAAAATTCATTTTAACTTCAAAAAATCTGAAATAATTCTTAAAAATACTTTTGATTTTTCTCTTTATGATTTTTATTTTTTCACAATTTTATTTTGTGTTATGATATTTTTCATAATTTTTCACTTTATTTGAATTGTTTTAAATGTTTAAAAATACTTTTCTTAATTTTTAAATTCTGGAAAAAAAATTGGGAAGGATCCAATGACCTCTTGACAAATATTGGTGATCTCATTTTATTTTTATTTCTGATCTTACTATTTTATTTTATAATTTTTGGTTTATTTTTGTCTATTTCTTTTAATTTTAAAAATAGTTTCTGACTTTAAAAAAATTACCAAAATTTTTGTATAAATATTTGAGCTCATTTCTGATTTTTCCTATGGTCTTAGTTGATTTTTCTTGGATGTTTTGAATATAATTATTATTTCCCCCCTTTATTTTCATTTAAAAATCATTTTCTTTATTTTAAAATACCATTTTATATTGTATTATATTATGGCTGATCTTGGACTATGAAATTTTGATCATGAGCTTTATTAACATCATTGGATCCATGGTGTTGAGTTTAACTCCACAAAAATTGGATGAATGATTTTAATAATAGTTTGATTAAATTTTTGGTTCAAATGTGGTTTAATTCTTACCCCACCCCTCTTCATCTTATTCTCTTTTTATTGTACCAAGTGTTATTGGAGAATGATTTACATATCATTTCTCAAAACATATGGTACATAGATTGCTATTGGCCGACCTCAAAATAGGTGTGACTTCTATATAAGTCCACTTACGATTGCTTAACATAGCACTAAATTTTATCTTGATTCGAGAAATGATCATTCGTGGCCCAAACCCATGTTTGTAAGCCCAAGTATATTAATTTGAATCCTTTGATCCAATAACCTTGAGGTTCATTGTTAGGAGGCTTTGGTCTTATCAATCCTCTAATGAATCTTCATAATCTTTGGTCAAAGTGAATCACTTAAACATTATTGATCATTTATTGTTGCCTTGAGAACTTTAAATGGACGATATACTTGACAAAAAGCAAATGAAATTTGTTGTTGATAGGCTTTAGTTTTATCAATCCTCTAATTAGTTTCAAATGCAAGATTCAAGATGGTCATTCAACTAACCTCTAATTTTAACAGTTGACTTTATTTTATGCTTTTACTTTATGCCTTTAATTTAAGCACATTTTATTTTAGCATTTACATTTCATGTTATTTTCATCTTTACTCATTTGAGCATTTATCTTTTATGTCATTTTTATCTTTGCTCACTTGAGCTTTTCATTTCTTTTTGAAGATACCTAAAAATCAACTTGAATCATAAAAAACTTTAATGTTACTTGGACTACTTGGTTACTATCCTTGGCATTATGGAGATTATGGACTTCTTGGACTTAGGATTAGAAGCCTTGAGCTACCTTAAGACCTTGTGACCTCAACTGTTATTTTGTCTGGAGTTCTTGGGGTTTACCTCAAGACATTGGGTAGTTTGTTTGCTTTGTGTGCAGGTTTTGTGATTACATGCTTTGTCTGAGATCAGGAATTTATCTTTATATAGTCGTTACTATGACTAATTTTTGTGAAGACTTAATGCAATTGAAGCTGGGTTTTCTTAAGAGGTTTATTATTTTGCTTGTTTGGTTTCAAATCTAAATAATGAGAATTCTACATTGACTCATTGTGGTAAGTGTCGGCTTCTTGTTGGTTAGACAGTTCTTTTCCGTAGCTTTTACCTTATGCTTTAGGATAATCCCTTCTTCTCCTCCCATCTTCTTTAATTTCAAAAATCTTCTCCCTCCTTTTGAAAACTCTTCTTGTTTCAAAACTTAAACCGCTTTCGTAATAAACTTGGACTTAGGTCCATGCACTTTCAAAAAACATTTTATTAATGAAAATTTAATCAATTTAATAATACTTTGACATTTTTGTGAGAAGACTAAAAGTCAATCAATCTCATTCAAACCATTTTTCCACTTTGGATCTTTGCTTTAAAATTTTCTCAAAATATTAGACTCTTGTCAATCTTTGTAGTGATGCGAGCTACTATACTTCTATGATATATAGTGAAGTGAGATTTTTTCCACTTAGGTATTGAGTGAGGCTTTGTTGATTTTAAAATCCAAGCTATATCCTCCACTTTGAGATGACGCAAATTCTCCTTTCTCATAATCGTGGGTAGTAAGTATGTTTTCCACTTGGATAAGACGATGATGTCTCGTCTCTTAAAATTAACCAACACACTTGTGTTTTAAAATTTTTAAAGGTGAACTACGAGTACCCTGATCCCCTATTGCACAGAAGGTGGTACGTAGGCACTAAAGGTTCGCAACTGAGGCGGATGCAAAAATCATACAAAAATGATTCTTTTTTCATCTCCACAATCTATTTTTATACAACATTTATAGCCAAAATACACAAATTTTCAAAGAGGTTCCTGCGGAGTAACGTAGATGTTTAGGATGCTAATACCTTCCCTTTGCATAACCAACCCCTGAACTTAGATTCTCTCCCCCTCTTTTTAGGTTATTCGCTATTTTCCCATTCCTTTGGAAACAATAAAACACGGTGGTGATTTTTATTTTGATATGTGTGAGTCGAGTCAATCCAATGGCTTAGTCTTAACATTTCTACCGCTACAAAAAAATGGCGACTCTGCTGGGGAAGACTGACCTATTGTTGGTCCATCCCTAAGTGGGTTGAGCCTATCTTTGTTTATTTATGTATGTGCTATTATTGTTGTATATTATGTGATGTATATATGTTTGTCTAGATTTTCCTGGCTTTCAGGGTGCTTGGTGATTTATCATAAGTCTTATACCCAGACTTGGGCAAACTTAAGATAGGATGGGCGGTACATTCATGTTAAATGTGAGGGAGTAATCCCAAAAAAGGAGACATGAGATCCCCCACTCAGTGGAGGCCCCTTTGACTGTAGTGTCATTTACCGAGTAATCGAGAAGACATGTTGCTTTCAACCTGGGAGCCTGCTGATACTGAGAATCGTAGAACCTTTAACCCATCTTGGCTTTTTAGGTGTAGTGCAGAAGCTATGACGGAGTAATTCGGAAATGATTGTCACGCGATACTATGCTCAGATGAGTTTTTCTTGAGAATATTTCTAATTACCGAGTCAATTGGAAAGTTGGTAATATCCGAAGGAAGGATGTAGACTCTGGGAACCTCTTAGAACCTTGTTTGGCAGGTGATAAAACTTTTAGACCATACCTTATGGGTAGTACCTTCGACCTCATGCTCATGACGTTGAACCTATGAAACCTATGTTTGTGATCTTGTGTGTGATTGTTGCATCATGCATCCATGCACCCATGAGCATCTTCTAAAAAACATTATGTTTCAAGGGACTTAAAAGTTGACTCTTTGTGAATATCTCAGGTACTTTTGACTATGGATTCTGGAAAAATAAAGATTGGGAAGTACAGTTTCAAAGATCCCAAGATAAATGAGTTGATGAGTCTGATTCCCGAGATCGAGAGTTCTACAGATTTTCAGAGGAAGTATAGGTCCATCATTTCTCTTATGAAGCTCAGGATGAAGGAACATCTTCTTTCGACTTTGTTCCAGTTCTACGATCCAATGTATTGATGCTTTACTTTCCCTGATTATCAGTTGACACCTACATTGGAGGAGTATTCTTATCTATCGGGTTTACCTATCACTGGTCGTGTTCCTTTTACTGGTTTGGAGGAGGGGCCAAAATCTCGTGAGATTGCTGCTTTGATCCATTTAGGAAAGTCTGAGGTCAAAGCCCCTTGAAATATTAATAATAAAATAAATCATGTGAATTGCATATCATGCATCATATCGTACATACTTCTTGCATTTTTGTTCATACCCAGGTGTCTTACTGAGCTTCTTTACTTCATTCAGCAAGATGTCTCATCAGTACAATACTCGGGCCAATTTCAGAAGGAAGATAAATAATCTAGAACAAGAGAATCGTGAACTACATGATGAAGTTTCTGCTCTGAAGGCCGGTATGGCCAATATGACTTCTCCGATGGAATATTTGGTGGCTGCTCAAAATCAACCACTGTTTGCTCAGTCTCAACAGACAACAGTTTCTTCTAAAGCTCCGACAGTTCCTGTTTCTGCTACTCCGGCCAATGATATTCAGAATCGTTTGCCTCGAGGTTATCCTTGGGGAATGCTAGAGAACTTTATGCATGAAGGTTATAATCAATATACTCAAGTTGCTCCACTTGCTCAGGCTGCTGCTGCTCTTGCACCTCCTGTGGTGCATATTACACCTGCTGTTAGAAATGAGATTCACTATGATGCACCTCATTTAGTGAATGTTGTACCATTTATGAATGATGAAGTGTATCGCCTCATTCCTCCACCAAGTGAAAGCTTGGGCTTCTATGATCAAATGGACGATTTTCAAGACCAGTTTGATAAGATGCAGAAAGAGTTGAAGGCCCTCAGAGGAAAAGAATGTTCGGGAAGAACGTGAATGATCTGTGTTTGGTTCCAAATGTAAAAATACCTGCAAAGTTAAAAGTACCAAAATTTGAAAAGTACAAGGGAAATAATTTCCCTCGTGCTCACCTAGTGATGTACGTGAGAAGGATGTCTACTCACACCAATGATCAACGCCTATTGATTCACTTTTTCCAAGATAGTTTGACTGATGCATCATTAAAATGGTACATGAGCCTGGATAGTGCAAATATTCACTCTTTCAATGACTTAGGTGAAGCATTTATTAGATAGTACAAATACAATGTGGACATGGCACCTAACCATGTTAAACTCAGGGAAATGGTCCAGAAGGACAAAGAGTTGTTTAAGGAATATGCACAGAGATGGCGTGAAGTAGGCGCCCAGGTGATTCCTCCAATGGAAGAAAAAGAGATGACAAAGATGGAGTAGGCGCCCTAGTGCATTATATTATGAGAGAATGGTGGAGAGTGCACCCAGTGATTTTACTGAGATGGTAAGAATGGGCCTCTATTTGGAAGAAGCTGTAAGAGAAGGCCGTTTAACAAAAAGTGAAAATTCTGGAAGTTTGAAGAAACCATCATACGGTTTTTCTAAAAATAAAGAAGGAGAGACAAATTATGTTATTCAAGAGAGAAGGGTTAATCCTCCTAGAAGAAATCATCAATGCCATCAACAGGTTGCCTTGGTAAATCCAGTTGTTAATACAGCTCCGACTACAATTACTTATCAAAGACCAGTCCCTCAAGGAAATCAAGGGAAGAATCAGAGGAGAGAGCCTTTTGACTCTATCCCCATGAGTTATGCAGAGTTATTCCCACCATTGATCCAGAAAAAGTTGGTCTAGACTAGGCCACCCCCTGCTATACCATCACCTTTGCCTTGGTACTATAAGGCAGATAAGATGTGTGCTTTCCATCAGGGTGCACCAGGACACAATGTGGAAAACTATTATCCCATAAAATTAGAGGTACAAGAAATGGTGAGATATGGCCTTTTGTCCTTTAAGGATGTTAGCCCTAATGTAAAAGATAATCATTTACCGAAGCATGGAGGAACTAATGTTGTCAACATGGTTGCTTGTTGTCCAGGGGACTTCCAAATTTATGATATCAACTTGGTCAGAGGAGACTTGGTAAAGATGCATGCAGACCTTTGCAAGTTTAGTTACTATACTCATGACCATGCTGGTTGTGGTATCTGTAGTACTGATATACAAGGGTGCGATAAGATAAAGGCTGATTTGCGGGAGATGATGGATGAGGGCCTCATCCATATAATCAGGCCTAGAGAAGAATATGAGGAGGAAGTGAACATGGTCTTTGGGTTCACCGAGATAGTTCCAGATCTTTGATGTGAACCATATGAATGATGATTTAGTGCAATTGCATGCTACCTTCTACCATATGAAGGGTCAGGTAGAGCACCACTATTGTTCTTGCTGGGTTTGCTGCAGGGATTCCCGAGGTCGTTCAATTGTGAAAAGAGGTATTCAGTTATTATTGGATAATGGAACTATCAAGGTGTCAGGCCAAAGAGATGATTACCATGAGTTTAATTTGATTAGAGATTGCTTGGATGAGAATGAGTTTGATGATGAATATGCTTCTGCGGATGAATTTTTTTCCTCATACGAAGATATGTTCTCCAGTGATGATTCTGCAATGACCAAATTTTCTGAAGAAGGAGTGAACGTGATTGTTCCTTGTATTAATGATTCTGCCCCTGTTAATATTGAATACTATAGCAAGCCGATTGTTTCCCCAATGGTGATTTGCTTACCGGGTCTTGTTCCTTACAAATCAGAAAAAGTTGTACCATACAAGTAGAATCCTAAAATTTTAGAGGATGGTGTGGAAGTTCCCATCCATCCTTTGTCTAACATAACCGAGTCCAGTAGTGACCCGCAGTGGTCATATTTTTGCACCTATTGTTCGGGGAAATGATAGTGCTGGTAAGAAAGTTGTGGAAAGTGTTAAAACTAAGAAGGCAGTAGGGGAGTCCAGTGGTGCTACCTTGGAAAAAGATGTGGATTATATATTGAAAATTATTAAGATGAGCAACTACAGGATTGTAAATTAGCTATTACAGACTCCTTCAAAGATATCTATCCTAGCATTGCTGATGAACTCTGTTGCCCATAGAGAATCCTTGATGAAGGTGTTGGATCAAGCAATCATGGAGAGTGATATGTCGTTAGATCAATTCAGCAGTGTGGTAGGTAACATTACGTCCTGTAACAACCATAGATTTTGCGATGAATTTCTTGACAAAGGGAGGAATCACAATTTGGCTTTCCACATATCCATGAACTGTAAGAACGATTCATTGTCAAATGTGTTTATTGATAATGGGTCTGCCTTAAATGTCATACCTAGGAGCACGCTGATGAAGCTGAAGTATCAAGGAGCTCCCATGCACCCAAGTGGAATTATTTTAAAAGCTTTCGATGGATCAAGGAAGTCTGTTATTAAGGAAGTGGATTTGCCTATTCACGTAGGCCCGCATCTTTTTCAGATTACTTTCTAAGTCATGGATATTGTGCCCGCATATAGTTGTTTACTGGGACGACCATGGATACATGAGGCAGGGGCTGTCACTTCAACTCTACACCAAAAGTTGAAGTTGTGCATGAAGGAAAAGTGGTTATTATAAATGGAGAGCAAGCATTGTTAATTTCTCATTTATTTTCTTTCAGTGTTGTAGAAGCAGATGAAGCTGCTGTTGGAACTCAGTTCCAAGCTTTGTCCGTTGATAACGTAAGAGAGGATGATAATTCTATGGCTTCATTCAAATATGCTCAGCAAGTTGTTCATAATGGCCCTAGTAAAGTATGGGGGCAGATTGTTGACCCACCGATAAACAAGAACAAGGTTGGTTTGGGATTCTCTGTGAAGAATGGTAAAGATGAAAGCTTGAAGCCGAAGTCTACTTTGAGAAGCTATCAAGATATTTTCCATAGCAAATGATACCTTCACCCCAACTGTTTCTGGGATCAATGCTATTACGGAGGGTGAAGAAGAACAGCAGATGCTGAATTATGTGATGCCTGGAGTCAGAGTCTAGAACTGGGTCACTATTGATGTTCCCTCTTGCATCCATGTATCAAAGTAATTTGTTTTTGTTAATCTTTGAAAAAAGATTTCACTTTTCCCAAGGTGAAAGTTAATATTGTACGGGCTTATCTGTTTGATTTGCTCATTAAAATCATTAATAAAAGTTGTCTTTGATTCTCAAATTATGTTTTTATTTTCTTCTTTTTTGTTGGAAAATGGTAATCAGAAAAAAAAAACCCTTTTTGGAATAAATAATAACTGTAAATAAATATGCATAATCACTTGATATATGTGTCAGTTTCTAAAAGCAATCATAAATCATATGTTCAGATTAATTAAAAAACATGTTGAATACAATGGCCCTGCACCCTCCACCAACTTTGAATATCATGTGTATGGGGCCGAAGACGAAGAATATGATGAGATCCCAGAAGAGGTTTCACGGTTGCTCGAGCGCAAGGAAAGTGTCATTCAGCCGTATAAAGAGCCATTAGAGACAATCACTTTGGATTCAAAGGAAGAGCCAAAGGAAGTCAAGATTGGAGCATTGCTACATCCTGATGTGAAGAGCAGGTTAACTGAATTGTTAAAAGAGTATGTGGACATATTTTCTTGATTATACCAAGATATTCCGGGTTTAGATACTGATATTTTGGAGCATCATTTTCCGCTGAAGCCAGAGTTCCCGTCAGTCAAGCAGAAATTGCAAAGAATGCACCATGATATGGCAGTAAAAACCAAAGAAGAAGTGTTAAAGCAGATTAATGTCGGTTTTCTTGTAACATCGATGTATCCTCAATGGATTTCCAATATTGTCCCTATACCAAAGAAAGACGGAAAAGTTTTGCATGTGCGTTGATTACAGAGATCTAAATAAAGCTAGTCCAAAAGATGATTTTCCATTGCCATATATTGATATGTTGGTTGATAGTACATAAAATTTTAAATTATTCTCGTTCATGGACGGATTTTCCGGATATAATCAAATAAGAATGGCTCCTGAGGACATGGAAAAAAATGTTTATTATACCCTAGGGAACATTCTGTTACAGAGTGATGCCCTTCGGGTTAAAGAACGTTGGTGTAACGTACCAGAGGGCTATGACAACCCTATTCTATGATCTAATGCACAAGGAAATTGAAGTATATGTTGATGATATGATTTCCAAATACAAATCGAAGAAGGGCATATAGAAGATTTGTTGAAACTGTTTCAGCATTTGAGGAAGTATCGTCTCCGCTTGAATCCAAATAAATGCACCTTCGGTGTCCGATCAGGGAAGCTGTTAGTTTTCATTGTCAGCCAAAAAGGAATTGAAGTTGATCCTGATAAAGTCAAAGAAATTCAAGAAATGCCTACACCAAGGACTGAAAAGCAAGTTAGAGCCTTCCTTGGACATTTGAATTACATTTCCATATTCATTTCCCATATGACTGCGACATGTGAACCGATATTTAAGTTATTAAAGAAAGATCAGGGTTGTGTGTGGACAGATGATTTCTAACGGGCATTTGAAATTATTAAAGAATATCAACTTGAACCTCCGATCTTGCTCCCTCCCGTTGAAGGAAGACCATTGATCATATATCTAACATTTTTTGATATATCCATGGGTTGTATTTTGGGACAACAAGATGAAACAGGAAAGAAGGAATATGTCATTTATTGTCTCAGTAAGAAGTTTACTGACTGCGAGTCGCGGTATTCTATGCTGGAAAAGACTTTTTGTGCATTGGACTGGGCGGCGAACCGGTTGTGGCAATGTACGTTGAATCATACTACTTGGTTGATTTCCAAAATGGATCCAATCAAGTATATTTTTGAGAAGCATGCTCTTACTGGGAGAATTTCCCGCTTGCAGATGTTATTGCCTGAATATATATTGAATATCATACTCAGAAGGCTATAAAAAGTAGTGTACTGGCGGACTATCTTGCCCACTAACCGGTAGATGATTATCAATCTGTCAAGTATGATTTCCCTGATGAGGATGTTATATTTTTGAAAGCAAAGGATTGTGATGAACCTTTACCTGGGGAAGGTTGGATCCTGAATCCCAGTGGGGTACGGTATTTGACGGAGCTGTGAATGCTTAGGGAAAGGAATTGGTGTTGTAATTATCACACCTCATGGATCACACATTCCTTTTACTACAAGGCTGACATTTGATTGTACCAATAATATGGAAGAGTATGAGGCTTGTATTTTGGGTCTCGAGGAAGCTGTTGATCTTAGAATCAAAACTCTCGATGTGTATGGCGATTCAGCTTTGGTAGTTAATCAGATTAGAGGAGAATGGGATACTTGTCACCCTGGCTTGATCCCTTACAAAGATTATGCTATAAGATTATTACCATTCTTTAACAAAGTTGAATTTCATCATATTCCGAGAGATGAAAAATCAGATGGAGGATGCTTTGAATACTCTGGCTTCTATGTATCAAGTGAATACTTGGAATGATGTGCCTCGTATCATAGTGCGATGTTTGGATATACCGGCTCATGTGTTTGAAGCAGAAGGGGTAGCAGATGAAAAACCTTGGTATTATGATATCAAGCATTTTCTCCAGACTCAAGAATACTCGGCTGGTGCATCAAATAAAGATAGAAAGACATTGAGAAGGTTGGCATGTATCTTTTTCCTCAATGAATATGTGCTTTATAAAATAAATTATGACATGGTCTTGCTGAGATGCGTGGATAGACACGAAGTAGACATGTTGATGCATGAAATCCACGAAGGTTCCTTTGGTACCCATGCCAATGGACATTCGATGGCGAAGAATATGCTTAAGGCAGGTTACTATTGGCTGACAATGGAATCTGATTGTTACAAATTTTCAAAGAAGTGTCATAAATGTCATATTTATGCTGCCAAAGTTCATGTACCTCCGACACTTCTCAATGTTATTTCTTCCCCATGGCCTTTCTCTATGTGGGGTATTGACATGATTGGAATGATTGAACCAAAGGCGTCAAATGGACATTGTTTTATTTTGGTGGCAATTAACTACTTCACCAAATGGGTGGAACTCGCTTCATATGATAATGTTACTAAGTAGGTAGTAGTTCGCTTTATCAAGAACAATCTCATATGTTGGTATGGTGTGCCAAGCAGGATTATCACCGACAATGGCTCAAATCTGAATAACAAGATGATGACGGAACTTTGTGAAGAATTCAAGGCTGTCCACCATCATTCATCTCCCTATAGGCCAAAGATGAATGAGGCTATCGAAGCTTCTAATAAGAACATCAAGAAGATCATCCAGAAAATGGTTGTTACTTACAAAGATTGGCATGAGATTCTCCCTTTTGCTTTGCATGGATATCGAACATCTGTCTGCACTTCAACAGGGGAAACCCTGTTTTTTCTTGTGTATAGAATGGAAGCAGTGCTCCCCATTGAGGTTGAGATTCCCCCTTTATGCGTGATTGTAGGTGTTTAGGTATTGGCTTGCATTTTTGGTAAATCCCAAGTGTATGTGTGAATGTCATGACTGATGTCATAACATTCTAGTTCAGGTTGTACTAACTCATTAGGTACATTTGCAGAAAAATATTGTAATTCATATACTGATGTTTATAAGTGTGTATCTGAGCATTTTTGCAAAATGATCACATTTTGCTAAATCAGTAGACAGGTTTTCTCAGATGTCATAACAGATGTTATGACATCCTGTTCTGAACTAACAGGATTGCAGGATTGGATAAGTCTGAGTTTTTTCAGGAAATAACTCAGTCCTTTCTGAACAGAATCCTGCGTTTTCTGAGGGGTAACCTAGCTCAACCCTAACCTGGTTAATAAAGTCCTGTGACCTGGTCTTTAGGTCAAACGGAATTAACCCTAGGTTTTTGGAAACCCTAACTGAAGTTGCAGCTGCTATATATTCAACAGAGCTGCTGTTTTTCAAGGATCGCTGCTGATTATTTAGAAGACCATTTGTAACCTGTATAGATTTGTTTATTTGTACTCCAAGCAATTATCATTGTGATAAGTGCCTTGGAATAGGTTTCTATTTGTAAGGGTTGTGTAGCACTCAAAGCTTTGAAGCAAGAGTGTTTGAATGTTCCTTGACTAAAGCTGTGAAGCAGAGTCAAGTTAGTTGTGTACATCACTCAAAGCTGTGAAGCACGAGTGATTGTGTTGCTTGATTAAAAAGTTGTGAAGCTTAATCAAGTGTGTGTTTTTTTGAAGAGTGTCTTCATCAATTCTTAAGTCAAATTGGTTTATGTATCACTGCTGTGATTGAGGGGGAGTGAGTAGGAACTCAGGTTTAAGTTGTACTTAGATTAGAATTGCATTGGGTAGGTCTTAAGTGAAGGAGATAAACTGGTTGGTTTATTCCTGAATTAACATCTCTTATAGTGGATTCTCTCCCTGGCTTGGTATCCCCCAGAGTAGGTGTTGTTGCACACTGAACTGGGTAAACAATTGACTGTGTTCTTTATTGCTTTTGTATTTACTGTCATATAGTAAGTCAGATACGGTGTCATAACATTGAACGTGACATTGAGTATCTGCAGCCAGAATTTCAATTGGTATCAGAGCAGGCACCCTGCCTGTACTACTGGGTGAGATCTAGGGATATCACTTTCTGGCACTATGGACAAAGAAGGAGTTTTTGGAAATAGACCACCCATTCTGGATGGAACTAATTATGACTACTGGAAACCTCGTATGATTGCCTTCCTAAAATCTCTGGACAAAAAGGCTTGGAGAGCTGCTGAAAAAGGATGGATTCATCCCACCATAACTGAGATAGATTGGACAATCAGTCTGAAGCCTGAGGAAGATTGGAGTAAAGAAGAAGATGAGTTAGCTCTGGGAAATTCAAAAGCTTTAAATGCCTTGTTCAATGGAATTGATAGAAACATCTTCAGACTAGTACATCAATATGAACTGGCCAGGGAAGTTTGGGACACTCTCAAAACTACTCATGAGGGAACTTCCAAAGTAAAAATGTCAAGGCTTCAGATGTTGACCACCAAATTTGAGAATCTAAAAATGATGGAAGATGAAACCATTCATGAGTTTCACATGAACATCTTGGAGATTGCCAACACCTCAGGAGCACTGGGAGAAAAGATGTCAGAAGAAAAACTGGTGAGGAAGATTCTCAGATCCTTGCCTAAAAGATTTGCAATGAAGGTAACTGCCATAGAGGAAGCCCAGGACATTAGCAAGTTGAAAGTGGATGAACTTATTGGGTCTCTTCACACTTTTGAGATGGGAATCACTGATAATGGTGTCAAAAAGAACAAGAGCATAGCACTCATGTCCAACACTGATGTTGAAGAAAACATTTCAGAAGCTGTAGCCATGCTTGGAAGACAGTTCAACAAACTCATCAAAAGAATTGATCCAAAGTCAAGGTCTAATGTTCATAACATTCCCTCTAACATTGACAGTTCCAGCAGAAGACCAAGGTCAGAAGAGAAGGGAATTCAAGGCAGAGGAATTCAATGCTATGGCTGTGAAGGATATGGGCATATTCGAGCTGAATGTCCTACCTTTCTTAAGAAACAATAAGGAATGACTGTTACTTGGTCTGACTGTGATTCAGAAAGTAATTCTGAAGAAGAGACTGCCAAACGAGTCACTGCTTTAACTGGTGTTTGTACCTCTGAAAGTGACATCAGTGATGAAGAGGTGACTTTTGAAGAACTAGCTGATACTTACAAGGAATTGTGTATCAGAAGTACTGAAGTCTGTGTGCAGAATGAGAAACAATCAAAACTCATCATAAAGATGGAGGCTGAAAAAAAGGCACACCTTGAAACTATAAGTCATCTAGAAGGAGAAGTTCAATTGCTAAACTCACAACTGAAACAAATGACCAAATCTGTCAAGATGTTGACCAATGGAACAGACAAATTGGAAGAGATCCTTCAGGCTGGACAAAATATGGGAAATAAATCTGGACTAGGATTTATGGAAGCAAAGAAATCTGGTACTGGTAAGCAAATGTCAAAACGGATGTCTCAACACAACTCTCGACATCAGGGACAGAGACATGTGAAGAAGAGGTACCAAAGATGGAAATGTCATCACTGTGGGAGATATGGTCACATAAAGCCCTTCTGCTTCAGACTACATGGATATCCTAATCAGAACTCAGGTGTCACACCTAAATCTAAAAAGGTACCACATGCTCCTCAATGGAAGAAAAAGGCTACTGCACTGATAGCTCACACTTCCCTGAGGGTCTCTGCAAAGGAAGACTGGTACTTTGACAGTGGATGTTCCAGACATATGACTGGAATCAAGAACCTCCTCAATAATGTTAAGCCTCACACCACCAGTTTTGTGACCTTTGGAGATGGGGCTAAAGGTGAAATCAAAGGAGTTGGTGATTTGGACTGCCCTGGAGTTCCAAGTCTGAATGAAGTACTGCTGGTGAAAGGACTGACCGCTAATCTCATTAGTATCAGTCAACTGTGTGATCTAGGATTCAAGGTCAATTTCTCAAAATCTGAATGCCTTGTAATCAATGACAAACAAGAAATAGTAATGAAAGGAGTCAGATCCAAAGACAACTGTTACTTGTGGGAGGCTGAGAACACTAATTTCTCATCTGTGTGTTCCATTGCAAAAGAAGAAAAAGAGGTGAAACTGTGGCACCAAAAACTTGGCCATCTTCATCTAAGGGGTATGAAGAGGATTATCTCCTTGGAGGCAGTCAGAGGGATTCCAATACTGCAAATTGATGAAGGAAGAGTTTATGGTGAATGTCAGGTTGGTAAGCAGACTAGGATGTCACATCCAAAGTCAAGACATCTGACCACCTCTAAGGTTCTAGAACTCCTCCATATGGATCTGATGGGACCAATGCAAGTAGAGAGTCTTGGTGGTAAAAGATATGCCTATGTGGTTGTGGATGATTTTTCCAGATTCACCTGGATTAATTTCATTAGGGAAAAATCAGATGCATTTGAAGTTTTTAGAGAACTGTGCAAGAGAATTCAAAGAGAGAAGGAAGGATGTATTGTCAGAATCAGAAGTGATCATGGCAAGGAATTTGAAAACAGCAAGTTTGATGACTTCTGTGCTTCAGAAGGAATCAGTCATGAGTTTTCTTCTCCCATAACACCTCAGCAAAATGGAGTTGTGGAAAGAAAAAACAGGACCATACAAGAATCTGCCAGAGCAATGTTACATGCCAAAAGACTTCCTATGTATTTTTGGGCTGAAGCTATGAATACAGCTTGCTATGTTCATAACAGGGTCACCTTGAGAAAGGGAACCTCATCCACCATATATGAACTCTGGAAAGGAAGAAAATCAACTGTGAAGTACTTCCATGTGTTTGGCAGCAAATGCTATATCCTGTCTGATCGTGAACAAAGAAGAAAACTGGACTCCAAAAGTGATGAAGGCATATTTCTAGGATACTCCTCAAACAGCAGAGCTTATAGAGTATTCAACTCCAGAACCAAAACCATGATGGAATCAATAAATGTTGTAATTGATGACTATCATGAAGAAATAGATGTTCCTTGTATTGTTGAGACATTCTTTGAGACTTCAACCCAACAGGATGATCTACCCAACTCCACCACAACAGAATCTGAATCAAAGGAAGCTAGCAAGACTCCTTCCATCAGAATTCAGAAGGATCATCCAAAAGAGCTCATCATAGGAGATCCCAATAGTGGAGTCATCACAAGATCTAGAGAAATCATCTCAAACTCTTGTTTTGTGTCCAAAATGGAACCAAGAAATGTCAAGGAAGCCTTAACTGATGAATATTGGATTGGTGCAATGCAAGATGAACTGAACCAATTCAAGCAACATGAAGTTTGGGAACTGGTTCCTAGACCTGAAGGAACTAACATCATTGGGACAAAATGGATATTCAAGAACAAGTCAGATGCTGAAGGAGTTGTCACCAGAAATAAGGCAAGACTTGTTGCTCAAGGATACACCCAGGTTGAAGGGGTTGATTTTGATGAAACCTTTGCACCTGTAGCCAGATTGGAATCAATCAGACTCTTGTTGTCAATTGCTTGTCTTCTGAAGTTCAAGTTATTTCAGATGGATGTGAAAAGTGCCTTTCTAAATGGGTACTTGAATGAGGAAGCTTATGTGGAACAACCTAAAGGTTTTGTGGATCCAACCCATCCTGATCATGTCTACAAGCTGAGAAAAGCTCTATATGGCCTGAAACAAGCTCCTAGAGCATGGTATGACAGGTTAACAAAGTTTCTCTCAGACAAAGGCTACAGAAAAGGAGGCTTGGACAAAACTCTCTTTGTCAAAACTGAAGGAGGAAAGTTGATGGTTGCCCAAATATATGTTGATGACATAGTGTTTGGAGGAATGTCAGAACATATGGTTAAACACTTTGCTGACCAGATGCAGGCTGAATTTGAAATGAGTCTCATGGGAGAACTAACTTATTTTCTTGGACTACAAATCTCACAGATGGAGGACTCAATCTTCTTATCTCAAAGCAAGTATGCTAAGAATATTGTAAAGAAGTTTGGTATGGAGAATGCAAGTCACAAAAGGACTCCTGCTCCTACTCATCTAAAGCTTTCCAAAGATTCAAGTGGGGTTAAGGTGGATCAAAGTCTGTACAGAAGCATGATAGGAAGCTTGTTGTACTTAACTGCCAGCAGACCTGATATTGCCTTTGCAGTTGGAGTTTGTGCTAGATACCAAGCTGATCCCAAAGTCAGTCATATCAATCAAGTGAAGAGAATTTTGAAGTATGTAAGTGGTACTTACAACTATGGATTGATGTATACTCATGGCTGTGAACCAGCTCTGACTGGCTACTGTGATGCTGATTGGGCTGGTAGTGCTGATGATAGAAAAAGCACCTCTGGAGGATGTTTCTTCTTGGGAAGTAATCTGGTTTCCTGGTTCAGCAAGAAACAGAATTGTGTGTCTCTTTCCACTGCTGAAGCTGAATACATTGCAGCTGGTAGTAGCTGCTCTCAAATGATATGGATGAAACAGATGCTCACTGAGTATAATGTCACACAAGATGTTATGACATTGTACTGTGACAATCTGAGTACAATCAACATATCCAAGAATCCCATTCAGCATAGCAGGACCAAACATATTGATATACGACATCACTTTATCAGAGACCTTGTAGAAGAGAAGACAATCAAATTGGAACATGTTGCCACTGAGCTACAGCTGGCTGACATTTTTACCAAGGCTCTGGATGCAAATCAATTTGAAAACTTAAGGGGTAAGCTGGGTATTTGCCAACATGAGGAATTGTAGCAATTAATTTTGCTTAAAACAAGGATCAAAGGATTTATGTCTGTTCTGATTGGGTTAAAATTGTATGTTCTCATTTCCTACAATTCTTTTAAGAAGTTGAATAGACACTCCTTTGCTTCCTTCCTCTCTCGTCTCCTCATCAAAACCCAGTCTCTCAATCAGAAATTTCTCCTCATTTGTTGTTGGTCCTTCAAAACTGACAAGATGTCTCAAACACCATCATCATCCAATACGACCATCTCAACCTCTTCCTCTGATCAAGATTCTGGGACAATCTCTTCTTGTCTGGACTCTGACGTTCTGGAGATCTCTTCTCATAGAAAAGTCGGAACTAACCCCACCAAGGTCAAAGAGTTGAGAACAAGACATGCAGGAAAGCCCTAAGCTTCTGCCTCTGGTAATCCATCTCATCCTTCCTCTTCAGTTCCCCCTGAAATTGCAAATAGGGAAGGGACAGCCTATGTTAATCAAGCAATAGCAAAAATTGTTTCAAGAATTCTGAACGAGAACCACTCAGTTCCTGGCATTTTTGTTCCTCTGAACCAAGAAAGCCCAAATGCTGAAACAAATCCAGATGTCTCTAAGAATGTTGAGACATCAAACAAAGAGAAGAATGCTGACATTGCTCACAAGAAAAGAAGGAAGCCTGAATCCTCTGGATCTGATGACAGTGCTTGAAGGATGATTGCTGTTTGGTGGTGTTGCTGGTTGGTGCTGAAGTGTATTCAATTGTTTGCTGCTGCTGCTCTTACTAGTTTGTTTTGGATAACTGTATAATTTTCTGAACATGTATCTTTGGCCCATTTATGGCTAAAGAGGGGGAGAATATTTTGGTACTTGCTTAATTAGTACTTGACATTCTATTTTTCTGCTGTCACTTATTTCTGCTGCTATCTATCTCTGATTGTTTAGGGTCTTTAGCCAAAAATCTGCCAAAGGGGGAGTTTGTAGGTGTTTAGGTATTGGCTTGCATTTTTGGTAAATCCCAAGTGTATGTGTGAATGTCATGACTGATGTCATAACATTCTAGTTCAGGTTGTACTAACTCATTAGGTACATTTGCAGAAAAATATTGTAATTCATATACTGATGTTTATAAGTGTGTATCTGAGCATTTTTGCAAAATGATCACATTTTGCTAAATCAGTAGACAGGTTTTCTCAGATGTCATAACAGATGTTATGACATCCTGTTCTGAACTAACAGGATTGCAGGATTGGATAAGTCTGAGTTTTTTCAGGAAATAACTCAGTCCTTTCTGAACAGAATCCTGCGTTTTCTGAGGGGTAACCTAGCTCAACCCTAACCTGGTTAATAAAGTCCTGTGACCTGGTCTTTAGGTCAAACGGAATTAACCCTAGGTTTTTGGAAACCCTAACTGAAGTTGCAGCTGCTATATATTCAACAGAGCTGCTGTTTTTCAAGGATCGCTGCTGATTATTTAGAAGACCATTTGTAATCTGTATAGATTTGTTTATTTGTACTCCAAGCAATTATCATTGTGATAAGTGCCTTGGAATAGGTTTCTATTTGTAAGGGTTGTGTAGCACTCAAAGCTTTGAAGCAAGAGTGTTTGAATGTTCCTTGACTAAAGCTGTGAAGCAGAGTCAAGTTAGTTGTGTACATCACTCAAAGCTGTGAAGCACGAGTGATTGTGTTGCTTGATTAAAAAGCTGTGAAGCTTAATCAAGTGTGTGTTTTTTTGAAGAGTGTCTTCATCAATTCTTAAGTCAAATTGGTTTATGTATCACTGCTGTGATTGAGGGGGAGTGAGTAGGAACTCTGGTTTAAGTTGTACTTAGATTAGAATTGCATTGGGTAGGTCTTAAGTGAAGGAGATAAACTGGTTGGTTTATTCCTGAATTAACATCTCTTATGGTGGATTCTCTCCCTGGCTTGGTAGCCCCCAGAGTAGGTGTTGTTGCACACTGAACTGGGTAAACAATTGACTGTGTTCTTTATTGCTTTTGTATTTACTGTCATATAGTAAGTCAGATACGGTGTCATAACATTGAACGTGACATTGAGTATCTGCAGCCAGAATTTCAGTGATAATGGAAACCAAGTTGTCAGAGGCTGAATGGGTCTAGGACAGGTTTGACCATTTGAATTTGATTGAAGAGAACAAAATGAAGGCTTTGTGTCATGGTCAGTTATACTAGAAGAAAATGAAGAAAGCTTTTGATAAGAAGGTCAAGCCTCGTTAATTCAGAGAAGGCAACCTCGTGCTCAGGAAAATCATGTCTTTCAACACTGATTCTAGGGCTAAGTGGACTCCCAATTTTGAAGGCCCCTATGTTGTCAAGAAAGCCTTCTCTGGCAGTGCATTGATTCTTGAAACAATGGATGGAGAGGATTTCCCACGTCCTTTAAATACTGATGTAGTCAAGAAATACTTCACCTAGATAGATAAAAGAACAACTCGCTAAGATGAAAACCCGAAAGGGCGGCTTAGGCAAAAAGGAGCGTCTCAGTAGGCCGAAAATCCGAAAGGGCGTCTAGGAAAAAATTAGAGACATAAACAAAATGAATTTTCCAGGTAGGTTGAAAACCCGCAAGGGCAATCTAGGCAAAAGGTAGGGATATCCTGACAAGTAACTTCATCAGACAAGACTTGATCATTGAAGCAACAATCTTTTTGGATCCTCACCGCTCTTCAACCGAAGTTACTGCTCAGGAGTTCAAAATTGTTAGAGAGAATAGTGGTCATTGTATTTCAATGTATATTTTCCAATATATATTACCATTTTCCAAACTTTGTAATTACCTATGGAGTCTTGCCATTTGCAGAGTACCATCTTATTAATAAAGTTTGAGATTTTGTCCAATTCTTTGCAATTCTTATTTTATTCAGCTTACAAAGACTTCATTTATTATTGATAGTAATTTTCAAAGAAAACAGATTAAATAACAAAAATTTTTTTTTTAAAGAATTAACAAATTCCTTCTTGCTTTAGATTTTGTGACACAAGGAGAACAAAAATAGTGATTCCAAGGATGGAAGAACTCTGAAATGTTGGAAGCATGTTATCCCCAGAAAGGCTCTTCCAGGTTACTTTTGCTGGTATGAGTATGATTTTATTGTGCTTCTCAGATAATTGAAGATGATACCAATTAATGTATTATGCGATATTGGGTTTGTGATCTCATTTTCCCCAGTAAGGTCTTGGTTCATTTTAATTTTGGGTTTCTATGGTATTAACTCTCTATCCCAGATTCCCCAGTGAGGTCTTCGCTCACATGATGAAAATATTTTCCCCTTTGTATGCTGAGATGGAATCATTTGCAAAACGTCTCCCTTTGTAGCACTATCATTATTGTTGTTGTTTGTTTTTCAGGCAATCGGACAAGGGCATTATTTTTCTAAGAAGTGTTTTGGGTTTTCCCCCTGCCAAGTGTTGGGTTTGATTTAAAATCCCCATAAGTTTGATTTCTTTCTATAATGTTTGACTTCTTGAATCCCCAAGTGAAGCTGAGATAACATATCTCTCTGAAAATTGTTATCCCCGTGAGGTTTCATAATTTCTCCCCATAGAAGTTGATGCAATCCTCACTCTCAGTATTGAAGGATGTATTTTTGGTTTCCCCTCGACGATGTGGTATTTTTCTCCCCAATGAGGTCGGTACAATATCCCCAGTTGATGTCTTGACAATGTGGTACTATTTTTCCTAGTGAAGTTAGTATTGCAATCCTCAGTAGAAGTACAGACCTAGAAACATTTTTTCCCCATTGAAGTTTGTGTGATGTTCTCCGATGAAGCTTGGAGGAGGATGTTATATCCTTGTATCTATAATAATTTATCCTTATAATTTGATTACTTTCGGATTATGTTCCTTCCCAGTGGAATTAAGCCATGAAGTAGGAATTTGTTTCCTCAGTTGGTGCTTACTTTCTTATGAAGTTTTCATCTTGGACGTGATTTAGCTGAGTATTGACTGTACCCAAGTTGGTTTTGTCTGGTTATCCCTAGTTGTTGCGACCGATTTTAAATATAGAGTCGCCAATGTCAGTTTTTATCCTAACGAAGGGCATCTAATAGGAAACCCTAATTCGCAGACAGAGATTCTAGGTTTCGGACTTCATTAGACGAAAGGAAGGTGTTAGGCACCTTCCATCTACCTTATTCACAAGGATACTAGGTTTTAGGTTTAAATTTCGGGTGAAATGGGGTTTTAAATTTTAATAGGCGAACTCGCCACGATTTTTGATCGTATGCTTACGTATCCTCTTATGAGGAATCAAAGTCCCAATTCATAGTTCGTATGGGGTTGGTGTTTTTTAGGGGTTGCAAATGTATTTTGAATCACCTCGCATTTTGGTCGGGAGTAGTGATTGCGGAGATTTTGGCTAAACGCACGGTTAGTCAAAATTCGTTTGAAACCCTTTTGCAAAAAAAATTGATTAGCTTAGTTGATTGCGAAAAATAGTTTGATGATTTGTTGCGTGTTTTTTAATCGTATTAATTGCAAAAAAAACTCTTGATTAGTGCATGATTAAAAATATTTGATGCAAAATGTAAGAAAATAATATATCCTTTTTGAATAAAAATAATTTGCTTGTTAATATATAAATAATAGTAATAATAATTAATAATAATTAATTATGAAAAGAAATAAGTAATAATAATAATAATAATAAAATAATATTAGAATATGATAATTATATAGAAATATAAATAATAATATAAAAGAAATAAAAAAATAACCTAATTGAGTTAAACCAGAGGGGTGCGTTTTCTAGTTATTCAGTAAAACAAGGGGTGCTGTAATTAAATTGGGTTAGGCCCAAATATGCAGGCTGGATAGGGGGGTGCAATTTGTTTGATGATTTAGTAAAGCAATGGAAAGAGGGGTGTAGGAAAGAACTGGGCTGAAGCCCAACACGCTATGGAGGGGGTCTGCGTGATCAGGTGTATGAGGGTGTATAGACTTAAGGTGGACTTGGCCTTATGGCTGTCTAATCATGATCTAGCGGATGGAAATCGAAGGAATACATTAATACCATGGGTGCACACATACAAAATCCAACCGGAATACAAATGTGGTTTTTTCACTTTTGTTATTCATTTTCTTACGTTTTACATAAACCCTTCACCTCTCTCTCTCTCGTTTTCCCTTCATCTCCTTCTAACCCCTAAATCCACACCCACTACCGTGGAGGAATCAAAACCAAACCCTTCTTCGTTGTAACCCTAACCAATCAACCTAACCAAGAACAAAAAGAGAAAGTTAATTCTTGTACCTCCTCACGATTTCGTTTCCTGTCACCCGAGCTTCGTTAATCCCTCTTCTTTTTCTTGTCTATAGGTCCTCGCGAGAGCTTCAAAGAGGACGGCGAGGGGAGATTGCACGGCGGTGGTGTCACTATGTGATTAGAGTTTCAGATATTGAAACCCTAATCACCCTTCTCGTCTGATCTTTAACAATAAAGGGTGTGTTCTTCGTTTTTTGCTTCGTTTAAAATTCTCTTGTGTTCAAGCTCGAATCTGTCCCCCTCCTCTACTGTATTTTAAATTCAATATTTATATGGTTTAGTTTGAATTGTCGTTATGGTTTCACATAGCTTAGATTTAGGGACATTTAGAGAAATTATGGATTTAGATTTGTTCCTAATTGATTCTGTTTATTGCAATATATTTGATTTCGTGAGATTTGATTTCATATGTTTAGATCTTGGCTGTAAACATTTTGGGCTTGGGTTGTATTGTATTTCTGTATTCTTTTAGATTTGATGCAATGAAAAGAAATACGATTTTAGGATTTTATTTATTGTTAATCTCTACAGTATTCGTTAGCGGAAAAAACATGCATAATCTTCTGTTGATTGGTACAGTAGTTGTTCTTTTGGGCCTGTTCTATTCCTCGTTTTCTTACACTGCATGCGTTTTTTGGACTTTGGGCCTCAAGCTGCCTAGTAACGGTTTTCTTTTGCAAGCATTAAAAACTTTTAATAAAATATTTAATAAAATACAGAATAATAAAAATAATTAAACATAATACATCTTTTAGTATTTTGTAACGAGACTTCCTCAATACTAAAAAGAGTTTAATAATAGTGATGCTTTCTCTTCTTGTAAACGGAGCAGTAACAGGAAAAATGTCTAATGGGCCAGCTTACCGTTTTTCAAACACGACACTCCTTTTTTACAAAATCTTTTAATGATTATTTATAAATGATTGTAAATTAATCACTTAATAAACTGTAAAAAA
The DNA here is from genome assembly GCA_948472305.1 of Vicia faba. Lineage (NCBI taxonomy): Eukaryota > Viridiplantae > Streptophyta > Magnoliopsida > Fabales > Fabaceae > Vicia > Vicia faba. The sequence goes on along the minus strand of OX451737.1, from coordinate 208,309,482 downwards.
ATTAATAATAATGATAGAAGAAGCTTGATGATAATAATGTTTTTTCCTAAAGCAAAACAGCAAATGGGATGCTGAAAACGCAATGGGCATGTAACTCTATAACTACACCCCCTCTTTTGCTGTTTAATGACTAAAACGAAAAAAATGGGCCTACTGAAATGGACCAAGGATTTTAATACATTTTCAAATTGAATTCTCTCCTCCTATCAACAAAAATACCTAAATGAGTTTAAATAAAAACATAATTATTATTATCCTTTTTTGAAATAATTTTCCATTTTCGAATCACATGGGCCATAGGCCAACATGCTTCGCGAATGGGTTTAAGGACACATGGCTCTTTCTGATTTAGAAAGCCCCACTCTCTTGAGTTTAAAGTACACCCCCTAGTCTTGGATAAAGATGGGCCATCAGATACTACTGTACCGTTTTTAATTAAATATTTCTTCTATTTTAAATCATGAAAATATAAAATCATCGTGGTAGGGAAAATTTGGGGTACGACAGTTGCCCCTATTCAATCATCTTCCAATCGAATAGCGTGATAATACATGAGTCTTGCGCATTCGATTGGGAGTTCATTGAATACTTGGAATACCCAAAAAATTTCCGACCAATCATAAGGTTACGCTAATATAGCATACCCTTACGAATCTTGAGGAAATAGGCGAAGCTGATGATATATCGCTCACCAGGATTTGATAACGAGGGAGATGGTCTTGATCTTGAGAGTAATCTTGCGTCTTGGTTTCCTGTTGCTTACTCATCCATTTGGAGGGATGAATAAAACAACAATTGATGATGCATGGCTTCTTGGAGACTGAGGCCATGGGTTATGTTCGCGAATCGCTGCATGACGTCTTAGGCGATAAGCTAGATTTTGTATTTTTTTCGAGCATCGCTACATGAAGTCTGAGGCGATGGTCTATGGTGCGGAATAAGGAAACACACTGCTGCATGAAGACTTGGGTAATGGGTTAGGTTCACAAATCCCTGCGTGAAGTCTGAGGCGATAGGCTATATTTGTTTTCCGAGCATCGCTGCATGAAGTCTTAGGTGATGGTCTGTGTTACAGAATAAAGAAACACATTGATGCACGACGTCTTAGATAATGGTTTTTATTACGTAATAAGGAATCGCACTGCTGCACGACATCTTAGGCAATGGTCTTTATTACCGAACAAGGAACCACATTGTTAAACAACGTCTTAGGAAGTGGGTTAAGTTGCATTGTTGCCCTCCGTCTTAGGCAATGAACTAGGTTTTGTTTCTGTACATCGCTGCATGTCGTCTTAGGCGATGTCTGGGTTATGGAATAAAGAAGCACATTGTTGCACAATGTCTTAGGCAATGGTCTTTATTACGGTGTAAGGGACTGCACTGCTGCACAATGTCTTAGGCAGTGGGTTAAGTTGCATTGCTTCCCGCGGTCTTAGGCAATGAACTAGGTTTTTTTTCCAAACATCACTACATGTTGTCTTAGGCGATGTCTGGGTTGTGGAATAAAGAAGCACATTGTTGCACAACGTCTTAGGAAATGGTCTATATTATCGAACAAGGAACCGCACTGTTGTAGGACGTCTTAGGCAGTGGGTTAAGTTGCATTGATGCTCGCGGTCTTAGGTAATGAACTAGGTTTTGTTTCCGAATATCGTTGCATGTCATCTTAGGAGATGTCTGGGTTGCGTAATAAAGAAGCACATTGTTGCACGATGTCTTAGGCAATGGTCTTTATTACGGTGCAAGGGACTACATTGCTGCATGATGTCTTAGGCAGTGGGTTAGATGAGGAGAATACATTGTGTCGTGGAGGCAATGTACCGAGCTTCGTACATTACTTCATGGAGACTTAGGTAATGGACTACTTTGTAAGGAACTCATCACTGCATGGAGACTTATGTGATAGGCTGAACGTATCACGGCATGGAGACTTAGGTGATAGGTTAAATCATAGGAGAAGTGTTTTGTTGATTGACCCTTAGATTATTGAATCGAGGGTGAGGTTGTTTGTTTGTTGTGTGATACAGGCACATGTTGTCTGATATTGAGATGGAACCCTAGGTGTATGTGTGTTGAATTTTGTATGTATGTAAAATGTGTGATGTTTGATATTGATATGGAACCCTGAGTATATGTGTATTGTATGCAAAAATGAATAATGTATGTATGTTTTGGATATGTAAAATGTATGTATGAAATGTGTGTAAGCCTTGAAATGTTATAAAGACTAGTTATGGAATTTTCTCCTTTAAACCATTGGTTTTGAGTTACCAACCCCTGGCGTTGTATGTGGTATTGTTGTGGCATCGTCGAATTTGATTCGAACGCCACAAAAAAGTGTTAGCAAGATTTTGAACATTGATTTTTTTGTATTGTAAGTGTGAGCTTAGACGTAGACGCATGTATTGTCATATGTATAGACTTTTATGTTATAAGTGCGGGCATAGGCGTAGACACATGTGCAGACGTAGACTTTGTGTTGCAGGCATAGACGTAGGAGTAGATATGTATAGATTTTTGTGTTGCGGGTGCAGGCGTAGGCGTAGACATGGGTATGGACGCGATCGTGGATTTTCTTTTGATGTTTTTCTAACCTAAAATGTTTTTCGATGTTTTATCAAAATCTTTTATTTGTTAATTTCCCGAAATGATTTCCAGACAATATTCACAAGTAATAATCGTATTATTTTGTAAACAAGTCTGAGAAAAGAAAAAACGCAATTTGAAAGATGCAAAGAAAGAAAATGTTTTATTGATATGCCTCTGAATAGGCGAGAATACAAGATGAAATTCCTAGAAAGAGGTAGTTACATAAAGTTTTAAAATTGTAAATGGCAATGAAAAATGATAATTGTTGCTGCTGTTCCCCAATATCCTTTTAATATCCCTTATCTCCTTTGCTTCTAAGTTGTATGATTCCAATCCATATCTCCCTTCGTGGTTCGTAGTCGCAGTTCTTAGATCACAATCTTTTAATCTTTATTTCTTTTTGAATGATCCCTAATTTTTGCCTCGATTTCCCTTTCAGGTTTTCAATCCACCGGGATAATTTTTTTGTTATATGCCCCTAATTTTTGCCTGGATCTCCCTTTAAGGTTTTCGATCCACCGGGATGCTCCTTTTTGCCTAAGTCGCCCGTTTAGGGTTCAAGCTTAGCGAGCTTCTTATACATAGTATTTTTTTTAAATGCGTCTGAGTTTGTCGGACGCGGTAGTTCCTCCCCATCCATTGTTGTGAGGATAAGACCGCCACTGGAGAGTTCTGTTTTGACTACATATGGACCTTCATAGTTGGGTATCCATTTAACACGTGAATCGAGGCGAGGTAGCGGAATCTTCTTGAGTACTAGCCCATATTGTAGTTCCTCTTAGGCAGTACACTGTTTCTCATAAAGAATTTTGAGGCTAGCTTCCATAGAGTTTGTTTGTCGATGATAGAGGCATTTTCTGGATATTCTGGCTTTTCCAGGTACTTCTTGATGTCGTAAAACCAAGGCTTGTCATATGGTCTTTCTTTGATAGCAAGACAGTATGCGGGCTCTTGATTATGATGCGTGATTCGTGGTTTGACCAAGTTACTTTAAACATAACTGATATAGATGCCAGAGTGTCTGCCATTTGATTTTCTTCTCTTGGGATGTGATTGAAAGTGATCTTTGTGAATTTCGTAGCCAACTTTAAAACATGATCCCAATATGGAATTAGTTTAGGATTTTTAGTATCACTTTTGCTGTTGACTTGGTATATGACTAATGTAGAGTCTCCAAATACTTCGAGATGCTTTATTCTCAGATCAATGGCAGCTTCCAGTCCTAGTAAATAGGCTTTGTACTTGGTGTAGTCAAAACACAATCTTGCAGTATAGGGCTTGTGATAATTCTTTAGAGAAGTCAAAACTGCCCTTATACCATGCCATAATGCATTTGAAGCCCCGTTGAACATGAGTGTCCAACGTGCCCCTGGCTCGGGTCCTTCGTCGGGTCCTGTTATTTCATAGTTACCCATAGCCATGACGTCTTCGTCTGGAAATTCGAATTTCATAGGTTGATATTCTGGCAGTGGTTAGTGAGCTAGATAATGGCTTGATCAGCCTTTCTTTGACGCTCTATTCTGACATTGCCCCTAGCTTGATTTCTTCCTTTGTACCTTTGTTAATGGTCTTAATAGCCTCTTGATACGGTTGTACGTTATCATCCTTTTGCTCTATTTCCCTTGCCATTTCCTCAGAGAGTTCAAGATCTTCATCGTCTTCCTCTTCAACTTGATTGATGGGAGCATCAAAATTATATTGGGTCGCATCAGTAACATTATCGGTGGTTTTGGGCATGGATCTGCACCTTTATTATGTTTTGGTGCAAATTTTAGTATATGAACTTTTTGAAAATGCATATGCAAAGAAAATATTGTCATTTTGAAATTTAAGAGATAAATGCAAGAGAAAGACAAGGATCTTAATTGAAAACAAAAATATAACTTTTAATAATTGTAAATATTTTCTGAAACAAAATGGGGACCCTTACAAGCAACCCCTATGCCTCGGGCTTGACATAGGTTCTTTTTTTTTAAAACAAAGAAAAATTACTTAGGAAAGAAAAAGATCTTGAGAATCTCCACGGCAGTCCGTCTTTTGAGTTCTTCTCTTGGGACGCATTCTCGGATGAAGTTAGTTTCCCTTTTAGTATTGGATTTGTTGGATATCATCCTCATGTCTGCGCCGTGCTCTATTCCCTTGTTGACAAAGGTCTCATGGATTGGAGGAAACCGTGCTTTACCCTTCCGGGTGTCTACATATTTCTCTTCAGGGTATGGTCCGAATTGGACTATCCCCCGGTCCACTGGCTTTTGCAGAGTTCTTTCCAAGGCTTCATTATGTTCTAACAGGAACCCCTATTTGAACAAATATTCCTTCAGTTAGTTGATTGGGGTTTTTGTTTGTCTGGTTTCCCCAAATTCAGTGACTATTTCAATTGCGTTTATTTCCTGCCCATCATGCGGAGGCATAGGATTTTATTTGTTATTAGGTTTCTTGAATGTGATGTCTTGAGATTCTAATAGATCTTGAACCTTATGCTTGAATGTCCAGCATTGTTCTATGGTGTGCCCCTGAGAGTTAACATGGTATTCGCATATGGAGTCAGCATTGTACCTTCGCGGGAGTGGCCTAAATGGAGGAGCTAGAGGCTTGAGTTCCACCAAGGATGCCTTAACCAAATGTTGTAATAACTGGCTAGGGGGCATGGGGAGTAGATCAAATTTTATTTGCGGCCTTCTGAATCTGTCTTGTTGCTTCCCTTGTGGAATCATTAATGGTTGTTGTTCCCTTGGTTGTGAGGTTACAACATTAATTTCTCCCTCTTTTCCTTTGGGGACGTTTGAAGTAAGCCTTCTTGAATTGTAGGGAGCATTTGATGGTCCCCTGTTATTTTCCCAATCTTTATTCTGGTCTCGATTCTTTCTCTAATAGTCACTAGATCTGAGAATCCCGAAGAGATACTTCTAACCATCTTCTCATAATATAATCCTTGCAAAGTTCCCATTAACATGTCTACAAACTCCTTTTCCAACAGTGGTGGTTGCACACAAGATGCCAACTCCCTCCATCTCTGAGCATATTCTTTGAAGGACTCTTCTTTCTTTTGGGACAGATTCTGGAGTTGCATGTGGGTAGGCGCCATGTCCAGGTTATATTTGTAATGCTTTAAGAAGGAATTAGCAAGATCTTCCCATGTTCGAATGTGTGTTCGCTCCTATTACATATACCAATCTAAAGAAACCCCACTCAAGATATCTTGAAAACAGTGTATCGTCAACTTTTGATCGTGGGCATGGGCATGCATCTTCCTGCAATACATGCGTAGATGATTTCTTAGACAAGTGAGCCCCTTTTATTTTCCAAAGTCAGGCACTTTTAACTTTGGCAGAATTACCACATCAGGAACTAGGCCCATTTCGAGAGCATCTACTTCGAAGGCATCAAAACCCTCTACCGCTTTTAGCCTTTCCTCTAGAGCTTTATACTGATTCATGACCAGTGGATCATCGATAGCACGAGTACCTGTTGTCTTTAAGGGTGCCTGTTTGGCATCCTCTGGGTCGTGGTCTCTGTATTGCAAGTCCAAGTAGTTGTCTGCATTATTGGTTGGAATCTGTAGGGTATGTGATGCCCCTGCTTTTGATGGCGGTGGGACAAACCCTTTAGTATCAACTTCTCTGGTTTCTTGTTGGGCCATGACATACTTTTGGAGTCCTGCTTCTGGATCTTTCCTTAGTTGGTGACCGCTTGATGCACCAATGGTTTGAGCTACTTCTTCGAAAGCTACCCTGGGAATCTGATCCTGCCTGTCAATGATGTTCTTTAAAGCTATGAGAACTTAGCTCATATCTCCTTTCATTGAACTTACATCACCCTTTACTTGGTCGAGATCTTCTTTGAACGCAGCCTGAGTTTCATCGATTTGCTCCATTGCTTTTTGTTGGTAGGCCCCTTGTTTGATATGGAGGCCAAGGAGGTGGAGATCTTCTTCTACCAATGGTGTAACTGGAGAGATTTTTTTTGGAAGAATTAGTTTTGATATGATATGCAGGTGTTTATGAGTGCATGCATGTGAATGAATATGTATGAATATGAAATGGTTACTTGTTTTAAATGCCTTATTCATTTGGGTATGTATTTGTCTTTTGCTTATTATTGTTATTCAGTGATCAGCTTGAAGATAGATACGCAAACAAGATATGGAAACAAAATGCCTTTATTGAAGGTAACATAATTCAGATATTGAAAAATATTACAATCTTAAACCAATATTTTATTTGCGTGAAATCAAGCAAAGGGAAATAAGTCTTCTAGGTGTGCCTGCGGATATCTGCTCTTGAAACCATCCACCTTTGCTTAACAAAGCTTGAGAAAGTCTTCAACACATTATTTCCCTTTTATGGCTTTGACTTTAGACATGTTTGGCACATTGACGTGGACAAGTTGTTTCCTTTGGTATCCATTTTTAAGGACAGTCACCAAAAATCTTGAGTTTATTATTATTTTTTGTACCCGTTGTGAATAAGACAAATAAAAAGAAATGGGTGACGAATATATGAAATGTATGAATGCATAGGTGTAGGTTTGAGTGACGGAATTTTTGTGATAAGTACCCCTATAAGGTAGGGATGTATGGTTTAGTGACGGGGTTTTTGTGATAAGTACCCTTAGAAGGTAGGCTCCTTAATTTTGACCTACGATTAGTTTACCCTCCCAAAAGGTGGCTTTCTTAAGGGTGTCATGAATAACACCAGAGGGAAAAGGCACAAGGGCCCCCCCTTAGGTGGAGCCTCTTTACAGACCGAAACTTTCGTCTCAAAGTCGTGAAAGGTCTCGTCATGAGATTTTAGGTTAAGGTCGTTACAAAGAGTCATGGGTGTCCTTCCAAAGTCCTACTCGTCAAGAGGATATCTCTCGATAAGTATTCCTTTTTCGTAAGTCTACCGACTCTAGGCGAAGTCGTCACATAAACTCACAAGGATGATGTATCCCCTAAGCTAATAGACAGACCTTCTTTCTAAGGGTTTATTTGAGAATATTTTTGAGATAAAAGTTCCCGCCACGAGGTAAATATATAATGATAAGAAAAATTGACAATAAATAAATAAATGCAATAAAATAGATAAATGCAATAAATAAATAAAGCAAGTAAAAAACCCAAAGGAGACCTAAAACGTAGGGTTGAGGAGTCCCTAGCAGAGTCGCCAGCTGTAGCAACCGGTTTTAAATACAAAGTCGCCACTGTCAGTTTTTATCCTAAGGAAGTGCATCTAATAGGAAATCCTAATTCGCAGATATAGATTCTAGGTTTCGGACTTCATTAGACGAAAGGAATGTGTTAGGCACCTTTCATCTACCTTGTTCACAAGGATACTAGGTTTTAGGTTTAAATTTCGGGTGAAATAGGGTTTTAAATTTTAATAGGGGAACTCGCCACGATTTCCGATCGTATGCCTACGTATCCTCTTATGAGGAATCAGAGTCCCAATAAGTAGTTCGTACGGGGTTGGTGTTTTTTAGGGGTTGCAAATGTATTTTGAATCACCTCGCATTATGGCGGGAGTAGTGATTGCAGAGATTTTGGCTAAACACACGGTTAGTCAAAATCGGTTTGAAACCCTTTTGCAAAAACAGTTGATTAGCTTAGTTGATTGCGAAAAATAGTTTGATGATTTGTTGCGTGTTTTTTAATCGTATTAACTGCAAAAAAAACTCTTGATTAGTGTATGATTAAAAATATTTTATGCAAAATATAAGAAAATAATATATGCTTTTTGAATAAAAATAATTTGCCTGTTAATATATAAATAATAATTATAATTAATAATAATTAATTATGAAAATAAATAAGTAATAATAATAATATAATAATAATAATAATAAAATAATATTAAAATATGATAATTACAAAGAAAAATAAATAATAATATAAAAGAAATAAAAAAAATAACTTAATTGAGTAAAACCAGGGGGTGCATTTTCTAGTTATTCAGTAAAACAGGGGGTGCTGTAATTAGATAGGGTTAGGCCCAAATATGCAGGCTGGACATGGGGGTGCAATTTGTTTGATGGTTTAGTAAAGCAATGGAAAGGGGGGGTGTAGGAAAGAACTGGGATGAAGCCCAACAAGCTATGGAAGGGGTCTCAGTGATCAGGTGTATGAGGGTGTACAGACTTAAGATGGACTTGGCCTTATGGCCGTCCAATCATGATCTAGTGGATGGAAATCGAAGGAATACATTAATACCATGGGTGTGCACGTACGGAATCCTATCGGAATACAAATGTGGTTTTTTCACTTTTGTTATTCATTTTCTTTTGTTTTACAGAAACCCTTAATCTCTCTCTCTCTCTCTCTCTCTCTCTCTCTCTCTCTCTCTCTCTCTCTCTCTCGTTTTCCCTTCATCTCCTTATGACCCCAAAATCCACACCCACTACCGTGGCAGCATCGAAACCAAACCCTTCTTCGTTGTAACCCTACCCAATCAACCTAACCAAGAACAAAAAGAGAAAGCTAATTCCTATACCTCCTTGCGATTTCGTTTCCTGTCACCCGAGCTTCGTTAATCCCTCTTCTTTTTCTTATTTGTAGGTCCTGGTGAAATCTTCGAAGAGGACGGTGAGGGGAGATTGCACGGCGGCGGTGTGACTTTGTGATTAGGGTTTTAGATATTGAAACCCTAATCACCCTTCTCGTCTGATCTTCAACAACAAAGGGTGTGTTCTTCATTTTTCACTTCTTTTCAAATTCTTCTGTGTTCAAGCTCGAATCTGTCCTCCTCCTCTACTGTATTTTCAATTTAATATTTATAGGGTTTAGTTTGAATTACTGTTACGATTTCGCATAGCTTAGATTTAGGGACATTTAGAGAAATTAGGGATTTAGATTTGTTCCTAATTGATTCTATTTATTGCAATATATTTTATTTCGTGAGATTTGACTTCGTATGTTTAGATCTTGGCTGTAAACATTCTGGGCTTGGGTTGTATTGGATATCTGTATTCTTTTATATTTGATTCAATAAAAAGAAATAAGATTTTGGATTTGATTTATTGTTAATCTCTACAGTATTTGTTAGTGGCAAAAACATGCACAATCTTCTGTTGATTGGTACAATAGTTATTCTTTTGGGCCTGTTATATTCCTCGTTTTCTTACACTGCATGCGTTTTTTGGACTTTGGGCCTCAAGCTACCTAGTAACGATTTTCTTTTGCAAGCATTAAAAACTTTTAATAAATTATTTAATAAAATACAGAATAATAAAAGTAATTAAACATAATACATATTTTAGTATTTTGTAACGGGATTTCCTCAATACTAAAAAAAGTTTAATAATAGTGACGTTTTTTCTTCTTGTAAACGGAGCAGTAACAGCAAAAACGTCTCATGGGCCAGCTTACCATTTTTTAAATACGACACTCCTTTTTTTACAAAATCTTTTAATGAATATTTATAAATGATTGTAAATTAATCACTTAATAAACTGTAAAAAATTAATAATAATGATAGAAGAAGTTTGATGATAATAATGTTTTTTCCTAAAGCAAAACAGCAAATGGGCTGCTGAAAACGCAATGGGCATCTACCTAAATAACTACACCCCCTCTTTTGCTGTTTAATGACTAAAAAGAAAAAAATGGGCCAACTGAAATGGACCAAGGATTTTAATACATTTGCAAATTGAATTCTCTCCTACTATCAACAATAATACCTAAATGAGTTTAAATAAAAACTTAATTATTATTATCCTTTTTTGAAATAATTTTCCATTTTCAAATCGCATGGACCATAGGCCAACATGCTTCGCGAATGGGTTTACGGACACATGGGTCTTTCTGATTTAGAAAGCCCCACTCTCCTAAGTTTAAAGTAGACCCCCTAGTCTTGGATAAAGATGGACCATCAGATATTGTTGTACCGTCTTTAATTAAATATTTATTTTGTTTTAATTATTGAAAATATAAAGTCATCGCAGTAGGGAAAATTTGAGGTACGATACTAGTGTTATATGTCTGTTTTATTAGCATATAAATGATAGAATTCATACAGTCGTACATACATCATGCATAGCGGAATTTAGCAAATCACTGCTCATTTGCATGTCTTATTGGCATATTACCCTATTTTGCATAGTTGTGTTATCCTCTCTCCAATAGAGTGTCAACCTTAAGCAGAAAGTGTGTATTCTTTCAACTTCCCCACCGAGTTATCCCTCGTGGAAGAATTTTGCTTTAGCCTTCCTATTCAACTCATTGTTTAAATGGAATGTGGTTCCCTCTTGAGTTTATTTCTAATGAGATGTTATTTTGATTGACTGTTTCATTCCGGTTTATTTTTGGTTCAAATGGGTGGTCCCCAGTAATATCATTATTTTGATTTCTGCGGGCTTTGAGCCCTAATTTGAGAATGTGCATTTATTTTGCACGTGAAGACTTTATCTCCTCAACAAGAGTACATTGGCATATCCCCAGAAAATCATATTTCTTTCCTCAGGAAATCATTATTGCAATTCCTCCTCATAACAACAAGTGGTAGATCTCTTTATTTGAGCAACCTGTACTTCCTCAATAAGTATGTTAGTTCCTAAAGAAGATTCAGTTTTGTTACTCCAATGAATGGTAGCCTTGTCATTATGGAAGGTAGTTCGTTGTTGAGATTTGTTACTCCAATGAATGGTAGCCTTGTCATTATGGAAGGTAGTTTGTTGTTGAGATTTGTTACTCCAATGAATGGTAGCCTTGTCATTATGGAAGGTAGTTCGTTGTTGAGATTTGTTACTCCAATGAATGGTAGCCTTGTCATTATGGAAGGTAGTTCGTTGTTGAAATTTATTACTCCAATGAATGGTAGCCTTGTCATTATGGAAGGTAGTTCTTTGTTGAGATTTGTTACTCCAATGAATGGTAGCCTTGTCATTATGGGAGGTAGTTCTTTGTTGAGATTTGTTACTCCAATGAATGGTAGCCTTGTCATTATGGGAGATAGTTCTTTGTTGAGATTTGTTACTCCAATGAATCATAGCCTTGTCATTATGGAAGGTAGTTCGTTGTTGAGATTTATTACTCCAATGGATGTTAGCCTCGTCATTATGGGAGGTAGTTCGTTGTTGAGATCTTTTTCCGATGAATGGTAGTCTCGTTATTATAAGAGATAGTTCGCCATTAAGATTCTATTACTCTGAAGAAGTTCATTTTTTGTCAATTCGTGGGTACTGGCTGCTTACCCTAATATTGATATTTACTAGTATTATCTTACCACTTCTTTCCCCGGTGGGTCGACATTACTTTTTTTCTATCTCCTCAGTGGATTGATATTTAGCAGTCATTTGTCGATCACTTTTATCCCTTTATCTTCTCTCCTCAATCTTTGAGTTGATGATGCTTTATTTCCTCTTTTTAGCTTTACCCCAATAGAGTCTGGTCTTTTTTTCACCAGCGATTTATTTTCCTGGCTGGGTTTTTTCTTTTGATCTAATTTTTTTTCCTACATCCCCAGTGATGTCTTACGTCCTTTTTAAATTTGTTCATTTACATTCATAATCATAAACATTACATGGCATCTTAGGGCTAAAAATAGGGATTATTTTATATTTAAGTATCTTCAATCGCGTCGACACAAAGATTTTAACGTTCGCATCTCCGGATAGAAGACACTTAAATAAGGGTAGCTGTTGTACCCCAATTTTCCCCCTAAGTTTCCTCTTTCATCTCATACTATCACGATGCAACAAGATCACACACTAGGGTTTGGCTCTTCTCCTTATATTTAGCTTTGCCCAAGGGGAATCACAAAGCACCTTGACTTGTATTTTGAAATCATCTATTCTTTGTATTGAGTAACTTTTAACTAATAAATACAATAAATGTTTGCTCTAATTGTTGGTATCATAGGTGAAAGCACAACCCATTCTAGCAAGTTGATCCATAGGTTCATGAGTTTATTTCCATGCCTTATTCAACAAAGCTTCATTGAGATTCAAGCTTCATCATTGAATATGCTTTGAAGTAATATCATGAAAAAGCCTATTATGATTCACCATGCCTCAAGTTGTCAAAAGATAGTTCAAAAATACAAAGGTTTATTAAAGAGGTTTGACCTAATTGGACAAGTTCTTGATTCATTAATCACAAGTGCATACTTTCCTCAATTCTCAAGATTTGTAAGTGGTTATGGTTACTATGACTTCTCATTATCATCTGCAATAACCTCTATTTACATGAAAAAAGTATTTGTGCAAGAAAGTTGATCAAAATTGAAAAGGGTTCCCAAGGCATTTTGTTGCTCTAGGAGCTAGGGTTTTGAACTTGAAAGCGGTATATCTTGCTCATATTTTGGTATTTTTGAGTGATTCCAAATACATGCTTCTCTTCAAAGGGTTATCAACAAATAATTTCAAAAGTTTCAAGGAAATTTTGTGTGGAAGATACCTAACGATGAAGAAAGGTTACAAGTCCTCAAGATGAACCATCAAATTCCCTTATGTGACTTCAAAGGATCATAAATTGGTCAATTTTTATCTCCTTGAAGCCATTAATTTTACATAATGATTTTAAATATGTGAACTTCAGCATTTCTTTTAATTTCAAAGTGTGAAAATGGGTGGAAGATGCCCTAAGGATGCAAAAGATTATAGGTCATTTCATGAATTTTTGCCAATTTCAAGAAGTCATAACTTTCTCAATTTTTTGAGATTTTAAATGGTTCAAGGCTCAAAATTTCATTCAGGAGATCTACTTCATGCTATCTTTTTTGGTCAAGATCAATTTTCCAATGGAAGGCCATGTTTGGATGCAAAAGATTATAGGTCATTTTTGAAGAAAAACTTAGAAATTTTCTAAGTATAGAAAGTCAACCTCTTTTTTCTCAACTTTGACTCATCACAACTTTCAGCTCAAGCATCCATTTAATTCCATTCTTTGCACTTTGTAAAGTTTGTAATCTCATTTTTCCAATGTATCAAGAATCAAGTATTGAGATGCCCTGAATCATGCACACCATTGATTTGAACATGGTACCTTGAAACTGAAGTTTCAACTCAAGTCAGAATTTGAAATTCTTGATTGGGCTTATAAACAAAAAATTCATGCGTGTTTTTGCTTCTAATCATGTTTAATGAACTTCCAGAAGTTATTAGCACATTGAAATGCAATATTTGTATGAGTTTTGATAAAAATAGAAGTCACACTTTTCTTGTTTGCAACTTCACATGATTTCCCTCCAAACTTCATCATTTCACACGCTTGAGCATTCTATTTGTTTCCCTATAAATAGAGGATCATACCTCATTCGTTTCCTCAAGCTGAGAGAGTCAGAATCACCCTACCAAACTCCCTCTTGAACTCAATTTTCTGCAACTTCGAATTTTCTCTTACAACCTTTCTCAATCCATTTTATTTGTCAATTCACCATCTTGAACCTCACTGAAGCTAACAGAAGAAGAATTAAGTTCTAAGACTCCCGAAGTCGTGTTAGCCAAGTCAAGTTTCATAGCTCTGCAACTTAACTTCAATAGGTAGATTCCTTCAACAATTCTCTCAAACTTTGATACTGCTATGAAGCTCTCATCATCCTGATTCTATTTGCAACATTTGTTTTCAACTGGAAGTACATTTTGGCCATGAGATTTCAAATCCCTTTTCAAAACTTCTCTTCTAAAACGACTGAGCTACAACTTATATAAATTTTTTGTGAGGGTACCATTGGAATCGTCTTGAAGAGACGAAGCGAATGATACCGGTCTCGTGTCCTAATTTTACAGTTTCAGGGACATGCAAATCTCGTGGCTGGAGGTTGAAGATTACCAACGTGTCATCCATCAACCAATGAAAGCACGCCACACTTTTTTTAAATTTGATTTAATTATTGATTCCATGCATTATTCAGTAAAGAGCATGATATGCACAGCATGTCTGATCCATTGGATTAGCTTACTAACGCGTTTTGACTCTCATCCATTGGTCCATATTTTTTTGACTTTATTTTATTTTCTGATTTTTATATTTTATTTGTTTTAAACTTCAACAATTCATAATAATTCATTTTAACTTTAAAAATCTGAAAAAATTCTTAAAAATATTTTTGATTTTTTCTCTTTCTGATTTTTATTTATTTACAATTTTATTTTGTGTTATGATATTTTTCATAATTTTTCACTTTATTTGAACTATTTTAAAAGTTTAAAAATGATTTTCTTAATTTTTCAATTCAGAAAAAAAAATAGGGAAGGATCCAATGACCTCTTGACAAATATTGGTGACCTCATTTTATTTTTATTTCCGATTTTACTATTTTTTACAATTTTTGGTTTATTTTTGTCTATTTCTTTTAATTTTAAAAATAGTTTCTGACTTTAAAAAAATCACCAAAAATTTTGTATAAATATTTGAGCTCATTTCTAATTTTTCTATGGGCTTAGTTGATTTTACTTGGATGTTTTGAATATAGTTGTTATTTTCCCCCCTTTATTTTCTTTTAAAAATCATTTTCTTTATTTTAAAATACCATTTTATTTTGTATTATATTATGGCTGATCTTGGACTATGAAATTTTGATCATGAGCTTTATTAACATCATTGAATCTATGGTGTTGAGTTTGACTCCACAAAAAATGGATGAATGATTTTAATAATAGTTTGATTAAATTTTTGGTTCCAATGTGATTTAATTCTTACTCTATCCCTATTCATCTTATTTCCTTCTTATTGTACTAAGTGTTATTGGAGAATGATTTACATATCATTTCTTAAAACATATGGTACATAGATTGCTATTGACCGACCTCAAAATAGGTGCGACTTCTATATAAGTCCACTTAGAATTGCTTAACATAGCGCTAAATTTTGTCCCGATTCGAGAAATGATCATTTGTGGCCCAAACCCATGTTTGTAAGCCCAAGTATGTTAATTTGAATCATTTGATCCAATAACCTTGAGGTTCATTGTTAGGAGGCTTTGGTATTATCAATCCTCTAATGAATCTTCATAATCTTTGGTCAAAGTGAATCACTTAAACATCATTAATCATTTATTTTCGCCTTGAAAATTTTAAATGGATGATATACTTGACAAAAAGCAAATGAAACTCGTTGTTGAGAGGCTTGGATTTTATCAATCCTCTAATGAGTTTCAATTGCAAGATTCAAGATGGTCATTCAACTAACCTCTAATTTCTAACAATTGACTTTATTTTATGCTTTTACTTTATGCCTTTACTTTAAGCACATTTATTTTAGCATTTACATTTCATGCTACTTTCATCTTTGCTCATTTTAGCATTTGTCTTTTATGTTATTTTTAATTTTTCTCACTTGAGCTTTTCATTTCTTTTTGAAGTTATCTAATAATCAACTTGAATCATAAAAAAACGTTAATGTTACTTGGACTACTTGGTTACTATCCTTGGCATTATGGAGATTGTGGACTTCTTGGACTTAGGATTAGAAGCCTTAAGCTACCTTGAGACCTTGTCACCTCAATTGTTATTTTGTCTGGAGTTCTTGGGGTTTACCCCAAGACATTGGGTTGTTTGTTTACTTTGTGTGCAGGTTATTGTGATTACATGATTTGTCTATGATCAGGAATTCATCTGCATACAATCGTTACTCTGCCCAATTTTTGTGAAGACTTAATTCAATTGAAGTTTGGTTTTCTTAAGAGGTTTATTAAATTTTCTTGTTTGGTTTCAAATCCAAAGGATGGGAATTCTACATTGACTCATTGTGTCAAGTGTTAGCTTCTTGTTGGTTAGACGGGTTTTTTCCCTAGCTTTTACCTTATGCTTTAGGATAGTCCCTTCTTCTCCTCCCATCTTCTTTAATTTCAAAAATCTTCTCCCTCCTTTTGAAAACTCTTCTTGTTTCTAAACTTGAACCGCTTTCATAATAAACTTGGACTTAGGTCCACACACTTTCAAAAAACATTTTCTTAATCAAACTTTAATCAATTTAATAATACTTTGACATTTTTGTGAGAAGACTAAAAGTCAATCAATCTCATTCAAACCATTTTTTCACTTTGGCTCTTTGTTTTAAAATTTTCTCAAAAGATTAGACTCTTGTCAATCTTTGTAGTGATGCGAGCTACTATGCTTCTACAATATATAGTGAAGTGAGATATTTTCCACTTGGGTGTTGAGTGAGGATTTTTTGATTTTAAAATCCAAGCTATATCCTCCACTTTGAGATGACGCAAATTATCCTTTCTCATAATCATGGGTAGTAAGTATGGTTTCCTCTTGGATATGACGATAATGTCTCGTCTCTTAAAATTAACCAACACACTTGTGTTTTAAAATTTTTAAAGGTGAACTATGAGTACCCTGACCCCCTATTGCACGGAAGGTGGTACGTAGGAATTAAAGGTTTGCAACCGCGGCGGGTGCAAAAATCATAAAAAAATGTTTCTTTTCTCATCTCCACAATCTATTTTTATACAACATTTATAGCCAAAATACACAGATTTTGAAAGAAGTTCCTGTGGAGTACCGAAGATGTTTAGGGTTCTAATACCTTCCTTTTGCATAACCAACCCCTGAACTTAGATTCTCTCTCCCTCTTTTTGGGTTATTTGCTTTTTTCCCATTCCTTTGGAAAGAATAAAGCGCAGTGGCGATTTTCATTTTGATCTGTGTGAGTCGAGTCAATCAAATAGCTTAGTCTCAACATTTCTACCGCTATAGAAGGATAATTTGGTGAGGAATATTTTCTAAAGCGCAAAACACTTTAAATGCGGTATACTGTGGATTTTATCGTTTCTCTGGTTTTTGGGTGCTTAAAAATTCATAACTTCTGACTGGAGCATCATCTTTGAGTGCCTCTTAGAGAATTTGAATCATCTGGCTATCTCCTCCGACTTTCATGTTCGACTCAAAATCCGATTCTTCGAGGAAGATCTCTGAACGTGCGAGTACTTTGAAGCTAAACAGTGAAAAAATAGTGAAAATATTATGTTGAACCGTTATTTTCCAGATGTTCAAAAATTCCTAACTTTCGCCTGGTTCGAGGTTTTTTAGTGGTTCTTTGGGTGAAAAATTTGTCTTCATTTTATCTTCAATTCATATGTTCAGGTCGGGAGCTAATTCTTTGTAGAAGATTTTCGAAAATGCAAATTACTAGAGATTTTTACCGTGAAAAAGATTGACAGACACTTATTTTCTCGATGTTAAGAAAATCATAACTCTCTCATTTTTTATCGTATCGGGCTGAGTCTTGAAGAATTGAATCATAAATTTTGTATACTATAACTTTGCTTCAGACCCCAAATTTGAACGGTGCTCTGAAGGCTTCCATTTATGGTCTGTTTCGCAAATGGAACAGTGAAATACATTGTTGAACCGAAAGAGACAGCGTCAGATCCGCTTCAAAAATTCATAACTTGCTCAATTTTTATTGAATCGTGTCCATTCTTTCGGAATTGCGTCACAAATTTTGTCATATTTAATTTTGCTTCAGGGCTCGAGTCGGGATTTTGCACCGAATGATGACTTTGTATTTTTACCGTGCGTTGTGCATAGAATATGGTGACACTGTCACAACAAGGCTCAATCCAAATCCAAATCCAAGGCCCAATTGTTGGAACTATATATTGATTTTTTCTTCACAAATCAAGGACACACAAATCATTTACTAAATTTCCCACAAACTTCTCACTAATCTTTCTCTAATCTCTCAAGAATCAAATTCACTTTTCTTCAACTTTTCTCAAGAACATCAACAATCTTCAAACAAAATCATAAAAGTTTATCAAAACTTCAAATCTCCTTCTCCCGCTACCGAAGCACAACCGCTCCGCTAGCCTCGTCTCTGCCTAGAACTATTGGAAACTGGACAGTTCCCTCCTCCCGCCGCCGGGAACTCGCAGACTTCATACTCCCTTCGATCGTGTCGTTCATCCGCGATTTCCTCTCCTCCCCGTCAAGTGTACTTTCGGCCAACACCTTTCTTCTTCAATTGATTTCTTATTTTCGGTAATTCCTTGAATTCTATACTTGATTAAATTCTTTTATTAATTGATTTTTGGAAGTGATTATTTAAGAGTTACATGAATTGAAAATGATTTGTTTAAGTTGAATTGAATTCTTGAATTATACTTGTTTATTGAGATCAATTTGAGTTGAATTTTAATGTGAATTGAATTTTGGAAGTTACTTGAGATACTTGTTTCATGAGCTTGTGGTAATGTTGAAATCCGAAAATGGTTGAGCAATTTCATAATCGGTATAGATCTTGAATTTTATTCGATAAATTGATGTTGATTCTTGAACAGTGAATTTAAGATTTAATATCGATTATGGAATTTTGATAAGGTTTAAGTTGTAAGTTCATGAGTTAATGCAACTTTTCAAATCAATTTGTTGATGAATTTAATTTTTCAACATTAAAACTTCAAATTCGATAAGTTGCATTAACCTTGATTTATGTTGTTTTGACTTGAACTATGCGGATTTAATTTGTTTGTGAAGTGTTTGTAGTATCTAAGCGACGATACATGAACTGGTAAACACTTTTGTATCTATTTATGAGTTTCTAAACTCATTTCTATTCGATACCGGTACATGTACAAGTTTCTTCCCAGGAACCATAAATACCTTGCAAATGGTTCTTTAAATGTTGATTAATGCATATTCATATTTTCTTATGCGCTTTTGGATCATTACGGTTGAGTTTTACCGTTTCTGACACGGTTTTCCGAGCACTCCTTTGTTAAGGCGCAATGCTTCCTGGATATGGTAAGTTGAGCATAAGGCGACATTTATTTGATGGTTAATGCTCATGGAACTTGTTTTTGGCACTTGGAAGACGTTTGTGTTGAGTTTTCTATGTTTCAGATCGAAATTTTGCACAGTTTACATATTTACGTTGTTGTTGCCCGGGAATAGTAAGTTGCACTTGCACTTGGATTTAATTCATGGTAGATACGTAGTTGATCTTGTTGGTATGTTTGGAGACTACCGTACCATTTTCGTGCGATTTCGTTCCGAATTTTTATGCACTCATGTTTATGATACAATGCTGCCCGGAGTTTGTTTTTGTGCTTCCAATATGTATTTAATTTCTACTTCTTCATGGTTTAATCATAAATTGAATTGTGATAAGAATGCATAACTCCGATTGCAGTTTCTTGTTATCACTAATGTGTTTGTTGACTTGTGCAAGGTACTTTGTGAGAACTTTCAATCATGTAACTAAAGTATTGGTTATTTGATTGAAAAACATTTGATTTGTGGATTTGCTTCCAACACGATTTATCTTGATTCTTATTTCATGAGAAATATGCATTGTTTGCATTTTTACCTGGATGTGAATTTGTGTGCAGGTGTTCTGTTTATTGCGGATGTGTATGAAACGCATTCCCATTGTGCTTTATTGATTGACGTATATTCTGACTATTATGTTATTGATGCTAGCTTGCGCGAAGTTTTCCGGAGTATTTCTGCATTTGCTTGCTTTCTACGAACTCTTGCTCATTTGGTATTACATTGATACTGATTTATATTTCCGTATCATTTATTGATTTTCTTGCCATGAGAAGTAGGAATAGAGATGCATGATTATTTACCGCTTTCCTTTTCATGAGAAGTAGGAATAAAGATGTATGATTATTTACCACTTTCCTTTCCATGAGAAGTAGGATAGAGATGCATGTTCTGGGAGTTCCTTTGAGGCAAATCTGGTTTATTTAAAGACTTTTTTAAGACAATTCCTAATTGTGCTTGTTTACCATTTTGTGTGTTTACATTTGTACTAAAGACCTCGATGAAGGTGTCCCATTCCCATTCCCCATTGATAAGTCTTCAAAAGGAGGCATAGGCGACAGAGGGTCCGTAATCGACCCTGACATTTCTTGTTTGTGTCGTTCGTAGCACGTGTCGTGCGTTGATGCTATGAACTGTCTTGCTCATGTTATCGAGTCGGTCAGATGGAAAAGGATTTTGTAACAAAACCCCCACACTTTGTCTTGAGCTCGCGTCAAGCAACGTTGATGCTCTGTGCTTGTTCATATTGTCTTCTATCTCCTGCCTCGATTCTTGATATCCTGGTTAGGTGCTTAGTCGCTTTGGACATTCACTTCCCACCTCTCTTTACTTCTTTCCTCGGTGATATGATACCTTGGTTAAGAGTAGCTTTCATGATCCATTCTTGCCTAGATGACATAATATATATGGTCAGGAACTCCCCCCTTTACCTACCTAGATTACCGATATATTGGTTAGGTCTTTTGACTTGAGTCAGTGTACATTACCCATACAATGTGTGTGCTCTCTTAAGCTTGTTGATTGCTTGTTTGCTTTTTATCCTTGTATATACCATGTTCCCTTAGGACATTGTTGCACCCTAAATTTCGCCCCTAATTTTTTTTAGTCGCATTATCTTATCATATTTTGTTATTTGGTCACAATCATTAATAAATATCTTCACTCATCACATTTTGCATCATTAGTCGTATTTAAGTTGACCAAAAGTCAGTTTAAATCGAAGTTTGCATCATTTTGTAGTTGAAAAACACCTGATATTTCACTCCTTGCATTTTTATCTCTTCACTCGTTTCTTGCATTGCTCCAAGTTGTTTATATGTTGATAATATTAATATTTCGATTTTACAGACAGAACGTTAAAAGCGATTCGATACTGTGCGAAAAATTAGCGAGAAAATATTTCAAGTTTTCACCTTTTACTAACCATTTTATGAATTTGTGTTTCACGTAGATCATGAAGGTATACTTGCTTCATTTTTTCGGTACAATTTGAAGTCTCATTTTTAACCGTAAGCGTTTCTTCAACCTGATACTTTTATTCTCATTTTATTTTGATGTTGATCATTTTAGTATTTTTTTATTAATCTTTGTGATCTATAATTTATTTTAATATTTTCATTTCATTTTTTCGGATAGCTTAATGTCCATTTTTTTTATCTTTTTTTAGTCATTTTGGGTCTCTATTTTTTATTCAAAAAAATTAAAAAAATATATTTTAAATTGAATTAATTTTTATACTTCCAGATTTTTATTATTTTTATCAATAGGGGCATTTTGGCCATTTAGAAAAATTAGTTAAACCTAATTGGTGTTGTATATAAATGAAGAGAATAGTATTAATTAGAGAGGAAACAAAAAGAGCTTATCAGTAGAAAAAAGCAGAGGCATAGTAGGTGGTTTAAAAAACCCATTTTTCCTTTCCCCTGACCTTTTAAAATGAAATTCCCTAGCATCATCTAACCACTACAACCTCCTTCCATAAATCACACCCTCTGTATCTCTTCTTCATCACCATCCGATTCACCCTTTCACCATCACATTCATCACCATCGTAATCACCTCAGTATCATCCCAACCGATACTCCCTTCATCTTTTCACATATTCATCCCTGTTGCAACCGCATCACACCGCCATCATCCGATCTCAGCCTCCAACATCTTTAACATACTCCTGTCGTTCAATCGTCATCATCAAACCAAACGGCATCACTTCTATGTCGTATCGTCAGTGTCTTCCACTCTGCATCTTCGGAACTACCATCTTTGATTCACATCGGTCTTGCATCTACATTCCATCAACTCACAAAATGTCCATCTCCTCTGTCCAATAATTCTCCTTCTCTCCCCTTGTCTCCACGCAATACACCTACAACTCGCTGATACTCCCTCCAGTTGCTCAATCTACTGCCAATATCACAGTTCAAAACAACAATCCTTCTGTAGCAATATACTAGCGATACTCCCTGTCATCTCTCCGCGATTTGTTTCCAATTTTCCTCTTATTCTGACTTCGACACTTTCGGTAAGCTTTCAATTACTATTTCATTTGTTTGCATAATTGTGGTAATGAGAAATTTTTTGTGTTAATCTGTGATGAAATAGTTCGTATAGAATTCATTAGGCTTGAAAATCTATGTTGTGTTAAAATTATGTGATAGACCACGGTGGTATATGCTAGTATTTGACGAAATTACCACATCCGTTTATCTGTGCTGAGTCATATCAAGTTTTTGATTGTGTTATGATTTATGCTGAAATTATCATGTTGTGATACCTTGTGATTCAATTCTGCAGAAAAAGAACTTTTATAACATGTCAAATCTGTTTGACTTTTGAATTGGTGTTTAGGTTGAATATACGACAAATTTGAGAATGTTTTGATGCTGTGATGTTTTGTTTGTAATATGCAAGGGTTTAATGGTAGATACGAGTGTAGTTGTTGATTCGGTTTGTTATCCGGGCCGATTTTGAATGTTCGAATATTGATGGAACCACTTTTGTTGGTAATAATGTGGAAGGAGTTGATAATGTGTCTTAGTATGTTTGAGCTAATTGGAATGAGATTTGGACGATTTTCATGGAACAATTTGTTTTGATTTCAAAGTTTAATTCGGTTATGGCTTTGTTTGTGTTTTCCTTGAGCTATTGAGCATTTTTTAGTCAAACTTTATGGAGAATTTTTAGATTGCTTAGTTGCTGCCCAGAATTCTATTTAAGGGTTTTAGAGCTTGCTTTGAACTCAAATTTTCAAGTTGCAATGTGAATTGTTGAATCCTTGTTGCATTTGTGATCGAAAAATCATGTTTATCATTGTGTCTGCATGACTTTAAATGCGATTAGCCCAATGTATGCCATGCTGATATTTGCTTGAGAAATATTCATTTGTTCATGTGCATCATGTAAGTTTCATTTATATTTTATACCTTGTGATTACTAACAAGTGTTCTAATTGTCTCAATTTCATTTCATTTCATTTTTATCCCTCTTATGCTACTACGAGTTTGTTATTGTGAAGGTTTCCAAGAATTGTTTCAATCATTCATTCTCGCATAACACATCTATAATTTTTCTTCATTTAAATTTTTATTGTATTTATTTTTACTATTTTCAATTTAATATTTAATAATGTAAATATATAATTATACATAGTACTTTTGATTTTATATTTTATTCAATTCACTTATAAATAAATTTAAGTTATGTTGATTTTGTTTTCATTATGTTGCGATTTTAAACATTAATTCAAGTTAACTTTTGAAAATCATATGGACGCATATATTTTTGCCCGACCACTTAGAGTTGATTCCTATATGAATCTATTCTAAAAAAGTACTTAACCAAATACAATGTTCAGTAATTTACACTTAAGATTTCGAATAAGTTTCTCCGTGCTGTTGGATTTGTCTGTATGTTTCATGTGATGCAGGGATTATTATTCGATATCTGAGTCTTATCTTCTACCTTGATCTTTATCCGATACCATGAGCTTTATATGTCACCTTTGCGCTTTATCTGATTCCTCTCGGGTTTATCCACACTTTCTTCGTCCATAATTTATTTTCATGTGTTGCGCTCCTCATTTATGATTCGATATGCTTTATCTTATGCTTGGAGTATTATCTGAAATTTGGGTTTCTTTGATGTTGTCTACTTGTGATTTATTTTCATCTGATGTTTGGTATACTCTTCGCTTATTTATCTGTCTGTGGCTTTAAACCCAAAGGGATGAGAACAATGTATTGACTTTATCATGTCAAGTACCAGTTTCTTATTCAGTCATATCCTTTTTACCTTATCTTTTACCCTCCTGTACATAGGATACTCTCTTCATCTCCTCTTATTCTTTCTTTTTCAAAACCTTCTCATCTTTTTCAAAACCTTCTTTGTTTATAAACTCGAACCACTTTCATGATAAACCTCGACTTTGTCGAGTGTATTTTCTTTGAAACTTATTTTTTTTAAACAAACTCAATTCATTTAATCATACTTTGACATCTTTCAAAATTAACAAAAACATTCAACTTCATTCAAACCTTGTTGTGCCCTCTCGCACCTTTTATTCTTTAAATTGTTTTCCAAAATTTAATCATGATTCATTTATAGTCGAGATATCATCCTCATAACCCCTTGGTTATAAAGGTGTCGACTTTTTCACTTGAGTACTAGAGGTGTTCTCAAGCCCTCACTCTTGATGACGCAGGGTTCATCTTTCTCACACCTTTTAGGCATTAGTTGAGATTTCTCTCCTAAAAATAATGACTTGTCTCTTCGTTTAAAATCAACCAACAGACAAGTCTTTTTTAGCCGAACTACGTTTCTCTGACTTTTTTATTGCACGAGGGAGTACGTAGGCACTAAGTCTTACGACTCAAGGCGAGCAAAAATAATAAAAAACATTTTCTTTTGTTTACAAATACTCATTCATTCTTTTCCTTTTGCAAGTAAGTCTTTAGATAACACACCTTTTGAAGAAAACAAATAAAGTAGATGCTTAGGATGCTAATACCTTCCCTTTGCATAACCAAATCCCGTACCTCGATCTATGATCTTTTATTTTATTATGGGTTTTTTGCTTTTTTTTTTTCCCATTTCCCTTTGGAAACAATAAAGTGGAGTGGCGACTTCATTGACTGAGTTAAGTAAATTGATAGCTTAATCTCAAATCTTTACCGCTACATCTTTTTTGCATTTTTACACAGTGCGACAGACATCTCAATTCATTCTTAGCTAGAGGATAGAATCAGGATAGTCATTAGGTTTTCAAACTATGCATGCTAACATTAGGTAGATATTTCACTTTTGTTAGTCCGAATCATAGGGTCATCATTGTATGATAACATTAGGAATTAGATTTAGGATAGTCTCCCTTACATGTTTTCTTTTCTTTTGCATCCTTAAAACTAAAACCTTTTTTTCTTTGGCAAATGCATAAACCATCTATGTTGTACCCCAAAATTTTCCCCCTCTTTTCTCAAGATATTTCTCACCAAAAATCTCCAATTCTCAAGGGTTCTCAAGAGTTTGATCAGTCAAGTTCACCTCCCAAGCACTAAGGCCACAAATTAGTGTTTTGACAAAGAATGACCGATCATTGACTTTTGACCTAATACATGACCTAATAGCTTGAAGCATAATCTTAAGGACTCAAACAGAACATATTCACCTAACTTCATGGCTCAAATTATTTCTCAAGACCAATGAATTGATAGTTGAAATTTGGATCAACTGACAAAAAGGCAACTGATACACAAAAAAGTCAAACTTTGACTTTTTGGTCAACATTGAATTTCAAAAATCAAAATTCATCAAGATATTCAAGAATATCAAACTTGGTCAACAAGAATCAAGAAAGTCAAGAAATTCGACAAAAAGTCAAGATGTCCAAGACTTAGGAAAATTCTAAGTGTTTTTAACTTTGATAATTTCATTACTTCATGACAATTTTTCACCAAGATACAAGATGATTCAAAGAAAACTTTCAACATGAAAGTTGTAGATCTTGATGAATTCTACAACTTTGTATTAGAGGTTTGGTGTTCAAAACATACTTGGATTTGAAGATACAAGCCCATGAAGTCATGACATTTTTGTATAAACACTTAGAGAAATTTTCAACAGGTTTGGTCAGGTTTTTGTCCCAACTTCTTGGCCAATTTTCATCAAGTTCCAAGTTGATTTAGCCAAAAGGTCTACATGAAAGTTGTAGACAATGTTTCAAGCTTTCCAAAACATCCAAGGGCATGAATTTATCATACTTGAGCTAAGAGATTCAAAAGCATGAAGTTGGGCATCCATTCTTAAATTACAAGTCATTTTGTTGAAGAACACATAATCCAATCTACATGCTATGCTGCATAATCTTATGTTGCAGGCCTTCTAACTTGCAAATCTCACCATAATTTAATGTTTACAAAAACTTTTAAGCTATGGTCCATTTGGTTTAAGCAGTGTCCAAGTGATCTTTCCATTTTTGGCACAAAGGCACCATTACCATTCTTGAAAAGCTTCCTTTAATCATAATGTCAACTCCTTGAGCCTCTCAATGGTTTCTTCTGCACATACACAATTTCAAAGCAAGGCACAACCATCTATAACCTGCAAAGCACTCCTAAAAAATAGGCCATACCCACATTGGAATTATGAAAAGTCATGAACTCTCACTTATAACCCAACCTAGCCACAACATGTGATTTTGAAAATCTAATTAACCCTTGTCTTAAAATCTCTTTCCTATAAATAGAGAGACCATTTGCACAAAAAAAAGGAGATGAACTAGCCCTCAAAAACTGATATACTCTAAAAAAAACAGAATTGTCCACAAAATCTCCACTTTTGAGCTTTGAAGTCCAAATCTTTGAACCTATCACACCTTGCAAGTTTTGCCCAAACAAACCATCCAAATACTTCATTACATCAAATAGAAGTTGTTCAAACATTAGAACAACTTCTGTAAAATCACTATCACCATCTTCCAAACTCAAAAACAGTACTTTGCAACTTGATTTGGTTGGAGCGATTCAGCAACTTTCAGTATAAAGTGAGGATTGGAACAACTTCAAGAAGGTCCAAAGAAGCTCGATCAATCACTACTTTTCACCCAGAAACATCTGTATGTATTCTAAAGTCTTCGCTTCAAGGGGTAAATTTTATCAAACAGTAATGTCTTTATCCATACATCATTTGTTTTTGCTTTCAAAAGGATACAACAGGACAGATCGAAGAGAAAACTTAGCAAAAAGCCAGGCCAGGGGCTGACACGGGTGCCCGTGTCACACGACATGGCCTGTGTCAGTTCATCTAGATTAGAAAAATTAACAAAACTGACACGGGTGCCCGTGTCATTTTGGCTGGAAAAAAAGTGTGCAGGCAAGCTTGAAAAGGTCCTGACACAGGTGCCCGTGTCCACTGACACGGCCCGTGTCAGCTCAGGCACCAAATTCCCTAATTTTGAGTTTTTTAAAAGTTTTTTTTGGACATATTTCCTTGCTTGGAGATGACCTAACACCGTAAAAACGTTTTTCTAAAATGAGACATCAAAAACATTTTCCTAAAAAATTATTTTTCTTTTTATGTTAACGTAGACCTAGGTTTATTCTTCAATTAAATGAACTACAAAAACCTTTCATATCAACACAAAACCTAAAAAACAAATTCTTTTCACTTTACATTTTCTTGCGCATTTTTACATTATGAATTATGTAATTGTCAAAGCCTTGTAATAGTAATTAGGGTTTATTTTATTTGTCATTCTCATTTGTAAATTTGTATCCCCCATCCCCTCAAGTATTATAATAGCGTAGGACATTTAATTTTCTCAATTTATCGCTTTCCATATTATTGCTAGTAATTAGGGTTTGTATGGTAAGACTTAAAATAAATAAATAGACAAACCTAATTCAAGACTAAATGCATGAAAACAAAAACACTTTGCACACTTGCACCTCTAGGGTAACCCGCACTTGTTGCCTCGGATTTAAAACAGTCATGTCCCTCGAACGTGAGATACTTTAGCAAAGACCCTCGATTACAAGATCGTAGTCCCTCGATGACCCTTCGACATTGCCTTCGGTAAAAAATCTCAGACCCTTACAACAATTTTCTAAGGTATCCTACAATGTTTCTTTCTATGATTGTACGATAACTCACGCCCGTCCCTTCACATCCAATTATATGGTTTCTTACTAACTAATGGTAAGATAACACTATCTAAAGGAGGAGGAAAAGAGTAAAGACTTTCTTTTGAGTAGGTAGAACATTCATAGTTGCTTGCTCACAAACATTTCAAAACAAACATCTTTTCAAACACACTAACACTTTCATGAAATATTTTCAAAAGTCAACGCTTTGTATACGTTTTCGCCGAAACGAGAAACATTACAAAGTTTTCCTAAACGAAGGCACTTTTCAAGAATACTTTCAAAACAAATCACAAGCACATTTATAAAGCATTTCAAAGTGAGCTAGCAACTAATAGCCCATAGATAACTACAGATGAAAAGGGTGCTAACACCTTCCCTTTTCATAACCTACCCCCGAACTCAAGAAAAT
Organism: Vicia faba; assembly: GCA_948472305.1. Classification (NCBI taxonomy): domain Eukaryota; kingdom Viridiplantae; phylum Streptophyta; class Magnoliopsida; order Fabales; family Fabaceae; genus Vicia; species Vicia faba. The sequence goes on along the minus strand of OX451737.1, from coordinate 208,281,147 downwards.
TCTCAAAAGGTCTTTCCCGTTCTTTTAACCTTTTCCTTTATTGGATAAAAGAAAAGTCGGTGAAGACTCTTGCTATTCACAACAATTTTCAATCAAACGCAAAAATACCCAAGTCATTTCTCCCACCGTATCACAAAACTAGCGACTCTGCTGGGGAATGTCAGAACTAAAAGTGGGGTTTACATTTGTGGGTTATGCTTGGGTTTGTTACTCGTAAAAATCCTACACCCAGATTTAGGGGAATTTTAGGTAAGTAGCAATAGATCGTGGGGACTGTGTGGGTTATATCGACATGGTTAAAGAGATGGCTATGTTAGCATGACACATTTGTTGATAGCGGTGTCCCTTGAGTCTAGTCAAGGAGAATACGGGGCCGCTGTGTGGTGTCATAAAGCACTAACTAACCGTAGAACCTTAGTTGAACAACTTGGCCATTAGAAAGTAGTGATGTAGTCGGCTTTGGTGAGGACTGAAGTTTGTTGATACTCAATACTACACTCATTGAGATCAGAATTTTGGGATATTTTGGCCGCAGTTTGGATGCTTGAGCTAAAACAATGCCCGATGAAGAAATATCAGTGATATTGAGGCTCCTAGAACCCAGTTACTTTTTAGGACAGGTTGAACCAACTAAACTTCAATAGGGTACTTACCAATAAACCCCTTGCAAGCCTAAACCTAAGGCCTTGTGTGCTTTGTTTGTGTGTGATCATTTTCTCATAACATCATGCCATGGCATTTTACTAACCATTTCAAGGACCTAGGGATTTATTTTTGTTCTATTTTGTAGGATATGGCTTCCGCTCGCAGAAATACCATCCAAATCCACCTCGCAAGAGTGCCTCCTCAACTCAAAGAGTTAGCATCAAGGGTTCTAGAAAATTCTCCGTTCACCAAAAGATATGGTCGACTTCTCAATCTAGTTACCTCAAGATTTGAAGAAGACATGATGAATGGGCTTTTTCAGTTCTTCGACCCCATACACCATTGTTTCACCTTTCCCAGTTATCAATTAGTGCCCACAATGGAAAAATTATCTCAACTGTTGGGAATGTCAGTCCTTGACCAAATACCATTCACCAGTTTAGAGGAAACTCTACAGCCTGAAGTTATTGCCAAGGCCTTACATTTGAAGAGTTCTGACATTATAGCTAATTAGGAAACAAGAAGCGGGGTCAAAGGCTTTTTGGCTAAATTCCTGATGGAGAAGGCTCGTTCGTTTTTGGATGTTTTGGATTTACAAGCTTTTGAAGAAATCTTAGCCCTTCTAATCTATGGTTTGGTTCTCTTTCCTAACCCTGACCAACTCATAGATGTGAACGCTATCAAAATCTTCCTTACTCGCAACCCGATGCCTACATTGCTTGGGGATATTTTTCACTCTCTTCAAACTCGCACTATGAAGAAGCGAGGGACCCTCATCTGTTGCTCGCCTTTGCTGGATAGGTTGTTTATTTCGCACCTTCATCGGCCAATGTTGAAGAATGAGCAAGGCTTAAGGTGGTCTCAAAGGTTGATGTCACTTTCTCATTCGGATATCCATTGGTGCTCTCGATCTCAAGAAGACATTACTATCATTTATCATTGTGGGGAGTTCCCTAATGTCCCACTCTTGGGCATTAGGGGAGGTATTACTTATAAGCCTTCTATGTCTCTACGAAAATTCGGCTATGCTCGAAGAGATGGTCCCCATGACATACTCATTCATGGAATTGTATTCGATTATGAGAATGATGTTCAAGGTTATCATCAAAAGTTTGTGCATGCTTGGGGCATGGTAAGAAAAGTTGATAGTAAGACTTTAGGGCATAATAATTTCATCCCTCTTGAATCTTATCTCAAGTGGGTACGGGCTCATGCTTAAAGTCTCATGATGCGATATCCCACTATTCTACCAATAATTGTGGAGCCTGTTGCCGAAAGGTATGTTCCTCATACTAGGGGTGTTCAAATCCAAACCAATCCAAATAAAAAACCGAAAACCGATCCAAAAAACCGAAAATCGCAAAAAACCGAAATTTATTGGATGTGTTTGGATGTTATTTTATGAAAACCGATCAGTTCGGATCGGATTTCGGATTAATTTTTCAAAACCGATCCAAACCAAACCAAACCGCATACATATATTTTTATACTTATTTACTTTTTATTAGTATGATATGCTATGTGAAATTATTATTAGATGATAATAATTTTTTTAATAATAGTTATTAGCTTGGTATAATTTATTTATTTTTATTATTTCAATCATAATCAACCACTCTCATTTTGTAATATTAACTTTTAATATACTATATGTTATATATTATATCAAATCTATGATTTATTTGTAGTTTTATAATATTAATAAAAATATAATGTGTAATTTGGATATCCAAAAACCGATCCAAATTAAATCGCATAAAATTGGATCGGATCAGATTGGATTTTTTTAATATATCATCCAAAACCGAACCGAACCGCAAGTAAATTTATCTTTGGATCGGATGATTTTTTATCTTAAAACCGATCCAAACCGAACCGTGAACAGCCCTACCTCATACCACCCTTCATCCTAACATGGCTACCTACTTCGAAGAATTGCAGAGATCGTGGATTCAACTCAATGGGGAATGAGACACCTTTGAAGCTCGATTCTACGAAAGCGAGAAGAAAGTGTTAGAGCTCATAAGGAAACTTCACGAGGAGCAAAGCCTGAATGCCTACATTACACCAAAGAGGATGCGTTCGTAGGAGACCTGAGTCTTTTGTTTTAGAATTTCATTTTGTTGTCTCTTTGAGACCTTTGGCTTTTTCATTGTAAGCCCAAGAGGCCATTTGTAATATTCAAACTTATTAATACAATTGTTGTTTTGTTTCCTCTTTGGTTAAGCAAATTTAAATCTCTTAAAAGTCCTTGCAAAAATTGCATTCGCATAACATGCATCATATCATAAGCAGGTTTTATGACACAAGTTTCCTCATCTTTCTACTATTTATTTTAGTATAAGATGGATCTCGAGAAAACCGTCAAGGACTTATAGATTCAACACTCTCAGTTCCAAGAGACTCTTCTCAACCTGGCAAAAGGTCAGCAAGAAATGATGGCGCTTCTCGTCACGAAGAAGAAGACCAAGAAGAAAGCTGTTATCAACATGGGGAAGAGGTTCAAAGGCCATGCCCAACAAGTTCAAATTGAAGAGGTTCCCTGTGAAGAGGATGATAATCAATATGAATATGCTAGAAGCACCCGTGCTGAGGGTGGAAACATTCAAATCTCTGAAGACGAGGATTATTCTGATGAGCAATACCCACCGACGAACGACAAATACAAGCAGCTAGAAGATAGACTAAAGGCTGTAGAGATCCAAGATGTGCCTGGCTTGGACTTTGGAGACTTGGGTTTGGTACATGGGGTAGTCATCCCCCACAAATTCAAAATCCATATCTTCGCCAAGTACGACGGTGTCTCATGTCTAAAGCTTCATCTAAGATTATACGTCCATAAGATCCAACTGCATACCACTGATAGGAAACTATAGGTGCACTTTTTTCAAGAGAGTCTATTTGGAAAGTAGTTGGAGTGGTTTTACCAATTGGAGGGGACAAGCATCCATACATGAGAGGATCTGGCTGCTGCCTTTTACCGTAAATACCAATATAATGCTGATTTGGCACCAACCCGAGTGCAATTGGAAGGCATGGATATGGGTTCAAATGAGGGCTTTAAGGAGTACGCCCAAAAATGGAGAGACCTGACTAGTAGGGTGCAACCGCCTTTAACTGATAGAGAATTGGTAGATATGTTTATGGGAACATTGACTGGTCCATTTTTCAACTTGCTGATTGGGAGTTCATCATTCGGATTTACTGAATTGATCTTAACTGGCGAGAGGGTTGAAAGCGGGATTAAAAGCGGGATTAAAAGTGATAAGATATCCATAGTATCCATCTATAATGCTTTGAAAAAACCATTTATTGGTAAAAAAGAGACTAATTTCATTTATGGATCAAGAAGTCGTGCTAAGAATGACCGCCATCATTCAGTGGGGGCAATGTTAATTTCCAATCCAACTCCAACTCAACGGCCACGTCAATAAAGAAATCAACAAAGGCCAAATGCCCAAAAAAGACAATTTACTATAATCAATATGCAACTATCTCAAGCTCTGTAACACCTATTAAAAGCTGATTTGGTGACTTTGCGAGATCCCTTTCTAATCCTAACACAGCTTCTCTGAAATATAATCCTAGTGCAAAATATGCTTTCCATTCAAATAGTACCAGACATGATAACAATGACTGTTGGGTATTAAAAAACAAAATTTAAGACCTGATTGATAACAAGACTATTGAATTCGATCCTCCACCAACTCCCAATGTGATCACTGCACCCATGCCTAATCATGGTAAGGGTGTCAATGCTATTTAAGATGCCTCTTTTGTTTCCTCCATCAAAGATTTGACCACTCCTTTGAAGACTGTTAAAAAGAATTTACTGAAATCCGGTGTATTTCCAGGCTGCTTTAAAGACTGTTACCACTTTGATGTACAAATTAATGGTTGTGAATGGCTGAACAAAGGTGTCCAACACCTGATGAATAGCCATGAAATTCTATTTAAGAAAACTCCATCTGTGAAAAGATTAACCCAAAGTGTATCTCAAGAGTTTGAAGATGTGTCCATAATTACTATCTCAAACACTCCTATTAGGATCACCTCCAAAGGTCCTATTAGGATTCCCGCTGAACCAAAAATAACTCCATTAATTATCACCACACTGAGGCCAGTCCCCTACTCTTCTGATAAGGTTGTGCCCTGGAATTATGGGGCGGAAGTGTATTACCACGGTATCAAACAAGATTCATCGATTGTCGAAGATGGAACTACTGACATTACAAACATTGTTGGATCAAGTAAAGTTACAATGACGGGGAGGATCTTCTCTCCAGATATTTCACCTCCGACAACCACTACTACACCCATTTGTATTACCGCTATTAAACCTGTTGTTGATACTTAAGGAAAGGAAAAAATGACTGAGCCTGCCAGGACGGAGGCACCCACAAAAGATATCACCATTGAAGACTCATCTACCCAAGATATGGAGGAGATTCTAAAAATTATACGAAAAAGTGATTACAAGATAGTGGAACAGTTGGGGCAAACACCCTTAAAGATTTCCATGTTGTCTTTGTTGCTATGTTCCGAGGAGCATGCCCAAGCGCTGTTAAAATTCCTGAAAAATTCACATGTCCCATAAGAAACTACGGCCGGCCAATTTGAAAACTGTGTAGCAAGCCTGACTGCTGACAACCATTTGGGATTTTCAGATGGAGATTTGACCCCGGCTGGGAAGAATCACAACAAAGCTCTGCATGTTTCCATCGAGTGTAAAGGAACCACTTTAGAACATGTGTTAGTGGATATTGGGTCCTCCATGAATGTCTTACCAAAATGTGCTCTAGATAGGTTGGACTGTGAAGGTTTAGTGCTGAAACCTAGTGACATCGTGGTGAGAGATTTTGACGGATCAAAGAAAATGGTCCATGGAGAGGTTGATCTCCCTATCAAGGTTGGGTCTCAAGTCTTCAACTCAACATTCTATGTGATGGATATCCGCCCGACTTATTCTTTCCTGCTTGGACGCCCATGGATACATGGGACAGGTGTGGTTACCTCCACAATACACCAAAAGCTGAAGTACCCAGTCAAAGGGAAAATTGTCATTGTCTGTGGGGAAGAAGATTTTATGATCAGTCATTTGAATTCATTCAAATATGTTGAAATGGATGGGGAATTCATTGAGACTCCTTATCAAGCTTTTGAAATGGTCCCTCCAATAGTTTATGTTGCCAAGACCACTCCTACCACTCCCAAAGCTGCTAAGGATACACCAAGGACGGCCTCTCTCAAAGATGCTCGTGTCGTAGTTGAAGACATAGGTTGCACCATTTGGGAAAAAATTCTTGATATCCCATAAAAGTCAGACAAATTTGGGTTGGGCTTCACTTCCAAAGCTCAAAAAGAGGTTTGACATGCTCGTGTAGGGAAACCACCTCTCCGCATTAGTAACTATGAAGTTAATGCTCTTGAAGACTCTGACAACTACGGTGATTGGGACGACTGGATCTACCCAACTGCTAAAGGAGGACTCAACAACTAGCGGACCAAGGACTTCATCCCAATCTCCTTCAGCCAGGAGTAAATGCCATTTCCTGCTTTTATTATTTTGAGAAATTTTTCTGTAATTTCCATTAAGACAATGACTTTAAACCATGTGCCTTACCCGGGGAACAATGGTCCATTTGTTAAGGGTTTGTCATTTTCATATGCCATATTCTCATTTTAATGAAAAAACACTGGACTATTTTGCATTCAAATTTTGCGTTCTTTTTCTCTCTTTTATTCTATTGCATTTTCAAATAGCCATGTGACCTTACATGCACACACACATTTGCAGATCCACATCCACTCCGGATCTCATTGACAATGATTCTTCTATTTCCATCTATGACTTTGAAAATCCAATCTATCAAGCCGGAGATGAAGGTGAAGAAGATTGTGAAATACCTGGGGAACTCGCCATACTCCTGATACAAGAGGAAAATGCCATTCAACTGCACGAAGAACCAGTTGAAGTGGTTAACTTGGGTACTGAGGAAGATAAGAAAGAAGTCAAGATTGGCTCTAACCTGGAAGACGGTGTCAAGAGAAGATTGGTCCAGATGTTGCATGACTATGTGGAAGTGTTTGCTTGGTTATACGAAGATATGCCGGGTGTTGTACCCCAAAATTTGCCCTCCTCTTTCTCCACAAGAAATCGCAGTTTCGGGCTTTTCCTGATTTTTCAGACTGGCTCAAGAATCGATCAAACATACTTTTCTCATCAGTCAGACAAAATTTAGGGTTTTTATTGATTTTAAGACAGTTCAAACAGATTGCTTAGGATTGGTTGAATTGGCTCAAAGTTTGATCAGGCAGGCGTTTCTCCAGTGTTAAGTCAAAAATCAGGGTTTTATGCGCATATTTCTCAAGAAGAGTTAGTTCTATCAATGCTTTTCAAATTACTCTGAAATAAGAACTGAGGCTGCTGGTTGTTAATTTGCAGTTGTTTGGATTTAATCAGTGAAAGGAGGCATGTGGACGTTTTGTTTGATTAACTGTCGTCTGGTTTGATTAACTATGCATTGCTTTGGATAATTGGAGCGCCGGGGTTGTTATTGATTGATGATAAGACCACAGTGTTTATCAATTGATTATTTATTTTAAGTTAGAATAATTGCAATTTATTTCCATTTTATTACAATTTAAGAATTATAAACAATTAGATAAATATCTGAAGAAGAATTAAAAATGAATGTCAATAAAAGGACTTTTTATTTATATTTAAATTATTTGTATAATTGTTATTGTTTACAAAGTATTTACAATAATAATGTTACAATAATTTAAATTGAAATAAAACTATGTTCTAAAATTTCTAAGTCTTCATCTTCTATCCAATGCCTCCTCTTTCGCTCCATTTGACTGTTTATCTGCAAAACAAAGAAAAGAAAGAAAAGTCAATGCAGATAAATTAAAAAGACAGGCAGTAATTTAAAGATTCATCATTAAAAACAAATGGTCGGAATCAGTTTTTCCCTCCCTGCAAATCACGAGATTTCTCCCGGTTCACAAAGAGGGATGAAATGCTTGCAATGAAACATGAAATGCACAAAGTTGTAATAATGCACAAATTCAAATTTTCAAGCATACTGAGTAAATCCAAAATTTGTTAACCAAGTTTCCAAACAGCATGAAGGCAAACTGAATTGCAATCTCAAACCAAGTCAAAAGTTGTCAAAGCAACTAACTGTCCAAAGCTGTCCAAGGATATCAAAATATCAAAGTACAAAAGGCTATCAAAAAAGGGCTGTCAAAGAAGCATAAAATCTGGAAGAAAAGATAAAGTATGCAAGAAACATGGAAATATGCAGTGGAAAAGGGACAAGTGCAAGCAACATTCAGAATGCATCGTCTTCCTAGGCCATTTGTTTTTTCAGAAAAGACGAAATTATAGCAATAAAAATGCTTTCTTTAATCCGGAGAGAGAAAGAGAGAGGAAAGCAGATTACAGTATAGCAGGCTAAAGGCTAAAAAGAGCATGTATCAGAGCTATTCAAAAGAGGCAGAACATATGCAGCAGAAGTGATCACAAAGAGTGAAAGCCTCAAGCCTTGCAAACCTGTCCAAGGATTGACCAAGAACGAATGTACAACACCTCCTGCCCTTAAAAGACAAAAGGTCAAGACCCTGAAAAAATATACAAAAAGCCAACAACCTGCATAATATATCTCAGAAGCCAAAAAGCCTAAAAAACTTCCAAGTCCATCAAACCTGATGTATTCAAACATACACGCCCAAAGCCCCTTTTCAAAAAACCTGCATAAGCCTTTGCCTCAAAAAACAGCATAAGCCTAAACTGGTTCAAGCCTATGAAACACATAACTTGTGTTAAACCTCAAGCTCAACCTTTTCAAAACCTGCATAAACATTCAAACACCTGCCAAAACCAGTAAAGCACCCAAGCCTTACCATTCAAACAACCATAACCTGCAACTCAAAAGCCCTCAACCAAGAGCCATAGCCACAAACTAAAGCCCAAGCGTTCAAGGTAACGAAAACCCTCAGAAAAATTTCGTCATTGGGTTACCCAACACCATCAAGCTAGCATACAGAAGCATACAGAAACAGAAGGAGAGGAATAGCATTCAATATTCAAATACCAACAAAATCAAAAATCATCATCTCAGAATCAACAAAGGCAACATACAGAAGCATACAAGGCATCAAAGCATACAAGTCTGCAAACATACTAGGCAACTGAGGCAAAATGCATAGCAACGTACAAAGGCAAACACCCAAAGAGACAAGAAGAAGAAAAGAGGTGATAAAGTAAGGGTTTTCAAGCCTGTCATCATCAAACCAACAACAAAAAAAGAAGCAATACAAAAGTACCGGGTTCTCCAACAAAGCAAGCAAGCTAGCTCATCACGCGTATCTCTCTGTTTGGCCGTCCACAGCGCCTCCCAATCCACTTTCTCCTTCGTCTCCAAGGGGCAAGGTAGTATTTTTTTTCTCTCCTTCCCTTTCATACCTCAAACAGAAACAACAATGACACTTAAGATCAGAACACAATGGAAAATAGAACATGCAAGATATAAAAGTGAAAACCCTATAAAACGCTAAGACAGGAATTACCACCTTGAACGAACCATCGCATGCGTAACCATGGAAGAGGAAAGAGCGGACGATGACGATGGACGGCCATAGACGGAGAGGCGTTCAGAGGCGAAGGCGTGAGAAGAACGAAGAGGAACAAGGACGAACGACACTGTAACCCTAAGCTTTTCTCCAAATGAACAAACATTGACAAACCCTAAGAACAATTTGTCTCAAACCGGTTGGGCCTTGCCCCTTTCACACGCCTAAGCCCATTTGCCTTTTTCCAAACGTACCCCCCATTCCACTTCTGATTGTTTATTGTTTGGGCCCTAAACCTCTTTAGCCCATTCAATTTTCTCCTTTATTTTTATTTTAAACATTTATAAACTAACATTTTTATTTATCATTTATTTTTATGATTCAAACTAATATATACCATTTTTTTGTTTATAACTTACTTAATACATTAATTTTGTTTTCTTTACATTAATTTCTAATTAACAATACCTTTTATATATAACATAATTATAATTTTATATAATACATTATTTAAAATACACCAAAACATTAATTTTTCTTAAAAAAACATTTTTTTAGTTAAAACTTTGTACATAAAAAGATTAATTAAAATATATTAATTGGTAAATACATAGGAAATACTTTTCTTTAATATAAGACATTAATATTTAGAATTTGAACATTTTCTTTTCTTAAAATATTTTCTTTGTACATATTAAACAAAAATACAAAATGATGACATTAAATAAACAAAACACTTAATTTTTTCATTAAGTTCACATCTCAACTTGTAAATACATACACTTACACGTTTACAATACACAAATACGTTTACTTTACATTGGCACATATACATTTGCTATTCTTATGCATTGCTATACATTATATTTTACATTTACGCAATTCAATTTGGTTGTAATTATTTGGATACTATTCTCCTATAAGTCTCATCCCTCATTTGTATACTTGTACCCCCACTCCCGGATACTATTTGTAATAGTTTAGGACTTTAAATTCCCGCAATTTATCGCTTTCGAATTATACCATGGTTAGACCTAGGGTTTGTATGTACATAAAATCGAACGCTAGATAACTTAATCCAAGACAAATACATGAAATCAATACACAATCACACTTGCATCCCTAGGGTAATCCTACATGTTGCCTTCTAAAATGGGCCATGCTTGCACGTCGAGTTTCTTTGGCAAAACAATTCAAATGATCATAAGTCCCTCGATGACGCTTTCGAAAGTCGCCTATCAAAATGATCAAGTCCCTTCAAACAAATTGCCAAAGATACTTGGCACCATTGCATTCATGGTCCATACGATGACCCGCGCCTGTCCCGTTAAACATCCTAAACGCAAGATTGTCCACCAAATGCAATGGTGGAACAAAATTGTTAAAAAAAGGGTTGAAACATGAGAAAAGCCTTTGAGTACAATAAGGGTAGACAAAACTTTTAGTTACTTGAATCAACTTGCGAAAAGACTTGCCTACTTTTCAAACCACACTTCACAAACACAACTTCCAAACAACTTTCAAAACATTTGAAACATCTTTTCGAAAAGATACACACCTTTGTAAAATGTTCGAGTAAAGAATTGTTACAATGGTTGCCTAGACAAGGCCTCTTTTTCAAAACATTTTCAAAACACACACACACACACCATAATTTCAAGCAATTGAAAATCAAAGGCAAGTGATCTAAAACCAAGTAACTAAGAGCCCATGGATAACCATGGATGAAAAGGGTGCTAATACCTTCCCTTCTAATAATCTACCCCCCGAACCCACGAAACATCTCAAAAGGTTTTTCCTGTGATTTTTAACCTTTCCTTTAGGGTAAAATAAAAAGTCGGTGGCGACTCTTGCTAAACCGAAACATTTGCAAAAACAAACGCAAAACTCAAGTCAGTTCTCCCACCGTATCACAGAACTGGCGACTCTGCTGGGGACAAATCTAAAAGTGGGGTTACCTTAGGGTTTAGATCACCTTTACATTCTTGCTTTGATTGCCTTGATTGCTTTACTCTTTTGGGTTTGTTATAAATCCTACACCCGGATTTGGGGCACCTTTTTAGGTAAATAGCAAAAAAACTGTGAGGGAACTGTGTGGGGTATACCGACATGGTTGAAGCAGTAAGCTATGTTAGTGTGACATATTTGTGAGTACCGGTAACCCTTGAGCTCAATCAAGGAGAGTACGGGGCCGTTGAGTGATGTCGTGAAGCACTAACGAACTCTTAGAACCTTACTTGACCATCCTAGCCTTTTTAGGGGTAGTGAGATGACCGAATTTGGTGCAGTCCGAAGTTGGTAGATACTCGATACTACACTCATTGAGGGTTGTTTTCTTGGAATATTTTGGTCGCCAGTCAAGTGGCTAAACTAAAACAATGAATACAGAAAACAATCCAATGATATTGAGCTCCTTAGAACCCGATTTCTATTTTAGGACAGGATGAGCCAACTGACTTCAAGAGGGTACTTACCTAAACCTCATGCAAGCCAAAACCTAAGGACTTGTTTGCTTTGTGTGAATATGTTTGCCTGTATATACACTCACTTGCTTTTGTATACATGTACATAACATCATAACATCATACCATAGCATTTTCAATAACCATTTCAAGGATCTCGAGGGTTCTTTTGATGCAGGGTGATGTTGAACCAGACGTCTACCAAGGGGCAAGAGGTTTCTCCTCTAACAAATGCCAGTCAAAGATCAAGTACAACAACTTGAATCAGGGGCTATGACCCACTGGACATGGTGAGCTTGATTCTCGTGGAAAGACATCCACCGGGGCTAAGATCTCCAATCAAAGATCAAGTGTAACAACTTGAATCAGGGGCTATGACCCACTTGACATGGTGAGCTTGATTCTTGTGGAAAGACATCCACCGGGGCTAAGATCTCCAATCAAAGATCAAGTGCAACAACTTGAATCAGGGGCTATGACCCACTTGACATGGTGAGCTTGATTCTTGTGGAAAGACATCCACCGGTGCAAAGGTCTCCAGTCAAAGACTGAAGTTCAACCTCTAACATTCTCTTGTGTTTACCCCAAGAGATCCTTGAAAGCATGCATCCACATATCATGCATTGCATCTTGACAATTCTTTCCTTTTCAGGTTCCCTTACTCTCCTGCTGTTTATTTCAGTAAGAGATGGCTTTAGAAAGGACTGTCAAGGATATCCAGGACCAGACTGCTCAGATGCAGGAAATATTCTTGAACCTGTCCCTGGGGCAAGAAGAAATGAAAGCTCTCATCACAAAGGGCTTAGAGAATTCAAACAATGCCAGGAGTGACCAGCTGGGGGAACTACAGTTTGATTTGGCAACATTGAGGATCCAATTGATGGGGCAACTAGTGGGCCAGATGGCTCTCATCCAAGATTTGTCTCAAAGACAAGAGGAACTCAGAGTTCTCATCAACCAACTGCTTCGGAACAACCAACTGGGGCAGACATCTGAGGTTGAAGAGCAAGTCACCACTCAACCCCCTCCAGCCAAGAAGACAAGGGGAAGTCACCTTTGCTTGAATCAGGGTCACAAGCCCATCAACAACCTCGCCAGCGTCAACGGGGTAATCGGCGTAGTCAAAATACATCGGGAAGACAGTTCACGGAGACTGACATACCGTCATCTCTGATACTGGAGCATTTGTTGGAAGTCAATCTGACTGCTTTGAGGGATCCTATCCGGAACCCAAATACCTCCGCTCCTAACTATCATCCCGACGCATTCTGTGTTTACCACTCCTACAGCCCGGGACATGACACCGACGACTGTTGGGCCTTGAAGAAGAAGATTCAAGATCTGATCGACATTGGAGTGCTAAGGTTCATGCCAGATGGCGAGATGAAAATCTTCCGTTAAGGAGTTCTCCACCTGAAGTGACAAAGCTCAAGCTGAAATACTTTTGCTTCATTTGAATTTTCAAAGTTGTAATTTCTTTTGTTTTCAAACAATTAACTGTTGATGTTAAACTCTGTTTCATTAATGCATTTGCATATGTTTGTCTTGAATTCATCCATTCGTTTTCACTACTCTTATGCTTTCTTTATGATATTTGACTCTTGATAACAAGCTGCAAGCCTTTAGAGGGAGGATGACGAAACAATACCAAAATCTCATACAGTATGCTTTTGAACAGACCTTGCTGATGATGTATATGCATTTCTTTCAATTCCCAAACACTGGAGTTATAAGGAAGATAATCCCTAGTCAACCCCTTCGATCCAAAGAAGTAGGAGTTTTCTGTTTTAAACAATCGAAACCTTTGATAAAAATCTGGGGCAGGGTAGTCTCTCAGTTAATTCAAAAAAAAAGGTGTGCATTGAAGTCGCAAACTCTCAGTTCGTAACACAATGAACGACGTCAAAAAAGAAAAGCATCCCTTTGGAATCAAAAGAAAAGGGTGGTTCTCTATCATATAGGCGGTCAATCTCTCAAAAGAGAAAAACCTACTGAGCCAAAACCTGTAAAGGAGGCTTAAGAAAGCTGGAGCATCCCGCTGACTATAATCTCGAAAGCGGGAACAGCCAGGCAAAAGTTAGGGATAACAAATCAAAATCAAAATAGAGAGGTCATTACAAATCCTCAACAACATGAAAAGTGTTGCAAAGAAAAAAGGAGATGATGACTGTCTCCCAAACTCAACTGGTGAACCATCACCCAAAAGTCGTTCCAAACTCAAACAGAGTGCGACGCACAATTAACTGAGCTTAGGGTTGAAGAACATCACGAAGAACGGGTGGGTACAAATAAACTTTGGGCCTTTATCCTTTGTTTATTAAGCTGTGAACCAGGCCACGTTAATACCCTTTAAAAGTCCTAATTGAAACATGGGTTAGTTCGAAAGCATACTGTTACAAAAGGTATCCTGACTCCTATAAGGCTTTGCTCTAAAATCTTGTGTTGATTTGTCTTATAAAAAGTTTTCTGCTAAAAAACGCATTTTTTAAAAACTTCGAGACAAACATAAAACTTTGCATTGCTTGAATATCACTGTTTGCATTTGGCTATTTGTTTGACAGCGAAGAAATTCATACAGCGAATGTTCGGAGGAACGAAAACTCTCTCAGTGAACAAAATCACCTCAAAAGGATGACACTTCCAATGACAAATCTCCTATCCACTGGGGGCATGACATGTCACCATCCAATTAACCTGGGGCAGTCCAGTCAAGGTTTCAACAGATCTTTCAAAGTTCAGTTAACCTGGGGCAGTCCAGTCAAGATTTCAAGAAATCTCTTAATTTGCAGAGTAATCTGATTCAAGACTCCTTCATCATCACTTGGGGCATTCGAATGTCAAAAGTGTCCGAAGTTTTCCTTCATCACCTGCTGGAAATTACAACCACCAACAGAATAACTATCACCTTTCCAGATTCGATTCCTGTACCTAGCCAGGGCATATCTTTGGACGACTGATTGTAGATTAACACCTGTAACAAGCCAGGAAATTATCTACATGAAGAGATCGAAGATAAACACCTGTAACAAGCCAGGGAACCATCTTTCTTTCTCAGGTCAGAGATCAACACCTGTAACAAGCCAGGACACTATCTCCTTGACCAACTTTTTTAAGTTCCAGATCAACACCTGTCACAAGCCATGAAAATATCTGTGGACGACTGATTATGGATTAACACCTGTAACAAGCCAGGAAATTATCTACATCACCACTTGGGGCATTCGAATGTCAAAAGTGTTCAACAATTCCTTCATCGCCTGTTGGAAGATACGGTCCAGATTTGCTCCAGACACGGTTTCCATTCTGTCACCTTTCCTAAGTTCCGGATCAACACCTGTAACAAGCCAGGAAAATATCTGTGGACGACTGATTATGGATTAACACCTGTAACAAGCCAGGAAATTATCTACATCACCACTTGGGGCATTCGAATGTCAAAAGTGTTCAACAATTCCTTCATCGCCTGTTGGAAGATACGATCCAGATTTTCTCCAGACACGGTTGCCATTCTGTCACCTTTCCTAAGTTCCGGATCAACACCTGTAACAAGCCAGGAAAATATCTGTGGACGACTGATTGTGGATTAACACCTGTAACAAGCCAGGAAATTATCTACATCACCACTTGGGGCATTCGAATGTCAAAAGTGTTCAGCAATTCCTTCATCACCTGTCGGAAGTTACGGTCGTCAAAGATCAATTTCTCGCAAAATTCAAGTTATGAAGCCCAGATTTGACCGGATAGTACCTTGATCTCTACAACACATTGTGAAGACCGGACTACGACCGGATAACAGTGTCAGACTACCGCAAAGTCTGGATTACGACCAGATAGTGGGATCTCCTGAATTCAAGTTACGAAGCCCGGATTTGACCGGATAGTACCTTGATCTCTACAGCATATTGGAAGACCGGATTACGACCGGATAACAGTGTCAGACAATCGCCAAGCCTGGATTACGACCGGACAGCAGTCAAGAGTACTACGAAGCCTGGAATCGACCAGATATTGGTATATCTTTAACACAAGCCGTGAAGCCCGGATTTGACCGGATAACAGCTTGGCAAGCCATTGTGAAGCCTGGACCACGACCAGATAGCAATACAAATTTCTGTGAAGCCTGGATTACAACCAGATAGCAGTTAACCCTCAAGAGTGAAGACCCTCATCCTTAAAACCTCAGAAGATTGGTATACTCCCAGTTTCTGACCGTTAACAGAACGAAGATTTCCATCACCTCATCATGAAGCAACCCTACACAGGTTCCTTCTCAAGCTCAAAAGATTCTTGGAATCCCCAGCCAGAGAGCCTCACAGAATCTAATTCCCGTCCAGAATCATGTTTCAATATCCCCAGCGGAGCTAAAACTTCCAACTATCAATCTCCAAGCGGAGTGAAGACTCTCATTTTCAGGTCCCCACAGAATATCTGAATATTCTCCAGTGAAGATCTCCTCAAGACAGGAATCCCTCAGTAGATTGGCATACAACCCAAGCTTCTGATTCCCCAACAGCAGCCAAAGGAATTATTTTCCCCGGTAGCAGTCAAGATTCTTATCTCCAGCCATCCAGGATTCATCTATCCTCAGCAAGACAGCTCATCAGCTTACCTGCGCATTCATCACATTCATATCATCAACATTGATGTAACATACATTGCATCATGCATCATGACATTGCATACAACTAATTCTTCACTTTTTCAGGAAAGATCAGTCGACAGACAAAGATCATCATCTTCCGAGATTCTTTCTAGAAATAGTTCAGATATGACCCAAACACGGCGACATTCTGATACTTATTCCAGGTTCATCCAGATGCAGTTTTACACGGACTCATCATCAGGAAACCCTACACCGGTTCCTTCTCCACTTCAAGACTTTTGAAAACAGTTTACGGACGCTTCCCAACAACGGATGCTGCTCTATTGCTTATTCAACTCCAACTTCTGAAAACGGTTTATGGATTCTCCAAACACGGATGTCAATCTATTGCTTGTTCAGACCCCCAGTTCAAAGATGTTCCAAAACATGGTTACCTTTCTGATACTCGTCCACTCACCAATGACATACAATTCAACATTTCCAGATGGCATCGTTAAGCCCATCCCCCGAAGAGATTCTGTCATGCTCCAGGTGGCATCTTTAAGCCCATCACCAAATGGCATCTTCAAGCCCATTCCCACTACCATCACATCATCGAGTGCAAATTTTTTGGGCACTCTAGTGTCCAATATCCTTTTACCTTTGAGTCACGAAAGGCAAACTTGCCAATCTACCTCTTCAGGTTCAAGAAGATTGAACAGGGGCAACTGTTGTACCCCAAAATTTGCCCTCCTCTTTCTCCACAAGAAATCGCAGTTTCGGGCTTTTCCTGATTTTTCAGACTGGCTCAAGAATCGGTCAAACATACTTTTCTCATCAGTCAGACAAAATTTAGGGTTTTTATTGATTTTAAGACAGTTCAAACAGATTGCTTAGGATTGGTTGAATTGGCTCAAAGTTTGATCAGGCAGGCGTTTCTCCAGTGTTAAGTCAAAAATCAGAGTTTTGTGCGCATATTTCTCAAGAAGAGTTAGTTCTATCAATGCTTTTCAAATTACTCTGAAATAAGAACTGAGGCTGCTGGTTGTTAATTTGCAGTTGTTTGGATTTAATCAGTGAAAGGAGGCATGTGGACGTTTTGTTTGATTAACTGTCGTCTGGTTTGATTAACTATGCATTGCTTTGGATAATTGGAGCGCCGGGGTTGTTATTGATCGATGATAAGACCACAGTGTTTATCAATTGATTATTTATTTTAAGTTAGAATAATTGGAATTTATTTCCATTTTATTACAATTTAAGAATTATAAACAATTAGATAAATATCTGAAGAAGAATTAAAAATGAATGTCAATAAAAGGACTTTTTATTTATATTCAAATTATTTGTATAATTGTTATTGTTTACAAAGTATTTACAATAATAATGTTACAATAATTTAAATTGAAATAAAACTATGTTCTAAAATTTCTAAGTCTTCATCTTCTATCCAATGCCTCCTCTTTCGCTCCATTTGACTGTTTATCTGCAAAACAAAGAAAAGAAAGAAAAGTCAATGCAGATAAATTAAAAAGATAGACAGTAATTTAAAGATTCATCATTAAAAACAAATGGCCGGAATCAGTTTTGCCCTCCCTGCAAATCACGAGATTTCTCCCGGTTCACAAAGAGGGATGAAATGCTTGCAATGAAACATGAAATACACAAAGTTGTAATAATGCACAAATTCAAATTTTCAAGCATACTGAGTAAATCCAAAATTTGTCAACCAAGTTTCCAAACAGCATGAAGGCAAACTGAATTGCAATCTCAAACCAAGTCAAAAGTTGTCAAAGCAACTAACTGTCCAAAGCTGTCCAAGGATATCAAAATATCAAAGTACAAAAGGCTATCAAAAAAGGGCTGTCAAAGAAGCATAAAATCTGGAAGAAAAGATAAAGTATGCAAGAAACATGGAAATATGCAGTGGAAAAGGGACAAGTGCAAGCAACATTCAGAATGCATCGTCTTCCTAGGCCATTTGTTTTTTTAGAAAAGACGAAATTAAAGCAATAAAAATGCTTTCTTTAATCCGGAGAGAGAAAGAGAGAGGAAAGCAGATTACAGTACAGCAGGCTAAAGGCTAAAAAGAGCATGTAGCAGAGCTATTCAAAAGAGGCAGAACATATGCAGCAGAAGTGATCACAAAGAGTGAAAGCCTCAAGCCTTGCAAACCTGTCCAAGGATTGACCAAGAACGAATATACAACACCTCCTGCCCTTAAAAGACAAAAGGTCAAGACCCTGAAAAAATATACAAAAAGCCAACAACCTGCATAATATATCTCAGAAGCCAAAAAGCCTAAAAAACTTCCAAGTCCATCAAACCTGATGTATTCAAACATACACGCCCAGAGCCCCTTTTCAAAAAACCTGCATAAGCCTTTGCCTCAAAAAACAGCATAAGCCTAAACTGGTTCAAGCCTATGAAACACATAACCTGTGTTAAACCTCAAGCTCAACCTTTTCAAAACCTGCATAAACATTCAAACACCTGCCAAAACCAGTAAAGCACCCAAGCCTTACCATTCAAACAACCATAACCTGCAACTCAAAAGCCCTCAACCAAGAGCCATAGCCACAAACTAAAGCCCAAGCGTTCAAGGTAACGAAAACCCTCAGAAAAATTTCGTCATTGGGTTACCCAACACCATCAAGCTAGCATACAGAAGCATACAGAAACAGAAGGAGAGGAATAGAATTCAATATTCAAATACCAACAAAAGCAAAAATCATCATCTCAGAATTAACAAAGGCAACATACAGAAGCATACAAGGCATCAAAGCATACAAGTCTACAAACATACTAGGCAACTGAGGCAAAAGGCATAGCAACGAACAAAGGCAAACACCCAAAGAGACAAGAAGAAGAAAAGAGGTGATAAAGTAAGGGTTTTCAAGCCTGTCATCATCAAACCAACAACAAAAAAATAAGCAATACAAAAGTACCCGGGTTCTCCAACAGAGCAAGCAAGCTAGCTCATCACGCGTATCTCTCCGTTTGGCCGTCCACAGCGCCTCCCAATCCACTTTCTCCTCCGTCTCCAAGGGGTCAAGGTAGTATTTTTTTCTCTCCTTCCCTTTCATACCTCAAACAGAAACAACAATGACACTTAAGATCAGAACACAATGGAAAATAGAACATGCAAGATATAAAAGTGAAAACCCTAAAAAACGCTAAGACAGGAATTACCACCTTGAACGAACCATCGCCTGCGTAACCATGGAAGAGGAAAGAGCGGACGATGACGATGGCCGGCCATAGACGGAGAGGCATTCAGAGGCGAAGGCGTGAGTAGAACGAAGAGGAACAAGGACGAACGGCGCTGTAACCCTAAGCTTTTCTCCAAATGAACAAACATTGACAAACCCTAAGAACAATTTGTCTCAAACCGGTTGGGCCTTGCCCCTTTCACACGCCTAAGCCCATTTTCCTTTTTCCAAACGTACCCCCCATTCCACTTCTGATTGTTTATTGTTTGGACCCTAAACCTCTTTAGCCCATTCAATTTTCTCCTTTATTTTTATTTTAAACATTTATAAACTAACATTTTTATTTATCATTTATTTTTATGATTCAAACTAATATATACCATTTTTTTGTTTATAACTTACTTAATACATTAATTTTGTTTTCTTTACATTAATTTATAATTAACAATATCTTTTATATATAACATAATTATAATTTTATATAATACATTATTTAAAATACACCAAAACATTAATTTTTCTTAAAAAAACATTTTTTTAGTTAAAACTTTGTACATAAAAAGATTAATTAAAATACATTAATTGGTAAATACATACGAAATACTTTTCTTTAATATAAGACATTAATATTTAGAATTTGAACATTTTCTTTTCTTAAAATATTTTCTTTGTACATATTAAAAAAAAATACAAAATGATGACATTAAATAAACAAAACACTTAATTTTTTCATTAAGTTCACATCTCAACTTGTAAATACATACACTTACACGTTTACAATACACAAATACGTTTACTTTACATTGACACATATACATTTGCTATTCTTATGCATTGCTATACATTATATTTTACATTTATGCAATTCGATTTGGTTGTAATTATTTGGATACTATTCTCCTATAAGTCTCATCCCTCATTTGTATACTTGTACCCCCACTCCCGGATACTATTTGTAATAGTTTAGGACTTTAAATTCCCGCAATTTATCGCTTTCGAATTATACCATGGTTAGACCTAGGGTTTGTATGTACATAAAATCGAACGCTAGATAACTTAATACAAGACAAATACATGAAATCAATACACAATCACACTTGCATCCCTAGGGTAATCCCACATGTTGCCTTCCAAAATGGGCCATGCTTGCACGTCGAGTTTCTTTGGCAAAACAATTCAAATGATCATAAGTCCCTCGATGACGCTTTCGAAAGTCGCCTATCAAAATGATCAAGTCCCTTCAAACAAAGTGCCAAAGATACTTGGCACCATTGCATTCATGGTCCATACGATGACCCGCGCCTGTCCCGTTAAACATCCTAAACGCAAGATTGTCCACCAAATGCAATGGTGGAACAAAATTGTTAAAAAAAGAGTTGAAACATGAGAAAAGCCTTTGAGTACAATAGGGGTAGACAAAACTTTTAGTTACTTGAATCAACTTGCAAAAAGACTTGCCTACTTTTCAAACCACACTTCACAAACATAACTTCCAAACAACTTTCAAAACATTTGAAACATCTTTTCGAAAAGATACACACCTTTGTAAAATGTTCGAGTAAAGAATTGTTACAACGGTTGCCTAGACAAGGCCTCTTTTTCAAAACATTTTCAAAACACACACACACACCACAATTTCAAGCAATTGAAAATCAAAGGCAAGTGATCTAAAACCAAGTAACTAAGAGCCCATGGATAACCATGGATGAAAAGGGTGCTAATACCTTCCCTTCTCATAATCTACCCCCCGAACCCACGAAACATCTCAAAAGGTTTTTCTTGTGCTTTTTAACCTTTCCTTTAGGGTAAAATAAAAAGTCGGTGGTGACTCTTGCTAAACCGAAACATTTGCAAAAACAAACGCAAAACTCAAGTCAGTTCTCCCACGGTATCACACTGGGGCTTGATACTGATATCGTATTTCATCGTCTACCAGTGAAAGAAGGTTGTGTTATAATCAAGAAAAAGGTTCATCGCATGTATCCTTATATGTCTAAGAAAATAAAGGATGAGTGTTGTATCCCAAAATTTTCCTTCTCATTTATCAAGATTTTCCTCACAAGACTTCTTGGACTCAAGACAAGATTAGGGTTTGGTCAGCTCAAGACACCTCATCTTGCACTGATAACCTGAAATTAGGGTTTGAGTTTGCACAAGGATTTTTGGACCATCAATGCTTCATGTGACCTTCATACACCATCTTGGACCCCTAATATTACCCATGTTAAGTTTCAAGCCTTGAATCACATTTTTGCCCAGTCAATTGGACAGTTGACCTAAAAATCAGCTGTATTGGGGAAAAAGTCAACCATGGCCAATTTACAGTCAAACTTCATAATTTTTTATCCACAACAACATTTTATACTCCTATGTACCATTTTATCAAGTTTGGATCACAACTCCTCAAGAAATTTGATCAAATCATTAAAAGGGCAAAATGGTCAAAATTAGGGTTTTAATTGAGAAAGGGAAATTTTTGATTTTTAACCTAGCCAATGACCAATTGGGTTCAAACATGATTTCAAGGGTTCATTGTCATCATCTTGACCTAATTACATGGTTCAAAAGATCTCAAGTTCATAGGATTGACAGATGAATTTTGCAGTCAACTAATCAAAAGTCAACTGTACACTGAAAAGTCAAACTTTGACTTTTTGGTCAAAATCAAATGCCAAGGGTCATAATTCATCAAGATATGTCAAAATATGAAACTTGTTGACCAAGAAAACCAATTTTTAAAATTAGGGTTTTGAATTTGAAAATTTTTCATAACTTAGAATTTTTCTAAGTATGGAAATTTTCTTATTTTTTCCTAACTTTTCACCACTTTTTCATCATGATGAAATTTGATTCAAAGAAAACTTCCAACATGAAAGTTGTAGTCCTCCGTGAAATCTACAACTTTTATTCACAAAGTGTTCCCAAAATATGCTTGGATCTCAAGTTATGAATTTGTGAATAGGGGTCCATGAACTAAATAACTTAGTGAAAATTTGCCCTAATTTAGGCAGGTTTTTGACCCAACTTCATGGACATTTTTCACCTAGTTCCAAGAGGTATCTCAAAATGCATTTCAAATATGGATTGTAGAGCACATTGCAAGCTTTCCAAAATTTCCAAGAACTATCCAAGATCATTTGTGGTTAGGGAGAATCGAAGAAGAGAAATTGACATTTTGTCACTTTTGTTCAAGCCATTTTTACATGAGATCAAGTTGCAAATCAGATCCTAGCATGCTTGTACTTTGAATTACAGGTCCTAAACTCCTTCTACACTCTATAATTAAATGCTAACTCAATGGATAAAGGCTTTTTTTTCACTTTTGGAACATTGTACAAGAGATAATTCCATTAATGGCATAAAGGGCACATTGCCATTTTCATAAAGCAAGCTTTTTGCAACTTTACAATTCTTGAGCCATGGACCTGTTTCTTTGAGGCAAGCAACTTCCACAGTTATCGAGCATTGTTTACCAACTCTCTGCAGCTAGCAAGCAAGCAAGGACAAGCTTTTTGCACAACTCACTTCACTTTTCTTCAAAAGCAAGAAAAGTTGCAAAAGTCCAAAGAACTTATACATCTGATAAAGGGTGGACTTGGTATTATTCTATACATCTTGACAAACTTATCACAAGGCTAGACACGAAGGCATAACCTCTGAAACTATCCAAAACACAAAAACCCCATTTTTCTGTCAAAAATATATAGTTCTGCAAAATCATAGCAAGCTCATTATTTGCTCGTGCGTTTTGCCTCTTAACACTTGAAACATCTTCTCCACATCATATCCAAACTTTCCAAGCCTTTACATTGTTGCTGAAAGCCCTGTTTCAGCCATTGCCATTTTCAAATTTGGAGGTTGCAGCTTGACTTCTACAGAGAGTTTCAGCCATCCACAAAGCCATCTAAGCATTGGAATAGCCTGAAGGAACTTCAAGGAAGCTCACACGATCCTCAGGCCTCACTCAAAGTCCCCACATTTCCATATCCAAATCCAGTTGAAGGAGGTATTTTTCAAATCTCTATCTCTCTATTTAGGCACCCTCAAGTCACGATTTGTGAAGCAAAAATGTAGTCCTTAACATGGTGAAGCTATACATATGCATACTTTTCATTTATGTTAACTGAACTAAGAGAATTTGAATGTTGAACATGCTGAAAAAATTAGGTCAGAAATTAGGGGTTATAAAATTCTCCCTGATCTTTTAGAGTTAGGTTACAAATTTTATATCATTGAAATCGTGAGATTACAAGCTATATTTTTTATGTTATGGTTTTTGTTTTTATGCAAGCATGAGCAAGTTGCAGGTTTGTACATGAAACACGCACAAGCTGAAGGACATGGACGAAGTGGTTGTTTGGGCTTTTTGTTGTTTCTGGCCTTTTTGGCTTTGATATTCACACCCCCTGATTTATTTCTTATATTATTTACATTTTTCTTGCATATTTTTATTTTATTACTTACATATATTTTTTCTAATGATAAAAAATACCCAAAAATAATTTATTCATTTTCACACTTTTATTTTATTTTTATTTATTTTTTGGCATAAAAATAATTTATTAGAACAAATAGATTCTATTTTTCATAAATAACTTGTAAATAATAAAAAAATACTTAATATTTTATTACATTATTTTATACACATTAAATATTTATTTTTCATACATATTTAATTTTTAATATTTGTACATAATATTATTTATTATTTTCTTACACAAAAAATGGACAAAATAATAAAAGGAAACATATTTTTCTTTTAATTTGAAAACTAGGGTTTCACCCTTTCAAAAATAATAATATTTTTTTCTCTTATTTTTAGGGCTTAAATAAATCATTTCTCTCATACAAAAATCGAATACAAAACATTTTTGCATAAATATATTTTATTGCATATTTAAATATTTATATATTTATTTATTTTTGCACATTATTCAATTGGGTTGTAATAGTATTTTAGGGTTTTATTTTGTGCAAATATCCCCATTCAAAAACTTGTATCCCCCCTCCCATAATAATTGTTGTAATAGTTTAGTTTACTTTACGCAATTTATCGCATTTATACCATGTTAGTAAATTAGGGTTTTGCATGATAAGACAAAAAACAAACAAATAGCAAAGACCTAATGCAAGACAAATCAAATGCATGTAAAATAACCCACATTGCACACAAGCACCCTTAGGGTTTCACCCACTTGGTTGCCTAAACAAAAATGGCCATGGTATGCATGCAAAGTATCTTGGCAAAATAAAACAAAACAAAATATCATAGTCACTCGATGACGCTATCAAAAGGTTGCCTAAACAAATGATCTCAGTCCCTTAAAAACATGCTAAAGATACTTGGCAACATTGCTATCATGGTCATACGATGACCCACGCCCGTCCTGTTTAACATTCAAAGATAGGGTTGTTTACCAAATCAATGGTAAATCAACAATGTCAAAGGAATAAAAATGCATAGGAAGGACATTTGAGTAGGGTAGATAGTTCCTAGTCACTTGCTCTCTTCTAAACAATCCTTGCTATTTTCAAAAACAAACACACACACATTTCAAAACATTTTCCAAACATCTTTCAAAACATTGAAACATTTTTCAAAAGACAAACATCTTTGTATACATTCTTACAAACGAGAATCATTACAAAGATTGCCTAAACAAAGGCCTCTTTTACAAAAACTTTTTCAAAATCACACCAAACACAAAGCACCATTTCAAACAATTTCAAAAGCAAAACAAGTGATCTAAACAAGTAACTAACAGCCCATGGAAAACCATGGATGAAAAGGGTGCTAGCACCTTCCCTTTTCATAATCTACCCCCCGAACTCAAGAAAACATCTCAAAGGTCTTTCCTGTGCTTTTTTACCTTTCCTTTTGGATAAAATAAAAGTCGGTGGTGACTCTTGCTAAACCGCGACATTTGCAACGAAACGCAAAACCTCAAGTCAGTTCTCCCACCGTATCACAGAACTGGCGACTCTGCTAGGGATTCTTTATAAAAGTGGGGTTACCTTAGGGTTTAGATCACCTTTATTTTCTTACAATTGTTTGACTTGTTTTCTTTACACTTTGGTTCTATTGTTTGGGTTTGAATCCTCTACCCGGATTTGGGAAACATTATAGGTAAATAGCAATACGTTGTGGAAACTGTGCGGGGTATACCGACACGGTCTAAGAAATAACTATTTTAGTGTGACATATTTGTGTGTACCAGTAGCCTTTGAGTCAACCAAAGAGAATACATGGCCGCTGAGTGATGTCATGAAGCACTAACGAACTTCTAGAACCTTTACTTGACCAACTTGGCCTTTTAGGATGTAGTGAGATGACCGGCTTTGGGGCAGTCCGAAGTTGGTAGATACTCGATACTACACTCATTGAGGGTTGGTTCCTTGGAATATTTCGGTCGCCAGTAAAGAGGCTGAATTGAAACAATGAACAAGGAAACAATTCAGTGATATTGAGCTCCTTAGAACCCGGTTATTATTTCTAGGACAGGTTGAGCCAACTAACCTTCAAGAGGGTACTTACCTATGAAACCCCATGCAAGCCTAAACTAGGAACTTGTGTGACTTGCTTGTACATATATACTTGTGCATAACATCATGGACATCATGAACATCATATGCATTCACTAACCATTTCAAAGATTTTTGAATTTCATCTTTGTTCCTGTTTTGTAGGTTATGGATTCACTTCGCAGGAAAACTATCCAAGTCAACCTTGTAAGAATTCCTCCACAACTCAAGGAGCTAGCTTCAAGGATTCCTGAGAACTCTCCATTCACCGAGAGGCATGGTCGTCTACTCAACTTAGTCATTTCCAACACAGAGGAAGACATGATGAAAGTTCTCTTCCAGTTCTTTGACCCTTTGCATCACTGCTTCACATTTCCTGACTACCAGCTTGTGCCTAATTTGGAAGAATTCTCTCAACTCTTGAGGATTCCCATTCTCAATCAACTACCTTTCAATGGTACGGAAAGAGATCCAAAGCCAGAAGAGATTGTTCAAGCCCTACACTTGCACTCATCTGATGTCACAACCCATTGGGAAACTAGAAGTGGTGTCAAAGGCTTCTTGTCAAAGTTATTGTTTGAGAAGGCCCAAAGCTGCTGGAATTCCTTGGACTTACAAGCTTTTTGGGAGATTGTATCTCTTCTCATCTATGGGAATGGTCTTGTTCCCTAACCCTGACCAACTCATAGATGTAAGTGCTGTCAAAATCTTCATTTCTCGCAACCCGGTGCCTACTTTGCTTGGGGATACCCATCACTCTTTTCACACTCGTACAATGAGGAAAAGAGGTGTTCTCATGTGTTGCACTCCTCTCCTGGCAAGATGGTTTATTTCTCATCTTCCCCAATCAGTCTTGAAGAATGAGCAAGGTTTGAGGTGGTCACAAAGGTTGATGACACTTACACATTTAGATATTCATTGGTGTTCTCGATCTAAAGAGAATGTTATCATCGTCGACCGTTGTGGGGAATTCCCTAATGTAACTATACTTGGCATTAGGGGAGGCATCACCTACAACCCATTCTTGGCTCTAAGACAGTTTGGTTATGCTCGAAGGGATGGCCCACATGACATACTGATTCAAGGTTTGGTTTTCGACTTCGACAACAACGACCAAGGACTTCGACAAAGGTTCATCCGAGCTTGGAGGATGCCCAACAAGGTAGACAGTAAGACCTTGGGACACAAGAATTCCATCCCTCTTGAGCCTTACCTCAAGTGGGTACGAACCCGCGCCCAAAGTCTTATGATGCCTTACCCCTCCATTCTCTCAGTGATTATAGAGTCTGTTAAGGAAGGAGAGGTTCCATACACCCTCCTACATCCTGACATGCCAACATCACTCGAAGAGTTACAAAGGAGTTGGATACAGCTCAAGGGAGAGCACGATACTTTCGAAGCCCAATTCTACGCAAGCGAGAAGAAGGTTTTGGAACTCACTCGACTACTTCATCAAGAGCAGACTCTCAACACCTACATTGCACCAAAGAGGATGCGCAACGTCTTTTTACCTTAGAATTTTGTATTATTTTGCCCATGGGGCATTGATGTACTAACAATTCTATTTTATTAATATGACGTGTGTTTCTTTTTGTTTAAAACAAATTTGAATTTCTGAATCCTTGAAAACATTGCATGAATACATATCATTCATCATGAGCATAAACAGGTCTTCACACCAAGTTTCCTCATCTCTCTGTTGTTTATTTCAGCAAGATGGATATTAAACAAACGGTCAAAGGCTTACAAGCTCAAAATTCACAATTTCAACAGCTACTCTTGACCTTAGCCAAAGGGAAGGAGGAGCTCAAGACTCTGCTAGAGAAAGAGAAAGAGAAAAAGAAGAAGAAGCGAGCTGGTGTGGTTATTATGGGCAGAAGGTTTAAGGGACAAGCCAGAAGGACTTTGGAATTCCCATCAACATCTAAAGAGGGGGAAGGAAAATGAAAAGGAACGGCAGTACCATCAGATTCTGAAGCAGAAGAAGAGGAAGAAGAGGACTACTCTGAACAGCAATACCCTCCGACCGATGACAAATACAAAAACCTGGAAGAACGTCTAGCTGCTATGGAAGTCCAAAGAGTACAGGGTCTGGATTTTGAGGAATTAGGGTTGGTATCAGGAATTGTAATCCCTCCTAAGTTTAAAGTGCCACTATTTTCTAAGTATGATGGGGTGTATTGTCCCAAGATGCACCTACGATCTTATGTCAGGAAAATTCAACCGCATTCTGCTGACAAGGACTTGTGGGTCCACTTTTTCCAGGACAGTTTATCAGGAACGCAGCTTGATTGGTTATACCAGTTGGAGAGGGCAGATGTCCATAATTGGGAAGACTTGGCAGCCACCTTCTATAAATAGTATCAATACAACTCCGATTTGGCACCAACCCGTACTCAACTCCAGAGTATGGCCATGGTGTCAAATGAGGGCTTCAAAGACAACACCTAAAAGTGGAGGGATTTAGTCAGAAGGGTGCAGCCACCATTATCTGAAAGGGAGCTAGTGGACATGTTCCTGGGAACTCTATCAGGTCCTTTCTTTAATCATCTGATTGGGAGTTCCTATGCAGGGTTCACTGAATTGATTTTAACTGGCGAGAGGGTGGAAGCCGGTATAAGAAGTGGGAAAATTCAGAAAGACGCGTCTACCTCTGCAATTGTAAAAAAGCCCTTCACTGGAAATAAGGAAGTGTCTGTTGTCTATGCACAGAGGAATCAGTGAAGAACCGAGTGTCGTTCAACGGTGGGGGCCGTTATGATTCAAAAGCCTGCATCAGACCAGCCAAGAAACAATCAGCTGAGAAATAATCAGCAAAAGGTGGAAAGGCCTGTACGAAAATTCACCAAGATAAACATGATTCCCGCTCAAGTCCTACCACATCTCCTGAAGTTGAATCTTGCCATGTTAAAAGAGGCCCCTAAAAATCCTAATACTGCTTCTCCACATTACCATCTGAATGCCAGGTGCGCTTACCATTCTGAAAGTCCAGGGCACGACACCAACAATTGTTGGGCTCTGAAGAACAAGATTCAAGATCTGATCGACGCAAAGGAAGTTGAATTTGAAGTGCCGGAAAAACCGAATTTTATATTCGCTCCAATGCCTAGGCATGGACACAATGCCAGTGCTATTGAGAAAGACTTATTTGTTGACACCGTGGATGAATTGTTGACTCCGCTCTTGACCATCAAGTTGAATTTGTTAAAGGATGGGTTGTTCCCAGGTTGTGACAAAGATTTTCGTATTTGCCTATCCTCATCATTTGACTGCCCTCTGTTGAAGAAAGGTATCCAACAACTGATTGATAATCAAGAAATTTTGTTTGAGAAAGCTCCTGTTTCACCCGTTCTGGTTCCAGAAGTTTCTATAATAACCATATACGCCAATCCTTCCAGGGTTCCTAAAAAACTCGTTAGGATTACATATGCTCCTATGACTACTCCATTGAAGATAACAATGCCCGGGCCAAACCCATACAAATCAGATAAGACGGTACCATGGAACTATGGTGGAGAAATCTACTACCATGGTGTCAAATAGATTGAACAGGCTGTCGAGGAAGAATGCTCCGAAGAGGATAATTCCGACATTGATAACATTGCCGGAACAAGCAAGGTTACCCGTAGTGGAAGAATCTTTTCTCCAGAGATTGCTCCTCCAACAGCAGTCTTTGGACCCGTGGCCATTCCGAAGATTACCCCTACACCAGTGATTGTACCTGCAAGTGTACCGACCAACAAAGAAGACAATGCAATTCCTATCCCTACTTCCACTGCTGAGAATAAAGGAAAGAATGTTCAAGAAGGAGATGGAAGAAATCCTAAGGATCATTAAGAAAAGTGATTATGATGTGGTTGAACAACTGGGGCAGACCCCCTCCAAAATCTCTATGTTAGCCTTGCTGCTGTGCTCTGAGGCACATGCTAAAGCTTTGGTAAAATTTCTGAAGACAACGCACGTGCCGCAAGAGACGTCTGCAGATCAATTCCAAGAGTGTGTGGCCAGTTTGACAGCTGACAATGGCCTGGGTTTCTCCGATGCTGACTTGACGTCCAAAGGGAGAAAACACAATGATGCACTACATGTCTCAGTGGAGTACAGAGGAACGACCTTAGCCCATGTCTTGGTAGATACTGGTTCATCCCTGAATGTCTTACCAAAGAAAGCCTTGGATAGGTTGGATTGTGAGGGGCTGACTTTAAAACCCAGCAATATAATCGTGAGAGCATTTGACGGCTCTAAGAGGATGGTCCATGGGGAGGTGGACATCCCGATCAAGGTGGGAACTCAGACTTTCAACTCGACATTCTATGTGATGGACATCCATCCTTCTTATTCCTGTCTGTTGGGACGCCCCTGGATTCACAATTCCGATGCAGTCACCTCCACTTTGCATCAGATGCTCAAGTACCCCGTCCAAGGGAAAATCATCATTGTCCATGCGGAAGAGGAGTATATGATTAGTCATCTGAATTCCTTCCGTTATATGGAGTTAGATGCCGAGTTCATAGAGACCCCTTTCCAACATTTTTAAGAAGTCTCTAAAGAAATAGCGGCGACCAAGGCGGTATCCTTAACTCCTATGATCACAAGAGCTCCACCTCGGATGCCATCTCTCAAGGATGCAAGGGCAGTAGTGGAAGAAGGGGGATGCATAATCTGGGATCAGCTTCCAAACATTCCTTACAAATCAGACACGTTTGGCTTGGGGTTCACCTCAACTGGTCAAAAGGCTGTGCGCTGCGCCCGTGCCGGAGGGCCACCTGTGAAGATCAGCAACCGAGGGGTTAATTCACTTGAGGACAATGAAGAAGAGGGAAGCCTGGAAGACTGGATATTTCCTACTATCGGAGGAGGACTGTGCAACTTGGAAGCAAAAGAATTTATTCCGATTACTTTCATATCTCAGTAATTTATCTTTTCCATTTCTGTTGGATCTGTAATAATTCACAAACAATTCATAGTTTTTCAACCTTGTGTCTTACTCAAGGAACAACGGTCCATTTGTAAGGGTTTTTATTTCATTTTCATATGTCATTTAATGAATCATGGACGCTTTTCATATTTAAAACTTTTATGCTCATTGTCTTTCTTTTATATTTTGTTGTTTTAAGATGGCTATCCCTTACACACACCCATACTCACAAATGCAGTTACCCTTCCATTCCGGATCCCATGGGTAACGATACTGCTATAGCCTTCAGTGACTCTGAAGATCTGATCTACCAAGCTGAATATGAAGGTGAGGAAGATTGTGAGGTGCCAGGGGAATTGGCCAGATTACTACAACAAGAGGAAAGAGCAATTCAGCCTCATGAGGAGTTGTTGGATACAATCAACTTGGGTACCGAGGATGATAAAAAAGGAAATCAAAATAGGTGCCAATCTAGAGCCGAGTGTCAAGGAGCGCATAATTCAGCTACTGCATGATTATGTTGAGATCTTTGCCTGGTCATACGAAGACATGTCGGGACTCAATACAGACATTGTGGTACATCGTTGTTGTACCCCAAAATTTTCCCTCTCATTTTATCAAGATTTCCCATCACAAGACTCTTTGGACTCCAGACCAGATTAGGGTTTGCTCAGCTCAAGAAACCTCCTTGCACTGATGACCTGAAATTAGGGTTTGAGTTTGCACAAGGATTTTTAGACTTCCAATGCCTCATGTTACTTTCATGATTCATATTGGATTCCTAAGATTGCTCATACCAAGTTTCAAGCCTTGAATCAAATTTTTGCCCAATCAATTGGACAGTTGACCTAAAATTCAGTTGTATTGGGGAAAAAGTCAACTGTGGCCAATTTACAGTCAAACCTCATAATTTTTTATCCACATCAACATTATAGACTCATATGGACTATTTTATCAAGTTTGTACCACAACTCCTCAAGAAATTTGATCAGATCATCAAAAGGGTAAAATGGTCATTTTTAGGGTTTTGACTGTAGAAGGGCAATTTCTGATTTTTAACCTAGTCAATGGAAAATTGGGTTCAAACATGGATTCAAGGACTCAATGGCATCATCTTGACCTAATCACAAGGTTCAAAAGATCTCAAATGCATTGGATTGACAGATGAATTTTCCAGTCAACTGATCAAAAATAAACTATACACTGAAAAGTCAAACTTTGGTCAAAATCAAGTGCCAAGGGTCATTTTTCATCAAGATGTGTCAAAACATGAAACTTGTTCACCAAGAAACCTAATTTTGAAAATTAGGGTTTAAAATGGAAAATTTTCTTATTTTTTTCCAACTTTTCCCAACTTTTTCACCATGATGCAATTGGATTCAAAGAAAACTTCCAACATGAAAGTTGTATTCCTCCATAAAATTTACAACTTTGTTTCACAAAGTTTTCCCAAAAGATGCTTGGATCTCAAGTTATGATTTTGTGAACAAGGGTCCATGAAACTTTTAACTTAGTGAAATTTTGCCCTAGTTTAGGCAGGATTTTGACCAATATTCATGGAAATTTTTCACATACTTCCAAGTGGAATCTCAAAATGAATTTCAAAGATGGATTCTAGATCATGTTAGAAGTTTTCCAAAATGTCCAAGAACTCTCCAAAATCATATGGGGTTAGGGAGAATCGAAGGATTGAAAATGGCAAAATATCACTTTTGGCCAAGGCATTTTGCACATTGATACAAGTTGCAAATTCTGTCCAACCTTGCTTGTACTTGCTTACAGGTCCTTAAACCCTTCCACACTCAAAAATTGAAGCAAACACATTGGATTAAGGCTTTGTTCTGAGCTTTAGAAGATTATACAGAGGTTTAATCCATTTTTGGCAAAAAGATAACAATGCCATTTTGATAAAGGTCATTGTTGTACCCCAAAATTTGCCCTCCCATATTCCTCAAGGTTTGTCAAGAATGATGTTCAAATTGTTCAAGATTGCTCAAGAGATTGTACAGTCAAACCACCTCCTAAGCCAGCTGAAATTAGGGTTTTGGTTCTTTCAAGGAATTTGAGGTTTTTAATGGTTCAATCAAGTCTCAAGGGCCTATATACATCCTCAAGCATCTACATGCCAAGTTTCAAGACTCACAGTGCCAATTTGCACAGTCAAAAGCTCCATTTGACCTACAGTCAACTGCAAGGGCAAAATGGTCATTTTGCAGTCAAAAGTCAGAATTTTTGGTCAACATCTTATTTTGAGTCCACAATCATCATTTGATCAAATCTTGATCATGATTCCACAAGGATAGCTAAAAAATCATCAAGATGCAAAAAGTTACTATTTTTGGACAGTAGAAAAGTCAACTGTATCTTGACCAGGACATAACTTTTTCAGGGTTTGTCAGAAAAATCCCATCCAATGCTCATTTTGAAGGGGATGACATTTCCAACAATCCATCTTCACACTCCAAGTTCAAGAAATGCTCTCATAAAAAGTTATCAATTTCTACATTATAGGTCAAATTCAAAAGTCAACAAAAGTGCACTTTAAGTCAAAGGCCATAACTTGAGATTGGTAAATACAAATGACATGAGACCAAAGGCATTGGTTAGAGTACTTCAAGACCTTCCCAAAATGTCCAAGAACATGGTCATATGATCAAAATTGAGCAAGATATGCATTGGAGAAGTTGGGAAATTTTCATGAATTTGCAAAAGTCAACTTTTCCCAAAACACCTTATTTTTGCTAACGGGCCTCAAATCTCTTCTTGAAACTTCATCCATGGCCTATGCACGACCCATCAAGATTAATTGAATTTATTTTCTTATTTTTATTGATTAATTGGATTTTTAATTAATATTAATTCATTTAATTAATTTAAATTGTAGGAAAATACAAGATTTGATTTTTTCAATCTTTTTGTGAAGCAAATATGGTCAAGATATGCTGGCAATTTCGTGCTCAAAGTCAAAGATGCAAAATCTCCAAAATTGGCAACCTTTTCCAATCATGAAAAATCAAAAAGATTTGATTTTCAATCAAAGATCAAATCATCAATTCAATGGATTCTTGTTCAAGTTTTAACCTAATTCTATTCCTCTATATATATGCAAGCCAACCCTAATCCCATACACGTGAAAAGAGCTGCAGAAAACACCATAACATATTGAGAAAATTCCAAGAAAATTGCAAACTGACTTTGGCATTCTAGGGCGATTTAGGGACTTTTGTTGATTCTAACACACTGCAGGAGGTTCCCAGAACGTGTGGCAATCAAATTCCAGCTTCATAACTCAAAGAATCACCATATACAGAGTCACGGTTTACAACTTTTATTCACAATCGTATATCGTGATTCATGCATCTTTAATATGTTTTCATGATTGTTTTGTGTTGCTAGGGACTGTACAAAGCTAATGGTATAGCTTAATTGAACTGAAACGCCATAAATCACAAGATGCCATAGTTGAGTTTTTAGGGTTCATAAGCTTTGAATTGGGGCTTTGCAATTCAGGCAAAATTAAGACTCCTAAGGCATATGTCTGAATTCGTGAGGACCAGACGAACCTGACCAAACCCTCGCGAAATATTTATGTGAACCACAACGCTAATCGCTATTTTTCCTCATAGCATATTGTGGGGGTTAAAAACCGCCGCTATCTAATGTTCTTTTTTGCAGGAACTATGAAGAAGATGATGAGGTGTTAGCATGCTATTGGATCCTTTGAAAATCACACGCTTTTATTTTGTTTTCAGGCACATGTATTTGTTTGTTAATATAATAATTGACCTTTATTTTACTAACAATTGAAGCAGGTGGTTGGAGTGATTAAGGCTTTGGCTTGGAAACGCTGGGACCTGGGTTCGAATCCCAGGTCCCCCAAAACAATTATTTGTTCTTTTTCTTCAGACGTTCACGTGCAGGTTTCAAGAGAGGGTCCATCATGTACCTCACATCTCAGCACGCCATGTGTCTCCAAACTCAGATCCAATGGCCTAGATGGAGTGATCATCATGCTCCCTAGTCAATGAACGTGCAGGGAATCCTGGAAAGTCAAAACGAGCTTGAGCATAATGGGCTTGAAATTTCCAAACACACCTCCTAATTGGGCCAACACCCCCTGGGTTATTTTCTTTTATTTTTCTTCTTTTATATTTTTCACTTGATTATTATTAATTATTACTATTAGTTAATTAACCAAATTAATTTTTTTTCATAATAAAACCAGAAAACTAAAACATAATATTTTTTATTATTATTTATTAAATTCACCCTTAATTTATTATTTTTTGTAAATAAATAGTAATATAATTAATTTAGTTAATTAGGTTAATTTTAATATTTTCACAATAATTTAAAATCAATGTAGAATTAGGTTTTAATAACTTTTGACTATCTTTTATTTTTATAAAAAAAACTCAAAAAAATATCTTTTATTTAATTAATTCATTAGCTTAGGTTTAATTAAATGCAAAAATAACAAAAAAACTCTTTCTTTCTCAAAAAAGGGTCAAAACCCTAAGAACTTCTCCTATCCATTTTTTTTCTCACGCGTATGTTTATTTATTCATGTTTGATCATATAATTGTAATTGCTTCGAGGATGTAATAGCTTTGATTAGGACCTTTTATCGCTTTTATTTAATTTCCCGCAATTTACTTTTCAAGGGTTGTTTTTTGGCGATGTAAATACCCGACGCCTTGTAATAGTTTAGTTTTACTTTCCGCACAATATTAACTGCTAGATGTTTGTTAACTAGGCTATGCATGACAAGACTTATCCTTAAAATTAAAATCAATCGTAGCTCACCCTAACATGTACAAAGATAACATAATTGAAACCTGACACACGTGCACATGCCACTCCTAGGGTACGCCTCACTTGGTTGCCTCGACGTGGTCATTGAGTATAGGGTGTTTTAGAGGTCGCCCTCTTGTCTAAAGATCCAAGTTGCCTCGAAATGGTTGCCTCGGATAAAACGATCTAAGAAATTAGGGTTACCGCTAAGGCGTCCTACTATTGCTTTGGTGACCACATGTCCCTATAATCGAATTGACCTGAAACTCCAATGACGGTGCTACCTACTTCTCAATAGTGGGATAGTACTGTCTAAAGGACATTTACACAACTTAATTTCTTTTGAGTAGGTAGAGGTTCTCAGGTACTTGCTCTTTCAAAACAAAAACAACTTTTCGCACTTACACTTTTCTGACAAAAGCTTTCAAACAAACACTTCATACACTCTTGAGGACTGATACAAGAGTTAAATCGAAGTTTTCAAACAAACTTTTTCAAAACCCACAAACACAAGAAAAGCAAAACATTTTTGAAAACATAGTGAGCAAGTACCTATTTGCCCGTGGATAACCACAAATAGAAAGGGTGCTAACACCTTCCCTTTCTATAATCTACCTCCCGAACCGAGAAACATCTCGAAAAGGAATTTTGCTGTGCTTTTGTCCTTTCCTTGTTGGAGAAAATAAAAGACGGTGGCGACTCTTGCTTACCGCGACATTTCACGAACCAGCATTAAAAAATAGTCAATTATATTTTCACCGATCACAGAACTGGCGACTCTGCTGGGGAATTGAATAAGTGAGGTATACCTTAGGATTAGATCATTGTGTTTTCAATTGCATGCTTTGTATGATTTATATTTGTGGGCTTGTATCGGAGTTTTATAGATCCTAACCCGGATCTGGGGAATACCCTTTAGGTAAGTACCAAAAAACTGTGAGGGACCTGTCCGGCGTAGACCGACACGGGTGAAGCAGTAGCTTCGTTGGTGTGACACCTTGGTCTGTACCGATATCCCTTGTGTTGGAACGAGGAGAATATGGGTCTTCTGAGGAGTCATTAAGCACCAACTGACCTTAGAACCTTAAATTGACCAACTTGGCCATAAAACAGTAGCAGTATGCTACACTCATTGAGGCTAAACTCTCGCGATGGTTCTGGCCGCAAGAAAAGGTTGCTA
The DNA here is from genome assembly GCA_948472305.1 of Vicia faba. NCBI lineage: Eukaryota > Viridiplantae > Streptophyta > Magnoliopsida > Fabales > Fabaceae > Vicia > Vicia faba. The sequence continues at coordinate 208,244,252 of OX451737.1, read as the reverse complement.
AGCTGGAGTTAGGACCGATTGAGGGTAGTCAGTGATATTGAGATCCTCTAGAACCCGGTTACTATTTTTAGGACAGGTCTTAACCAACTGAAACTGAAAGAGGGTAGTACCTAAACTTCATGCCAGCCTGAAATCTAAGGGCTGTTTGGTATGACTTGTGCGCTTTTACCATGTTTGCCTTTTGTGAATACTTGTGGTGTGCCTTCATCATAACATCATAACATCATAACATTGCATACATCCTACATAAGGACTAACCCATTTCAAGGATCTCAAGGGTTTGTGATGCAGGTCATGATGAACCAAATGTCTAGCAAGGGGCAAAGGGGATTTATTTTCCTCTAGCCAAGGTTGTTTGGAGATCAAAACATGATAACTTGAGTCAGGGGATATGACCCACTCGATATGGTGAGCCTAACTCTTGAAGAAGGATTCTCAGCAACATGAAGTTCCTTCAATCAAGCTACCAGATTCAAATTCTAACAAGTTTCTCTGTTTACCCCACGAGATCCTTGAAAACATTGCATACATAAATCATACGCATTTCATGCCATCATATGCATAACAGGTACCCTTATTACAGGTCACTTATCTTCTTCGCTGTTTATTTCAGCAATCATCATGTCTACTGAACCTTCCACTGAACAAGCTATCAAGGCCCTCCAGGCCCAGAATGCCCAGTTCCAAGAGTTGGTTATGAGCCTAGCCCAAGGTCAACAGGATTTGAAGACTCTGATTCTAAAAGAGAGGAAGAAGAAGAAGAAGAGGACTGTCTTGTTCAACACTAGACGCAGATTTGGGAATGGACTGCAGAATGAGGTTGATCTGACTACTTCATCTGTAGGAAAAGACAGCCCCCAAGAGAGAAGGGTTCCTAGTCCCGTGGTCTCCGATAACGAGACGGATTATGATGAGGAACAGTATCCTCCTGCTGAGGATAGGTATAAACAGTTGGAAGACCGCTTGAGCACCATGGAGATTCAGAATGTGCCTGGGTTGGACTTTGGAGATCTAGGCTTATCCTCTGGGGTGGTGATTCCCCATAAGTTCAAGGCACCTGCTTTTGCCAAATATGACGGAACTTCCTGTCCTAAGCTGCACCTCCGGTCGTATGTAAGGAAGATCCAACCTTACACTGCTGACAAGAATTTATGGATCCATTTCTTCCAGGATAGTCTTTCAGGGACTCAACTTGAATGGTTCTATCAGCTGGATGGAGCCAATATTCATAACTGGGAGGATCTGGCTACTGCGTTCTATAAGCAGTATCAGTATAATTCCGACCTTGCTCCTACGCGTACCCAACTCCAGGGTATGTCAATAGGGACGGATGAAGGATTTAAGGAGTATGCTCAAAAGTGGAGAGACCTCGCCGGAAGGGTGCAACCACCTTTAACTGATCGTGAACTCGTCGATATGTTTCTGGGGACCCTGTCTGGTCCATTCTTTAATCATTTGATTGGAAACTCTTCAGCCGGGTTTACAGACCTTATCTTGACTGGTGAGAGAATTGAAGCTGGCATTAAAAGCGGGAAGATTCAAGAAGCAACACCTTCCGATGCTCAGAAAAAGCCCTACAATGGAAAGAAAGAGTCCAATGCTGTACATGGTAAAAAGAGTCGTCATGATCAACATATAGGGGCAACCCAAATCTCCGATCCCACGCCTGTTCAACAAAGACAGAGCAATAGGCGTAGGGTAAGATATCAAAAAAGGCAGTATACTGACATCGACATGCCTTTGTCTCAGGCGTTACAACAATTGCTGAAGGCGAAACTAATCACACTAAAAGATCCTCCTCAAAATCCTGATACTTCCTCTTCCAAGTATAACCCGAGTGTGAGATGTGCCTACCATTCTGACAGTCCTGGGCATGACACCGACGACTGTTGGAGTTTGAAGAACAAGATCCAAGACTTGATTGATGCCAAGGAGATTAAGTTTGATCACTGATCCTACACCAAATCATTGAGAATGTCTTTTGTGCATTAGAATTTTCAAGTTGTATTTTTCTTTGCTTATTCAAACAATTATTGTCATGGCAAACTTTTTTATTTCATTAATGCATCGCATATGTCTGTTTTGAATCAATCCATTCGTATTCACTATATTCAAATTGCTTTCATTTCTTGTGATGTTCAACTCTCGATTAAAAATTCTAAGCCTTTTGAGGGAGGATGACGAAAACGATACCACGATCTTTACAGTATGCTTTTGAACAGACCCCGCTGATGAAGTACAGGCATTGTTTCAAATCCTAAACAGTGGAGTTATAAGGAAGATAATCCCTAGTCAACCCCTTTGAGCCAAAGAAGTTGGAGTTTTTCTTTTCACAAAAAATTAAAACCCTTAATCATAACCTGGGGCAGGGTAGTTTTCTCAGTTGATCCAGGTGCATAATGAATGGCATCAAAGGAGTCCTTCCAAAACAAAAGACAGTGATGGTTCCCTATAATCGTCAAGGACAGGCAGTTATTAACTCTCGAAATAAAAGCCCATTAAGTCAAAACCTATGAAGGAGACTTATAAAACTTGGGCATCCCGCTGACTGTAATCACAAAAGGAACAGTTCAGGCAAAAAACAGGGATAATGAAATCAAAAAGAAAGAGGTCCTACAAACCCTCGACAAAAAGAAATGACTGCCTATTCAAAATAAACTATCAGTATCCGAACTATCACCGGAATATCAGAGCAAAGACTCAAACAAAATCTAATGCACGATTAGCTGAGTTTAGGATCGAAGAACATCACGAAGAGCGGGTGGGTACAAATAAATTTTGAGCCTTTATCCTTTGTTTCTTAAACCGTGAACCAGACCACGTTATAACCCTTAAAAGTCCTAGCTGAAGCATGGGTTAGTTCGAAAGCATACTATTACAAAAGGTATCCTGACTCCTGTAGGGCTTGCTGTAAAATCCAGAGTTGACATCACATTTTACAAAAATTCATTTATTTTATTGAAAACTGCATTTTCAAAAAAAACTTCAAGACAGACATAAGCTTTGCATTCTTAAAATAACATTGTTTGCATATGACTATTCGTTCAACAACAGAGAAATTCGCACGATGAATATCTAGTGAACAAAAACCTTTTCAACAAAAAGGATCACATCAAGTGGAAAAACACTTCCAATCCAGGGGCACGACATAACCATTGTCCATCATCTGGGGCAGTCAAGTCAAGATTCAAGGAATCTCTCAAGATGCCAAATAGCCAGGGGCAGATCTCTGTTTGAATCACTTGGGGCATTGGACATGAATTCCAGCAACGAATCTTGCCTGATCAAACATCTTCTGGTAGTATGGCGACACCACACTACTGATAGTGACAACTCCCTACACTCTGAGAGCGTGGACATAGTCAAAAAAGCAATGTGCATAATCAAAGACCCGCTAGGTTGACTGGCCTAGGCAAAAACAAGGGCTTCCCGGCGAACCAAAAGGGTTCGGGCAAAAATAAGGGATAAAAATGAAAAAAATATGTACACCCGGCAAGTCGAAAACCTGAAAAGGCGGCTTGGGAAAAAAAGGGTATCCCGATGGACCGAAAACCCGAAAGGGCGGTCCAGGCAAAAATTAGGGATCAAAGCGTACGACTATGTCCCGTCATCTCGTCACTTGCCTACCAGAAGAAGACTTGTCATTTCAATCGAAAGATACCAAGCACCTCATAGGTTTGGATAATACTCGATCCACAAGGCCTCCGCAGGCACCTTCTCCCGCAGAAACAGGGGCAATAAAATTGTCCAAATTGTACAACTGCTCTGCTCACCAGGTACAAAGGTAGATTCATCTGAAGAATATGACCAAGATACCTTCACTCCCCAAGAATGAGACAGTAATGGTAGCTCTCCCCACTGAGACTTGCAACTGTGAACAAATCAGCAATACTCGCCTCAAGTAGAGTTGGTCTACCATCAGTCCTGAAAAGTTGGGTATCCCTAGAAGATCTTAATATTCCCTAGCAGAGTAAACAGATATTCCCCAGCAAGCATCCCCGGCGTTCTTAATATTCCTCAACAGAGTATAAGAATGTTCCCCGGCGGAATACAAGATACCCCCCAATGGAGTCATTTCCCAGCGCAGTCTAAAAAAGCTTCCCCGCTAGAGTTGAATCATTTCCCCAGCAGATTCTAGAAGCTTATCCCCTGCAGAGTACAAATGTCTCTCCTCAACCAAATACAAAGGTTATCCCCCACCAGAGTCTAACTGGGTTATCCTCCACAAGTTGCAACAGAAAGATCATCCTCAGCGAAGTTCTTCCTATCCCCGACGGAGTTCATCATCAAAATCTCTAACAGAGCTTATCAACGGAGTCCCCAGCGGAGTTATTGTTAAAATCTCAGCGAAGCATCTCTTCCCACAGAGTAATTCCCCGCAGAGTAACATCTTCACCAGTTTATTCCCCAACTGAGTCATCCTCTCCTGCCGGTTTATTCTTGCAATCATCTTCGTTCATCATCCCCAGCGGAAACGAAGAATTCAACATCATGCTCCAGCAGCTATCCGAGATTTATTTTCCCAGCTAAAACATCACATTTTCATACATTATGATACATGCATATACGCATCATATCATGCGATCTCATTTTGAGAACATCATACATCTCATACATCATGACATTGCATACAACTAACTCTTTACCTTTTCTGGAAAGATCGATCAACAGATAAAAGTCATTACCTTTTGGAGTAGCAGTTGTCAAAGATTCCTTCATCATCCCGCTGAGGTAGTAATCGTCCAAGATTCCTTCACCATTCCTGCTGAGGTAGTAATCGTCCAAGATTCCTTCACCATTCCTGCTAAGGTAGTAATCGTCCAAGGTTCCTTCACCATTCCTGCTGAGGTAGTAATCGTCCAAGATTCCTTCACCATTCCTGCTGAGGTAGTAATCATCCAAGATTCCTTCACCATTCCTGCTGAGGTAGTAATCGTCCAAGATTCCTTCACCATTCCTGCTGAGGTAGTAATCGTCCAAGATTCCTTCATCATCCTGCTGAGGTAGTAGTCGTCCCCGATTCCTTCATCATCTATTTGGAGTAGCAATCGTCTCAGATTCCTTCATCACATCATTATCAACAAAAAAAAACCTTTCTTAAGTTCCAGATCAACACCTGTAACTAGCCAGTAAATATCTGTGGACGATTGATTGTAGATCTATACCTGAAACCAGACAGGAAAGTTATCTACATTGAAGAGATTGAAGATTAATACCTGAAACCAGCCAGGAAAACTATCTTTCCTTCTCAGGTCAGAGATTAATACCTGAAACCAGACAGGAAAACTATCTCCTCGACCAATCTTTCTTAAGTTCCAGATCAACACCTGTAACTAGCCAGGAAATATCTGTGGACGACTGATTGTAGATCTATACCTGAAACCAGACAGGAAAGTTATCTACATTGAAGAGATTGAAGATTAATACCTGAAACCAGACAGGACAACTATCTACTTGACCATCATGAAGCAACCCTACACCGGTTCCTTCTCTTCCAAGATGCAGTTTTACACGGACTCATCATCAGGCAACCCTACACGGGTTCCTTCTTTCAACTTACAAAGTTACAATTCTACAAACTACAGGTATGCAAGTTCTCTCTAAGGAATCTCTTACACGATCGACACCCCTGGATGACATCTTTAAGCCCATCTCCACAACTACCCATTACATTTCCAGATGGCATCTATAAGCCCATCCCCGGCAAGATTCTGTCACATTTCCAGGTGGCATCTATAAGCCCATCCTCATATCCATCATCTCTCCAAATGGCATCTATAAGCCCATTCCCGACATCACATTGCTGATACTACATTATGCGAGTGCAAATTTCTGGGCACTTTAGTGTTCAATCATCTTCCACCTTCGGATCACGAAAGGCACGCAAGCCAATCTACATCCTCAGGTTTAATAAGATTGAACAGGGGCAACAGTTGTACCCCAAAATTTTCCCTCCCATATTCCTCAAGGTTTGTCAAGAATGATGTTCAAATTGTTCAAGATTGCTCAAGAGATTGTACAGTCAAACCACCTCCTAAGCCAGCTGAAATTAGGGTTTTGGTTCTTTCAAGGAATTTTAGGTTTTCAATGGTTCAATCAAGTCTCAAGGGCCTATATACATCCTCAAGCATCTACATGCCAAGTTTCAAGACTCACAGTGCCAATTTGCACAGTCAAAAGCTCCATTTGACCTACAGTCAACTGCAAGGGCAAAATGGTCATTTTGCAGTCAAAAGTCATAATTTTTGGTCAAAATCTTATTTTGAGTCCACAATCATCATTTGATCAAGTCTTGATCATGATTCCACAAGGATAGCTCAAAAATCATCAAGATGCAAAAAGTTATTATTTTTGGACAGTAGAAAAGTCAACAGTATCTTGACCAGGACATAACTTTTTCAGGGTTTATCAGAAAAATCCCATCCAATGCTCATTTTTAAGGGGATGGCATTTCCTACAATCCATCTTCACACTCCAAGTTCAAGAAATGCTCTCATAAAAAGTTATCAATTTCTACATTATAGGTCAAATTCAAAAGTCAACAAAAGTGCACTTTAAGTCAAAGGCCATAACTTGAGATTGGTAAATCCAAATGACTTGGGACCAAAGGCATTGGTTAGAGGACTTCAAGACCTTTTCAAAATGTCCAAGAACATGGTCATATGATCAAAATTGAACAAGATATGCATTGGAGAAGTTGGGAAATTTTCATGAATTTGCAAAAGTCAACTTTGCCCAAAACACCTTATTTTTGCTAATGGGCCTCAAATCTCTTCTTGAAACTTCATCCATGGCCTATGCACGACCCACCAACATTAATTGAATTTATTTTCTTATTTTTATTGATTAATTGGATTTTTAATTAATATTAATTCATTTAATTAATTTAAACTGTAGGAAAATACAAGATTTGATTTTTTTCAATCTTTTTGTGAAGCAAATATGGTCAAGATATGCTGGCAATTTCGTGCTCAAAGTCAAAGATGCAAAATCTCCAAAATTGGCAACCTTTTCCAATCATGAAAAATCAAAAAGATTTGATTTTCAATCATAGATCAAATCATCAATTCAATGGATTTTTGTTCAAGTTTTGACCTAATTCTATTCCTCTATATATATGCAAGCCAACCCTATTCCCATACACGTGAAAAGAGCTACAGAAAACACCATAGCATATTGAGAAAATTCCAAGAAAATTGCAAACTGACTTTGGCATTCTAGGGCGATTTAGGGACTTTTGTTGATTCTAACACACTGCAGGAGGTTCCCAGAATGCGTGGCAATCAAATTCCAGCTTCATAACTCAAGGAATCACCATATACAGAGTCACGGTTTGCAGCTTTTATTCACAATCGTATATCGTGATTCATGCATCTTTAATATGTTTTCATGATTGTTTTGTGTTGCTAGGGACTGTACAAAGCTAATGGTATAGCTTAATTGAACTGAAACGCCATAAATCACAAGATGCCATAGTTGAGTTTTTAGGGTTCATAAGCTTTGAATTGGGGCTTTGCAATTCAGGCAAAATTAAGACTCCTAAGGCATATGTCTGAATTCGTGAGGACCAGACGAACCTGACCAAACCCTCGCGAAATATTTATGTGAACCACAGCGCTAATCGCTATTTTTCCTCATAGCATATTGTGGGGGTTAAAAACCGCCGCTATCTAATGTTCTTTTTTGTAGGAACTATGAAGAAGATGATGAGGTGTTAGCATGCTATTGGATCCTTTGAAAATCGCGCGCTTTTATTTTGTTTTCAGGCACATGTATTTGTTTGTTAATATAATAATTGACCTTTATTTTACTAACAATTGAAGCAGGTGGTTGGAGTGGTTAAGGCTTTGGCTTGGAAACGTTGGGACCTGGGTTCGAATCCCAGGTCCCCCAAAACAATTATTTGTTCTTTTTCTTCAGTCGTTCACGTGCAGGTTTCAAGAGAGGGTCCATCATGTACCTCACATCTCAGCATGCCATGTGTCTCCAAACTCAGATCCAATGGCCTAGATGGAGTGATCATCATGCTCCCTAGTCAATGAACCTGCAGAGAATCCTGGAAAGTCAAAACGGGCTTGAGCATAATGGGCTTGAAATTTCCAAACACATCTCCTAATTGGGCCAACACCCCCTGGGTTATTTTCTTTTATTTTTCTTCTTTTATATTTTTCACTTAATTATTATTAATTATTATTATTAGTTAATTAACCAAATTAATTTTTTTTCATAATAAAACCAGAAAACTAAAACATAATATTTTTTATTATTATTTATTAAATTCACCCTTAATTTATTATTTTTTGTAAATAAATACTAATGTAATTAATTTAGTTAATTAGGTTAATTTTAATATTTTCACAATAATTTAAAATCAATGTAGAATTAAGTTTTAATAACTTTTGACTATCTTTTATTTTTATAAAAAAACTCAAAAAAATATCTTTTATTTAATTAATTCATTAGCTTAGGTTTAATTAAATGCAAAAATAACAAAAAAACTCTTTCTTTCTCAAAAAAGGGTCAAAACCCTAAGACTTTCTCCTATCCAATTTTTTTCTCGCGCGTATGTTTATTTTATTCATGTTTGATCATATAATTGTAATTGCTCCGAGGATGTAATAGTTTTGATTAGGACCTTTTATCGCTTTTATTTAATTTCCCGCAATTTACTTTTCAAGGTTTGTTTTTTGGCGATGTAAATACCCGACGCCTTGTAATAGTTTAGTTTTACTTTCTGCACAATATTAACTGCTAGATGTTTGTTAACTAGGTTATGCATGACAAGACTTATCCTTAAAATTAAAATCAATCATAGCTCACCCTAACATGTACAAAGATAACATAATTGAAACCTAACACACGTGCATATGCCACTCCTAGGGTACGCCTCACTTGGTTGCCTCGACGTGGTCATTGAGTATAGGGTGTTTTAGAGGCCGCCCTCTTGTCTAAAGATCCAAGTTGCCTCAAAACGGTTGCCTCGGATAAAATGATCTAAGACATTAGGGTTACCGCTAAGGCGTTCTACTATTGCTTTGGTGACCACATGTCCCTATAATCGAATTGACCCGAAACTCCAACGACGGTGCTACCTATTTCTCAATAGTGGGATAGTACTGTCTAAAGGACATTTACACAGCTTAATTTCTTTTGAGTAGGTAGAGGTTCTCAGGTACTTGCTCTTTCAAAACAAAAACAACTTTTCGCACTTACACTTTTCTGACAAAAGCTTTCAAACAAACACTTCATACACTCTTGAGGACTGATACAAGAGTTAAATCGAAGTTTTCAAACAAACTTTTTCAAAACCCACAAACACAAGAAAAGCAAAACATTTTTGAAAACATAGTGAGCAAGTACCTAAGAGCCCGTGGATAACCACGGATAGAAAGGGTGATAACACCTTCCCTTTCTATAATCTACCTCCCGAACCGAGAAACATCTCGAAAAGGAATTTTGCTGTGCTTTTGTCCTTTCCTTGTTGGAGAAAATAAAAGACAATGGCGACTCTTGCTTGCCGCGACATTTCGCGAACCAGCATTAAAAAACAGTCAGTTCTATTTCCACCGATCACAGTCACCTTTTGCAATTTTGTTTATCTTGAGTTGTGAACCTAATATTTTGCAACAAACCAACTCCACAAACTTAGGGAAAAGCACACCAACTATCAGCAGGCTTGGAACTAGCAAGTACATCCCTTTGCATTGTCAACTCACCTTTTACTTCAAAACCAAGTCATTTTGCAAAAACCACATAACTTTGTAATCTGATATAACAAAGTGTTGTATTCATTTCAAACAAGTTTGACACATTACACTAAGCCAGAAACACGAGTTCACCACCTCTCAAACACCTTGGTACACCAAAAACCCCATTTTCTGCCAAAACAGGGCAGGTTCTGCAAATCACAAGCCATCTTCATATTGCCTCGTGCGTTCTGTCCCAAACCAGTTCCAACACATTCCATACAACATACCTAAACTATCCCAACCATTCCTAAGCCATTGTAACTCCATTTACACAGTTCACCATTTTCAAATTCTGAGTTTTCAGGTTGAGTTCTACAAGAAGTTTCAGACCATTTCAAAGAAAACTAAGCATTGGGAAAGCTTAAAGGAACTTCAAGCAAGCTCACAAGTATCTCAGGCCTCACTCACAACCCCTACATTGTCATACTCGAGCTTTACTGAAACAGGTATTTCTCAAACTTCTATCTCCTTATTTAGGAATCATTAGGCTTAGGTTTGTGAAGAAAAAATGTAGTCCTCATTGCCTTTGAGTTGTACACATGCATAGAATTCATTTATGTTAACTGAGCTAGGAGTATTTGATAGTTGAAGTTACTAAAAAAACTAGGTCAAGATTTAGGGCCAAAGAAATTATCTCTAGTCTTTGAGAGTTAGGTTAAGTTTTTTACATGGTTAAAATCGTGTGATCAAGAGCTATAACTTTCATGTTGCAAGTTTTTGTTTTTGAGCACGTATGCAGGAGATAGAGATTTGAACCATGGCGTGCGTATTTCTTGTTCTGGAGGACAGGGATGAAGCGGAAATGGGCTGGGCAGCTTTGTCCTACTTTTTGCACCCCCCTGCTTGCTCTTTGCACCCGCCTGGCCCATTGATTTTATCTTTTTATATTTTCCATTTCTATTTTCATTTCTGACTTTTATTATTTTTTCTAAATATAAAAAATCACCAAAAATATTTTCTTAAATTTTCACATTTTATTTTATTATTTTTATTATTTTTTATGACAAAAAATAGTTTATTAGGATAAATACTTTTATTTTCTTAACTAAAAACTTGTAAATATTACAAAAATATTATTTATTTTTATTTTTATTATTTATACACTTAAATAATATTTTCTCATATATTTTTATTTTTTTAACATTTGTATATATTATTTTTATTTATTTTTTGTACATAAATGAATAAATAAATAATATAATATATAAATTTTCTTAAAACAAAATTAGGGTTTCTTCACCCTTTCCAAAAATAATCTTTTTATTTTCCCTATTTTTAGGACATTAAATAATTTATTTTACATACATAAAATAAAATACAAAAAAACATTTTTTGCATATTCATATTTAATTGCATATTTAAATATTTGTCAATTTATTATTTGTACAATAAATTCAATATGGTTGTAATAGTTTTTAGGGCTTTATTTCTTGCAAATACCCCCCTATTCAAACTTGTATCCCCCTCCCCATATCAATGTTGTAATAGTATTAGATTTACTTTTACGCTCTTTATTGCTTTCAAATATGCATGATAGTAAGATTAGGGTTTGTATGATAACCAAAAATCAAACAAATAGCTTGACTAAACACAAGACAAAAATACATGAAAATGACAACACAATGCACACAAGCACCCCTAGGGTTTCATCCACTTGTTGCCTTAAAAACATGGCCATGGTATGCATGCTAGGTATCTTGGCAAAACAAATCAAAAGCAAAAAGATCATAGTCCCTCGATGACGCTATCTTGGTTGCCTAACAAAAATTATCTAGTCCCACAAAAAACTTGCTAAGATACTTGGCACAATTGCTATCATGGTCATACGATGACCCACGTCTGTCCCGTTTAACATCCAAACACAAGGTTGTTTACCAAATACAATGGTAAAACAACAATGTCAAAGGGTTAAAAATGTGTAGGAAAGATCTTTGAGTAGGGTAGACAACTCCTAGTTACTTGACCAAACTTGTAAACATCCTTGCTATTTTCAAACGTGCAACACAATTTCAAAACATTTTCCCAAAACAAACTTTCAAACATTGAAACATTTTCAAAAGACAAACACCTTTGTATATATTCAAACAAGAATCATTACAAAGGTTTCCTAAACAAAAGGCCTCTTTTCAAAACATTTTCGAAACCACACACAAAAGCACCATTTCAAACAATTGAAAAGCAAAAGCAAGTGATCTAAACAAGTAACTAAGAGCCCATGGAAAACCATGGATGAAAATGGTGCTAGTACCGAACCCAAGAAAACATCTCAAAGGTCTTTCCTGTGCTTTTTTACCTTTCCTTTGGATAAAATAAAAAGTCGGTGGCGACTCTTGCTAAACCGAAACATTTACAAACACAAACGCAAAATCTCAAGTCACTTCTCCCACCGTATCACAGAACTGGCGACTCTGTTGGGGAATATCTAAAAGTAGGGTTACCTTAGGGTTTAGATCACCTTTACATGCTTATCTTGTTTTCCTTGATTGCTTTACATTTGGTTCTATTGTTTGGGTTTGAACCCTCTACCCGGACTTGGGAAACATTCATAGGTGAATAGCAATACGTTGTGGAAACTGTGTGGGGTATACCGACATGGTTAAAGCAATAGCTATATTAGTGTGACATATTTGTGGGTACCGGTAGCCTTTGAGTCAATCAAAGAGAATACGGGGCCGCTGAGTGATGTCATGAAGCACTAATGGACTTTTAGAACCTTTACTTGACCATCTTGGCCTTTTTAGGGGTAGTGAGATGACCGGCTTTGGTGCAGTCCGAAGTTGGTAGATACTCAATACTACACTCATTAAGGGTTGTTTTCTTGGAATATTTCGGTCGCCAGTAAATTGGCTAAACTGAAACGATGAACATAGAAAATAATCCAGTGATATTGAGCTCCTTAGAACTCGGTTACTATTTATAGGACAGGTTGAGCCAACTAAACTTCAAGAGGGTACTTACCTATGAAATGCAAGCCTGAAACTAGGAACTTGTGTGATTTGTTTGTACATATATACTTGTGTATACATTATGAGCATCATGAAGCATCATATGCATCCACTAACCATTTCAAGGATTTGGATCTTCATCTTTGTTCCTGTTTTGTAGGTTATGGAATCACTCCGCAGGAAAACAATTCATGTCAACCTTGTGAGAACCCCTCCTCAACTCAAAGAGCTTGCTTCCAAGATTCCATAGAATTCTCCATTCACTGAAATTCATGGTAGACTTCTCCACTTGGTCAACTACAATATAGAGGAAGACATGGTGAAAGTTCTCTTCCAGTTCTTTGACCCCCTACACCACTGCTTCACATTTCCTGATTACCAGCTTGTGCGTACTTTGGAGGAATTTTCTCAACTCTTGAGGATTCCTATTCTCCATAAACTACCCTACAACGGTACGCAAATAGATCCAAAGCCTGAAGATGTTGCTCAAGCCCTACACTTGCAACCATCTGATGTCAAAGGTCATTGGGAAACTAGAAGTGGTGTCAAGAGTTTCTTGGCAAAGTTTCTGTTTGAGAAAGCTCAAGAATGCTGGAATTCATTGGACTTACAAGATTTTGAGGAGATTGTAGCTCTTCTCATCTATGGGTTGGTCTTGTTCCCAAACCCTGACCAGCTTATAGATGTCAATGCTGTCAAAATCTTCATGGCTCGCAACCCTGTGCCTACATTGCTTGGGGATATCCTCCACTCATTTCACACACGAACAATGAGGAAAAGAGGTGTTCTCATGTGTTGTACTCCTCTATTGGAAAGATGGTTTATTTCTCATCTTCCCCAATCAGTCTTGAAGAATGAGAAAGGCTTAAGGTGGCCACAACGATTGATGACTCTTACACATTCAGATGTTCATTGGTGTTCTCGATCCAGAGAAAATGTTATCATCATTGATCGTTGTGGGGAATTCCTTAATGTCCCTCTACTAGGCATTAGGGGAGGCATTACCTAGAACCCTTGCTTGGCTCTGAGACAGTTTAGGTATGCCCGAAGGGATGGCCCTCATGACATGCTGATTCCAGACTTGGTTTTTGACTTCGACAACGACGCTCAAGGACTTCGACAAAGGTTTATTCGAGCTTGGAGGATGCCCAACAAGGTGTACAATAAGACCTTGGGACACAAGAATTCCATCCCCCTTGATCCTTACCTCAAGTGGGCACGAACCCGCGCCCAAAGTCTTATGATGCCTTACCCCTACATTCTTCATGTGATCAAAGAGCCTGTTACGGAAGGAGAGGTTCCATACACCCTCCTACATCCGTACATGTCAACATCACTAGAAAATTTACAAAGGAGTTGGATACAGCTCAAGGGAGAACGCGATACTTTTGAAGCCCAATTTTACACCAGTGAGAAAAAGGTTTTGGAACTTACTCGTCAACTTCACGAAGAGCAGACTCTCAACACCTACATTGCACCAAAGAGGATACGCAACGTCTTTTTACATTAGAATTTTATATTATTTTGCCCATGGGGCATTTATGTACTAACAAATTCTATCTTATTAATATGACGCGTGTTCCTTTTTGTTTACAACAAATTTGAATTTCTGAATCCTTGAATGCATTACATGAATACATATCATTCATCATAGGCATAAACAGATCTTCACACCAGGTTTCCTTATCTCTCTGCTGTTTATTTCAGCCAGATGGATATAGAGCAGATGGTCAAAGACTTACAGGCGCAGAATTCACAGTTCCAACTGCTACTCATGACCTTGGCAAAGGGTATGGAGAAGCTCAAAACTATACTGGAAAAGGAAAAGGAGAAAAATAAAAAGAAGAGAGTTGGTGTGGCTACTCTGGGTAGAAGATTTGAAGGTCAAACTAGAAGGGTCATGGATTTCCCCTCAACATCTGATGAAGGGGTAGGAAAAGGAAAGGGAGTTGCAGTACCATCTGAGTCTGAGGAGGAAGAAGAAGAAGAAGAAGAGGATAAAGACTATTCTGAACAACAGTACCCTCTTGCAGATGACAAGTACAAGAATTTGGAAGAACGTTTGGCAGCTATGGAGGTGCAGAGGGTGCTTGGGCTAGATTTTGAGGAACTAGGGTTGGTCTCTGGGATTGTCATTCCCCCTAAGTTTAAGGTGACTATTTTTTCTAAATATGATGGTTTGTCTTGTCCCAAGATGCACCTACTGTCTTATGTTAGAAAAATTCAACCACATTCTTCTGACAAGGACCTATGGGTACATTTCTTCCAGGACAGTCTTTCGGGAACACGGTTGGATTGGTTCTACCAGCTTGAGAGGTCTGATATGCACAATTGGGAGGATTTGGCTGCTGCCTTTTACAGACAATATCAATATAATGCGGACTTAGCACTAACCCGTACTCAATTACAGAGTATGGGCATGGTCTCTAATGAAGGCTTTAAGGAGTATGCCCAGAAATGGAGAGACTTACGGGGCGAGTGCAACCACCTATATCTGAGAGGGAGCTAGTTGATATGTTCTTAGGGACTCTGTCAGGTCCATTCTTCAATCACCTGATTGGAAGTTCGTCTGCGGGGTTCACCGAGTTGATTCTGACTGGTGAGAGAGTTGAAGCCGGAATCAAGAGCGGGAAAATTCAAAAGGATACATCTGCTTCCGCTGCCATCAAAAAGCCTTTTCCAGCTAAGAAAGAAGTGTCAGCTATTTACTCCCAAAGAGGTCGAGAAAGAGTTGAGCGCCGGCCAGCGGTGGGGGCCGTAATGATTCAGAAGTCTGCAGCTGATCAGCCCAGAAACAATCAACCCAGAACCAACCAACAAAGGGCAGAAAGGCCTGCTAGGCAATTCACCAAAATAAACATGATGCTTGCTCAGGTTCTCCCCCATCTCCTGAAGTTAAACCTTACCAGTTTGAGAGAGGCCCCACAAAATCCAAATACATCTTCTCCTTTTTACCATGCTAACGCCAAGTGTGCTTATCATTCAGACAGCCTGGGGCACGACACCAATAATTGTTGGACCCTCAAGAATAAGATTCAGGATTTAATAGACGCTAAGGAAGTGGAATTCGACGCACCTGAAAAGCCGAATGTGATATCTGCTCCAATGCCAAAGCATGGTCACAATGCCCATGCTGTTGAAAAGGATTTGTATGTTGCTACTATTGATGACTTGATGGCTCCGCTACTGATAATCAAGTTGAATTTACTGAAGGCTGGGATTTTCCCAAGTTGTGAAGAATATTTATGCCTTTGTTCATCCTTACCGACCGACTTTCCGTTGTTGAAGTTAGGCATCCAGCGCCTAATGGATAATCAAGAAAGCCTTTTTTAAAAGACTCCTGTTACACCGACTCCTGTTAATGATGTTTCGATAATTACCATATCCTCCAATCTTTCCAAGGTCTCCAAAAGACCTGTTAAGATTACATCCGATCCGAAGATTGTACCTTTGAAGATAACCATGCCGGGGCCTATCCCATACAACTCCAACAAATCAATACCGTGGAACTATGGGGGAGAGATCTTCTACCACGGTATTAAACAAATTGAATCAACCGAAGAGAATTCTAATGAAGAGACTCCCGACATTGGAAACATTGTCGGACCAAGTAAAATCACCCGCAGTGGAAGAATTTTCTCTCCGAAGATTGCTCCCCCAAGGACAATCTTCGGACCCTTAAATGCTCCTAAGGTTACCCTTGTGCCGGTTAACATATCTGCGAGAACTCCAGTTATTGAAGAAGTTGTAACTCTTGTGGTTGTACCCTCTGCTACTGCTGATGATAGAGGGAAAGGGATCCAAGAAGAGCCCGTCAGGACGAGAGCTCAGTCGATGATCATCCCTGAAACCACTCAGAAAGAAATGGAAGAGATTTTGAAAATAATCAAGAAAAGCGATTATAATGTTGTGGATCAATTAGGGCAAACCCCCTCAAAGATCTCTATGTTGGCCCTGCTGTTTTGTTCAGAAGCTCATGCTAAAGCTCTGATCAGATTTTTGATGACGGCCCATGTGCCCCAGGAAACCTCTGCAGATCAGTTCCAAGAATGTGTAGCTAGCCTAACAGCTGACAACGGTCTAGGATTCTCTGATTCCAATTTAACATCTAAAGGGAGAAAACATAATGACGCTTGCATGTCTCGGTAGAATGCATGGGGACTACTCTGGAACATGTTCTGGTAGACATTGGTTCATCGCTGAACGTCTTACCGAAGAAGGCATTGGATATGTTAGATTGTGAAGGCTTAACCTTGAAGCCCAACAATATCATTGTTAGAGCCTTTGATGGTTCTAAAAGGATGGTCCACGGGGAGGTGGACATCCCGATTAAAGGTGGAACTGAAACCTTCAACTCCACATTCTATGTCATGGACATTCGTCCCTCCTATTCTTGCTTGTTGGGAAGACCCTGGATTCACCATGCTGGAGCCGTCACTTCTACTCTGCATCAAAAGCTCAAGTACCCTGTCCAGGGGAAAATTGTAATTGTTCTCGGCGAAGAGGAATACATGATAAGCCATCTTAATTCTTTCCGCTATGTGGAATTGGATGGTGAATTCATCGAAACCCCCTTTCAGCACTTCGAGGAATTTTATGAAGAGATTGCAGCAACCAAGACAATGTCTTTTGTACCCATGATTACCAAACTTGTGTCTCGAATGTCGTCACTCAAAGATGCAAAGGTTGTGATTGAAGAAGGAGGAAGCACAATCTGGGGGCAGCTTCCCGATTTTCCATTCAAATTTGATAAATTCGGCTTGGGTTTCACTGCTTCTGCTCAAAAGGTTGTGCGTCGCTCCCGGGCTGGAGGACCACCAGTGAAGATCACCCATCATGGAGTCAATGCTTTTGGGGATAATGTAGAAGAGAGAAACCTAGAAGACTGGATTTTCCCTACCGTTGAAGGAGGACTATGCAATTGGGAGGCAAAGGACTTTATTCCCATTACTTTCATCAATCAGTAATTTATCTTTCAAACATTTCTGTTGGTTTGTAATAATTCTTAAACAATTCGTACACTTTTAACCTTGTGCCTTACCCGAGGTACATAGGTCCATTTGTAAGGGTTTGATTTTTCATCTTCATATGCCATTTTAATGAATCATGGACGTTTTCACATATAAACTTTTGTGTTCATAGTCTTTCTTTTTACATTTTATTTGTTTAAAGGTGGCTATCCCTTACACACACCCACACTCACAAATGCAGGTACCCATCCATTCCGGATTCCATGGGTAACAATTATGTTATGACCTTCACTGACTCTGAAGATATGGTCTACCATGCCGAATACGAAGGCAATGAAGACTGTGGAGTGCCTGGAGAATTGGCTAGACTGCTACAACAGGAAGAAAGGGCTATTCTACCTCACGAGGAGTTGTTAGAGACAATCAACTCGGGGACAGAGGAAGACAGAAAAGAAGTTAGAGTGGGTGCCAACCTAGAGCCAAGTGTCAAGGAGCGCTTAGTTCAGATGTTGAATGAATATGTTGAGATTTTCACCTGGTCATATGAAGACATGCCGGGACTTGATACAGATATTGTGGTTCACCGTCTCCCTACAAGAGAAGACTGTCCACCAATTAAACAGAAAGTTCGCCGCATGAGGCCCGACATGTCTGAAAAGATCAAAGCTGAAGTTATGAAGCAGTTCAATGCTGGGTTTCTTGCTGTTACTTCCTATCCATAATGGGTTGCTAACATTGTGCCCTTGCCTAAGAAGGACGGCAAAGTCAGAATGTGCATGGATTACAGAGACTTAAATAGGGCTAGCCCTAAAGATGACTTTCCACTACCGCACATTGACATCTTGGTTGACAATACAGCTCAGCATAAGGTATTTTCTTTCATGGATGGATTTTCAGGTTACAACCAGATCAAAATGGCACCTGAAGACACGGACAAAACTACTTTTGTTACACAGTGGGGTACGTTCTGCTATAAAGTGATGCCATTCAGACTGAAGAATGTCGGGGAAACCTATCAGCGCGCCATGGTGGCTTTGTTTCATGATATGATACATCATGAGATAGAAGTTTACGTAGATGACATGATATCCCGTTCACAGATACAAGAAGAACACCTCGACCATCTGCAAAATTTGTTTGTCAGGTTGAAGGAGTACAAGCTCTGACTGAACCCTAACAAGTGCACTTTCGGAGTCAGGTCCGGTAAACTCTTGGGTTTCATTATTAGCAACAAAGTCATCAAAGTTGATCCTGCCAAAGTCAAAGCTATACAATAAATGCCTGCCCCTCGCACTGAGAAGGAGGTTAGAAGTTTCTTGGGACGCCTAAACTACATTGCAAGGTTCATTTCTCACCTAACATCTACCTGTGAACCAATCTTCAAGTTGTTGAAGAAAGATCAGGTGGTTAAATGGAATGATGATTGTCAAGATGCTTTCGATAAAATCAAGGAGTATTTGCTAGAGCCTCCTATCTTGTTGCCTCCCGTCGAAGGAAGACCGCTAATCATGTATCTGATTGTCCTAGAGAATTCAATGGGGTGCGTACTGGGCCAACATGACGAGTCTGGCCGAAAAGAGCATGCCATTTATTACCTTAGCAAAATGTTTACCAACTGTGAGACCCGATACTCACTGCTCGAGAAAACTTGTTGCGCTTTGGTATGGGCTGCTCGCCGGCTCAGGTAGTACATGTTGACTCATACCACTCTGCTGATATCTAAGATGGATCTGATCAAGTACATCTTTGAGAAGCCAGCTTTGTCTGGAAGAATTGCCAGATGGCAAATGATCCTCACCGAATATGATATACAGTACACGACCCAAAAAGCTATAAAAGGGAGTGTACTATCTGACCATCTAGCTCATCAAGCTGTCAAAGATTACCAATCCATGAGGTTCGACTGCCCCGACAAGGATATCATAAATTTGGATAACATTAAAGACTTCAGACCGTATGACGGACCTGAACAAGGATCCCGATGGACCCTGTACTTTGATGGTGCCTCCAATGCACTTGGCAACGGTATCGGCGCGGTACTCATCTTTCCACAAGGTTGTCATACGCCTTTCACCGCCAGACTCTACTTCAGCTGCACCAACAACATGGCCGAGTATGAAGCTTGTATCTTTGGTCTCAAGGCTACAATTGACTTGGGAATCAAATCTTTGATTGTATTTGGAGACTCAGCTTTGGTCATCAGTCAGATCAAAGGAGACTGGGATACTAAATATCCAAACCTCATCCCTTACAAAGAACATGTCTTGACATTGTTACCTCATTTCGAGAAGATTACCTTCGAGCACTTCCTACGAGAAGAGAATCAGCTAGCGGATGCTCTAGCTACAATGTCATCCATGTTTAAACTTAACTGGGATAATGAGGCTCCCCAAATAACCATTGAACGGATGGACGAACCTGCACATTGTCACGAGATTAATACCGAAGAAGTAGTAGACCGACCTTGATTTCATGAAGTCAAAAGGTATCTCAAGGCTCAGAAATACCCTGAAGGAGCTTTAGTCAACGATAAAAAGTTCTTAAGGAGATTCGCAACTAAGTTCTTCCTGAGCAATGGTATCCTATACAAGCACAATCATGATTGCATTCTGCTCCGTTGTGTGGACAAGGTTGAAGCTGAACAGATGATGGTTGAACTGTATAATGGTACCTTTGGAACTCACTCTAGCGGACATACGATGGCT
The DNA here is from genome assembly GCA_948472305.1 of Vicia faba. NCBI lineage: Eukaryota > Viridiplantae > Streptophyta > Magnoliopsida > Fabales > Fabaceae > Vicia > Vicia faba. Next base: position 208,223,883 of record OX451737.1, on the reverse strand, counting down.
AAGAAGATTCTATGAGCAGGCTATTACTGGTCTACCATGGAAGCTGATTGCCATCAACATTCCCGAACTTGTCATAAGTGCCAAATCTATGCAGACAAGGTACATATACCTCTAGTTCCTCTCAATGTCTTAACAGCTCCTTAGCCATTTGCTATGTGGGGAATCAACATGATTGGAGAGATCAAGCCTACAACATCCAATGGACACCACTTCATTCTGGTTGCCATTAATTACTTTACCAAATGGGTCGAAGCAGCTTCCTTCGTATCCGTCACAAAGAATGTGGTTGCTTGCTTCATCAAGCAGAACCTCATATGTCGGTACGGTATCCCCGATAGGATCATCACTGACAACGGTACAAACCTTAACAATACTATGATCACCTCCTTATGCGAGTAGTTCAAGATTCAACATCACAATTCATCTCCCTATCGGCCAAAGATGAACGGTGTTGTCGAAGCTGCGAACAAAAATATCAAGAAGATCATACAAAAGATGACAGTCACCTACAAGGACTGGCATGATATGTTACCATTTTCTCTCCACGAGTACCGTACCACGGCGTGAACATCAACAGGGGCAACACCCTTTTCTTTGGTATACGGCATGTAAGTTGTTTTGCCTATCGAGGTTCAGATTCCCTCCTTGAGAATCATGAAGGATGCTGGTTTGAGTGAAGACGATTGGATTCAGACCCGGCTTGATCAACTTAACCTGATTGATGAGAAGAGACTTACTGTTGTTTGTCATGGTCAGACGTATCAAAAGTGGATGATTAAGGCATTCAATAAGAAAGTCAGGTGCCAGATATATCAAGTCGGGGATCTTGTAATCAAGCGGATCATATTGCCACAAAGTGATCCCAGGGGCAAATGGACTCCTACTTACGAAGGACCATTTGTGATCAAAAACATCTTTTCTGGTGGGGCAATGATATTAACCACCATGGACGGTGACGACCCGCCGCACCCTGTGAACGCAGACATAGTCAAAAGATACTACGCATAAATGACCCGGCAAGTTGAAAACCCAAAAGGGCGACTTGGGCAAAAAAGGGCATCCCGGTGAATCGAAAACCCGAAAGGGCGGTTCAGACAAAAATTAGGGATAAACAAAAAAATCTGTACACCCGGCAAGTTGAAAACCCGAAAGGGCGACTTGGGCAAAAAAGGGTTTCCCGGTGGATCGAAAACCCGAAAGGGCGGTCCAGGAAAAAGTTAGGGAATTAAAGCGTATGACTAACTCTCGTCGGATCACTTTAAGGTAAATCTCTTCACAGACAAGCTCCGGGCTTCTGATCAACTCAATCATCTTCGGACGAAGCAACGAATGGACAAGATATCCAGAGTTACGAAGGCTATAGCAGAATGGGAACCCCATAGAATTTTTTAACACATAGCCATCTTTCTTTGTATAAAATTTTCTCATTTTTATGACAACATTCTCTTACTAGGATGTCTATCTCCTTTGTACAAAATACTTACACAAAGTTAATACAAAGATACTTCAAAGTGCAGAAAACTATTTGCCTTTTCTTCTTTTTTTACACTTGTGTTATATTTGAAAACGTTCAATGATTTATTAAATGAGCATATGCATTTGAATATAATCACTGTTTACAAATAAACGAAATGGGAAATAATAATTACTGATAGGTTAAAATTATAGGAAGACGTCTTTAGGCTATTCCAAGATAAATCCCCTGCAAGACATCATCTAGGTCCCCAGCAGAGCTAAAACCTTGAAATACATATCCCCAACGGAGTTAAATTTCAAAATCCCCACCAGAGCTAAGTTTTCAAACTCCCAATCCCCAGTGGAGCCAAAAACTTTGAACTATAGACCCTCAGCAAAGATGAAACTTTCTTCTCCAACGGAGTCCAAAACTTCAACCTTTAAACCCTGGTGGAAAACCATCCAGTTTCCTCCAATTCCCCAGAGAGTTATCTTAAAACCAGATAATTCCCCAATAAGATTGGCATACAACCCAAACTCTTGAACTCTCTCCATAACAGGAATGAGCTAATCCCCACAGAGTCTCTTAAAACTCTCCAGCAGTATAGCTATTCCACGCAGAGTTTTTACTACTCTCCAACAGAATAAACTTTCTCCCCGCAAATTTATCCTTATTCCCCAGCCGAGTAAAGATTCCCTTTGTGTAATTCCCAGCCACAGTCATCAAGGTTCTCGGGATTCCCCAAGCATGTTTCTCAAGCAGCACTTGGCATTATTCTTACAACAGAATGTCTATCATCTTCAAACTTCAAAGGACTTGAAGGATCCCTATATCCCCAGGAAAGTCGTGAAGGATTCCCACATCCACAGAAGTTGTCAAAGGTTTCAAATCTCCAACAGCAGCCAAGGATTTATTTTCCCCAGCAGCAGTCAAAGATTTTATTATCTCCAGCTATCAAAGATTTATTTTCCTCAGCAAGACAGCTAATCAGCTTACATGCGCATACATTACATTCATATATCATAAACATTGATAAAACACATATATTTCATCATACATTTCATGCAACATAACTTTGTGTTTCAGCTAACATTTTGCCCTTTTCAGGATAAAATTAACAGTTACCTTTAACAAATGTTCAAAGTTCAAATACAACTTAGAGATGCTCCAGACACGGATGCTATTCTATTGCTTATTCAAAACAATGCTCAGATTCTTGTTCCAGTTCAAGTTATGAAGCCCGGATTTGACCGGATAATATCTTGTTTTTTTTTCTCCGCCATACTATGAAGCTCGGAGATTGACCAAAAAAATAGTGGAATCCCCAGCAAATTACTGTGAAGCCTGGATTTTGACCAGATAACAGTAAGGTGCACTGTGAAGCCTGGATTTTGACCAGATAACAGTAAGGTACACTGTGAAGTCTGGATTTTGACCAGATAACAGTGAGGTACACTGTGAAACTTAGATTTCCACCAAAAAGCAATTTACTCGGCCAATTACTTGGAAGCCCGGATTCAACCGGATATTAGTAGGCCCCAAAATCAAAGGGAAGCCCGGAGGCGACCAGATAACCATTTAATTTTCTTCTGAAGCCTGGATTTCGACCAGATAGGAAGTAAGATATCGTGAAGCCTGGATCTCGACCAGATAGTAATACAAGACTATGAAGCCTGGATTTTGATCAGATAACAGTTTAAGATACTGTGAAGCTTGGATTTTGACCAAATAGCAGTTTACTTGGCTAATTACTAAGAAGCCCGGAATCGACCAGATATTAGTATGCCTTAAATTCAAGTTGAAGAACGGAGGCGACCGGATAGCAACTTAATTCCTTCTAAAGCCTGGAGTACGACCAGATAAGAATTGAGAAATTATGAAGCCTGGAGAACGACCAGATAGCAAGTTTAATATCATCCCCCTAGTAAGTCACTGTAAAGCCTGAAGCACGACCAAATAGCAGTTCATTTTCACCTCTTCAACCAAGAGATGATTCCCCAGTATAATAGTGGATGACTGAAACTCCTAAAAATTCTATTTCTACCACGACAGAGACCAGCATTCCCTGGCGTAGTCCTCCTCCACAACAGGTATACGGGCTCTCGCAAAGGAATCTCTTATGTGATCAACTTCCTTGGATGGCATCTTTAAGCCCATCTCCAACAAGATTCTGTCAACCTCTCCAAATGGCATATTTTAAGCCCATTCCCTCAACTACATTTTGACGAGTGCAAATTTACAGGCACTCTAATGTCCAATCATCTTTTACCTTCGAGTCACGAACGACAAACTCGCCAATCTAACTCTTCAGGTTCAAGAAGATTGAACAGGGGAAGCTGTTGTACCCCAAAATTTTCCCTCTCATTTTATTAATATTTCCCCTCACAAGACTCTTTGGACTCCATACCAGATTAGGGTTTGCTCAGCTCAAGACACCTCATTGTACTGATGACTTGAAATTAGGGTTTGAGTTTGCACAAGGATTTTTAGACTTCCAATGCCTCATGTGACTTTCATGCTTCATATTGGATTCCTAAGATTGCTCATACCAAGTTTCAAGCCTTGAATCAAATTTTTGCCCAGTCAATTGGACAATTGACCTAAAAGTCAGCTGTATTGGGGAAAAAGTTAACTGTGGCTAATTTACAGTCAAACCTCATAATTTTTATCCACATCAACATTATAGACTCATATGGACTATTTGATCAAGTTTGAACCACAACTCCTCAAGAAATTTGATCAAATCATCAAAAGGGCAAAATGGTCATTTTTAGGGTTTTGACTGTAGAAGGGCAATTTCTGATTTTTAACCTAGCCAATGGCAAATTGGGTTCAAACATGGATTCAAGGACTCAATTGCATCATCTTGACCTAATCATAAGGTTCAAAAGATCTCAAATGCATTGGATTGACAGATGAATTTTCCAGTAAACTGATCAAAAATCAACTATACGCTGAAAAGTCAAACTTTGACTTTTTGGTCAAAATCAAGCGCCAAGGGTCATTTTTCATCAAGATGTGTCAAAAAATGAAACTTGTTCACCAAGAAACCTAATTTTGAAAAATAGGGTTTAAAATGGAAAATTTTCATAACTTAGAAAATTTCTAAGTTATGAAAATTTCTTATCTTTTTCCAAGTTTTCCCAACTTTTTCACCATGATGAAATTGGATTTAAAGAAAACTTCCAACATGAAAGTTGTAGTCCTCCACAAAATATACAACTTTGATTCACAAGGTTTTCCCAAAAGATGCATGGATCTCAAGTTATGATTTTGTGAACAAGGGTCCATGAAACTTTTAACTTAGTGAAATTTTGCCCTAGTTTAGGCAGGATTTTGACCTATATTCATGGCAATTTTTCACATAGTTCCAAGTGGAATATCAAAATTCATTTGAAAGATGGATTGTAGAGCATGTTACAAGCTTTCCAAAATGTCAAAGAACTCTCCAAAATCATTTGTGGTTAGGGAGAATCGAAGGATTGAAAATGGAAAAATATCACTTTTGGCCAAGGCATTTTGCACATTGATACAAGTTACAAATTTTGTCCAACCTTGCTTGTAATTGCTTACAAGTACTTAAACCCTTCCCACTCAAAAATTGAATGCAAACACATTGGATTAAGGCTTTTTTCTGAGGTTTAGAAGATTATACAAAGGTTTAATCCATTTTTGGCAAAAAGATAACAATGCCATTTTGATAAAGGTCACCTTTTGCAATTTTGTTTCTCTTGAGTTGTGAACCCAATATTTTGCATCAAACCAAATCCACAAACTTAGGGAAAAGCACACTAACTATCAGCAGGCTTAGAACTAGCAAGTACAACCCTTTGCATTGTCAACTCACCTTTTACTTCAAAACCAAGTCATTTTGCAAAAACCACATAACTTTGTAATCTGATATAACCAAGTGTTGTATTCATTTCAAACAAGTTTGACACATTACACTAAGCCAGAAACACGAGCTCACCACCTCTCAAACACCTTGGTATACCAAAAACCCCATTTTCTTCCAAAATAGGGCAGGTTCTGCAAATCACAAGCCATCTTCACATTGCCTCGTGCGTTTTGTCCCAAACCAGTTCCAACACACTCCATACAACATACCTAAACTATCCCAACCATTCCCAAGCCACTATAACTCCATTTACACACTTCACCATTTTCAAATTCTGAGTTTGCAGGTTGAGTTCTACAAGAAGTTTCAAACCATTTCAAAGCAAACTAAGCATTGGGAAAGCTCAAAGGAACTTCAAGCAAGCTCACAAGTATCTCAGGCCTCACTCACAACCCTTACATTGTCATACTCGAGCTTGACTGAAACAGGTATTTCTCAAACTTTTATCTCCTTATTTAGGAATCATTAGGCTTAGGTTTGTGAAGAAAAAATATAGTCCTCATTGCCCTTGAGCTGTACATATGCATAGAATTCATTTATGTTAACTGAGCTAGGAGTATTTGATAGTTGAAGTTACTGAAAAAACTAGGTCAAGATTTAGGGCCAAAGAAATTCTTTCTGGTCTTTGAGAGTTAGATTAAGTTTTTTACATGGTTAGAATCGTGTGATCAAGAGCTATAACTTTCATGTTGCAAGTTTTTGTTTTTGAGCACGTATGCATGAGATAGAGATTTGAACCATGGCGCGCGTATTTCTTGTTCTGGAGGACAGGGATGAAGTGGAAATGGGTTGGCCATGGCTTTGTCCTACTTTTTGCACCCCCTGCTTGCTCTTTGCACCCCCCCTTGACCCATTGATTTTATCTTTTTATATTTTCCATTTCTATTTTCATTTCTGACTTTTATTATTTTTTCTAAATATAAAAAATCACCAAAAATATTTTCTTAAATTTTCACATTTTATTTTATTATTTTTATTATTTTTTATGACAAAAAATAGTTTATTAGGATAAATACTTTTATTTTCTTAAATATAAACTTGTAAATATTACAAAAATATTATATATTTTTATTTTTATTATTTATACACTTAAATAATATTTTCTCATATATTTTTATTTTTTAATATTTATATATATTATTTTTATTTATTTTTTGTACATAAATGAATAAATAAATAATATAATATATATATATTTTCTTAAAACAAAATTAGGGTTTCTTCACCCTTTCCAAAAATAATCTTTTTATTTTCCCTATTTTTAGGACATTAAATAATTTATTTTACATACATAAAATAAAATACAAAAAAACATTTTTTTCATATTCATATTTAATTGCATATTTAAATATTTGTCAATTTATTATTTGTACAATAAATTCAATATGGTTGTAATAGTTTTTAGGGCTTTATTTCTTGCAAATACCCCCATATTCAAACTTGTATCCCCCTCCCCATATCAATGTTGTAATAGTATTAGATTTACTTTTACGCACTTTATTGCTTTCAAATATGCATGATAGTAAGATTAGGGTTTGTATGATAATCAAATCAAACAAATAGTTTGACTAAATACCTGACAAAAATGCATGAAAATGACAACACAATGCATACAAGCACCCCTAGGGTTTCATCCACTTGTTGCCTTAAAAACATGGCCATGGTATACATGCTAGGTATCTTGCCAAAACAAATAAAAAACAAAAAGATCATAGTCCCTCGATGACGCTATCTTGGTTGCCTAACAAAAATGATCTAGTCCCACAAAAAACTTGCTAAGATACTTGGCACAATTGCTATCATGGTCATACGATGACCCACGCCTGTCCCGTTTAACATCCAAACACAAGGTTGTTTACCAAATACAATGGTAAAACAACAATGTCAAAGGGTTAAAAATGTGTAGGAAAGATCTTTGAGTAGGGTATACAACTCCTAGTTACTTGACCAAACTTGCAAACATCCTTGCTATTTTCAAACACACAACACAATTTTAAAACATTTTCCCAAAATAAACTTTCAAACATTGAAACATTTTTCAAAAGACAAACACCTTTGTATATATTAAAACAAGAATCATTACAAGGGTTGCCTAGACAAAAGGCCTCTTTTCAAAACATTTTCAAAACCACACACAAAAGCACCATTTCAAACAATTGAAAAGCAAAAGCAAATGATCTAAACAAGTAACTAAGATCCCATGGAAAACCATGGATTAAAAGGGTGCTAGAACCTTCCCTTTTCATAATCTACCCCCCGAACCCAAAAAAACATCTCAAAGGTCTTTCCTGTGCTTTTTTACCTTTCCTTTGGATAAAATAAAAAGTCGATGGTGACTCTTGCTAAACCGAAACATTTGCAAACACAAACACAAAACCCCAAGTCAGTTCTCCCACCGTATCACAATCGTCTACCCACAAGAGAAGACTGTCCACCAGTGAAACAAAAAGTCCTCTGCATGAGACCTGACATGTCAGAGAAGATCAAAGCAGAAGTTATGAAACAGTTCAATGTTGGATTTCTGGCTGTTACTTCCTATCCTCAAAGGGTTGCTAACATTGTTCCCGTACCTAAAATGGACGGAAAAGTGAGAATGTTCATGGATTATAGAGATTTAAATAGGGCCAGCCCTAAAGATGATTTTCAGCTTCCTCACATTGACATCCTGGTTGACAATACAACTCGCACAAAGTATTTTCTTTCATGGACGGATTCTCAGGCTATAACCAGATCAAAATGACACCTGAGGACATGGAGAAAACTACATTTGTCACACAGTGGGGTACGTTCTGCTACAAAGTGATGCCATTCGGACTGAAGAATGCAGGGGCAACCTATCAACGCGCCATGGTAGCTTTGTTTCATGATATGATACATCATGAGATAAAGTTCTACGTATATGACATGATAGCCCGATCACAAACTGAAGAAGAACACCTTGATCACTTGCAAAAGTTGTTTGTCAGGTTGAAGGAGTACAAGCTAAGATTGAACCCAAACAAGTGCACATTCGGAGTCCGGCCCGGTAAACTCTTAGGTTTCATTGTCAGCAACAAAGGCATCGAGGTTGATCCTGCCAAAGTCAAAGCTATACAAGAAATCCCTGCACCTCGCACTGAGAAGGAGGTCAGAGGTTTCTTGGGACGCCTAAACTACATTGCTAGGTTCATTTCTCACCTAACATCTACTTGTGAGCCAATCTTCAAGCTATTGAAGAAAGATCAGGTAGTTAGATGGAATGATGACTGTCAAATTGCTTTCGACAAAATCAAGGAGTATTTACTAGAGCCTCTTATCTTGATGCCACCCATCGAGGGAAGATCGCTAATCATGTATCTGACCGTCTTAGAGAATTCAATGGGGTGCGTACTGGGGCAGCATGACGAGTCTGGCCGAAAATAGCATGCCATGTATTACCTTAGCAAAAAGTTTACCGACTGTGAAACCAGATATTCACTGCTCGAGAAAACTTGATGCGCTTTGGTATGGGCTGCTCGCCAGCTAAGGCAGTATATGTTGACTCATACCACTTTGCTGATATCTAAGATGGATCTGATAAAATACATCTTCGAGAAGCCTGTTTTGTTGGGAAGGATAGTTAGATGGTAGATGATCCTAACAGAGTATGACATACAGTACACGACCCATAAAGCTATAAAGGGAAGTGTGCTAGCCGATCATCTGGCCCATCAAGCTGTAGAAGATTATCAATCTATAAAGTTTGACTTCCCTGACGAAGACATCATGACATTGGACAATGTTGAAGATCTCAGGCCATATGACAGACCTAAACAAGGATCCCGATGGACCCTGTACTTTGATGGGGCATCCAATGCGCTTGGTAACGGTATCGGTGTAGTGTTTATATCTCCGGAAGGATGCCATACTCCTTTTACCGCCAGACTTTACTTCAACTGTACGAACAACATGGCAGAGTATGAAGCATGCATCTTTGGACTCAACGCTGCCATAGACTTGGGAATCAAATCTTTGATTGTGTTTGGGGACTCAGCTTTGGTCATCAGTCAGATCAAAGGAGAATGGGATACTAAGCATCCAAACCTCATCCCTTACAAAGAACATGTTCTGACATTTACCACATTTCGAGTAGATTACCTTCGAGCACTTCCCGCGAGAAGAAAATCAGCTAGCAAATGCTTGAGCTACAATGTCATCCATGTTTAAACTTAATTGGGATAACGAGGCTCCCCAAATCACCATTGAACGGATGGACGAACCTGCACACTGTCACGAGATTAATACCGAAGAAGTAATGGACCAGCCCTAGTTTCATGAAGTCAAAAGGTATCTTGAGGCTCAAGAATACCCTGAAGGAGCTTCAGTCAATGACAAAAAGTTCTTAAGGAGATTCTCGGCTAAGTTCTTCCTGAGCAATGGCATCTTGTATAAATGAAATCATGATTCTGTTCTGCTCCGTTGTGTGGACAAGCTTGAAGCTGAAAGGATTATGGGTGAATTGCATGAAGGTACCTTCGACACTCACTCTAGCGGGCATACGATAGCAAAGAAGATTCTACGGGAAGGCTATTACTGGTCTACCATGGAAGTTGACTGCTATCAACACTCCCGGACTTGTCATAAATGTCAAATCTATGCAGACAAGGTGCATGTGCCTCCGGTTCCTCTAAATGTCTTAACAGCTCCTTGGCCCTTCGCTATGTGGGGAATCGACATGATTTGGGAGATCAAGCCTACAACATCCAATGGACACCGTTTCATTCTGGTAGCCATTGATTATTTCACCAAGTGGGTCGAAGCAGCTTCCTTCGCATCCGTTACTAAGAATGTTGTTGCCCGCTTCATCAAGCAGAATCTTATTTACCGATGCGGTATCCCCAAAAGGATCATCACTGACAACGGTATAAACCTTAACAATATTATGATCACCGCCTTGTGCGAGCAGTTCAAGATTCAACACCATAATTCATCCCCCTATCGGCCAAAGATGAATGGTGTTGTCGAAGCTGTGAACAAAAACATCAAAAAGATCATACAAAAGATGACAGTCACCTGCAAGGACTAGCATGAGATGCTACTGTTTTCTCTCCACGGGTACCGTACCATGGAATGCACATCAACTGGGGCAACACCCTATTCTTTGGTCTACGGCATGGAGGTTGTTTTACCCATTGAGGTTCAGATCCCCTCTTTGAGAATCATGAAGGATGCAGGTTTGAGTGAAGACGATTGGATCCAAACCTGACTTGATCAGCTGAACTTAAATGACGAAAAGAGACTTACTTCTGTTTGCCATGGTCAGACGTATCAAAAACAGATGATCAAGGCTTTCAACAAGAAGTTTAGACGCCAAGTGTATCAAGTTGGAGATCTAGTGATCAAGCGCATCATCTTGCCACAAAGTGATACCAAGGGCAAATGGACTCCTACCTATGAAGGACCATTTGTAATCAAGAACATCTTTTCTGGTGGGGCAATGATCTTAACCACCATGGACGGCGACGACCTGCCTCACCCTACGAACACAGACATAGTCAAAAGATACTACGCATAAGAGACCTGCTAGGTTGACACACCTAGGCAAAACAAGGGCATCCCGGCGAACCAAAAAGGTTCGGGCAAAAATTAGGGATAAAATAAAAAAATTTGTACACCCGACAAGTTGAAAACCCGAAAGGGCGACTTGGGCAAAAAAGGGTTTCCCGGTGGATCGAAAACCCGAAAGGGCGGTCCAGGAAAAAGATAGGGAATTAAAGCGTATGACCATGTCTCGTCGGATCACTTTAAGGATAATCTCTTCACTGACAAACCTGGAGCTTCTGATCAATCCAGTCATCTTCGGACGAAGCAGCAAATGGACAAGATATTCAGAGATACAAAGGCTATAGCAGAATGGGAACCCCATGGGATTTTTTACACATAGCCATCTTTATTTGTATAAATTTTTCTCATTTTTATGACACCATCCTCTTACTAGGATGTCTGTCTCCTTTGTACAAAACACTTACTCAAAGTTAATACAAAGATATCTCTTTAAAGTGCAGAAAACCATTTGTCTTTTTCTTTTTACACTTGTGTTTTATTTGCAAAAATGTCCAATGATTCATTAATGAACATATGCATTTGAACGTAATTACTGTTTACAAACAAACAAAGTGGAAAAGATCAATTACTGACAGACTGAAAGGATAGGGAAACGTCTTTAGGCTATTCCAGAAGCAATCCCTACAGTACATCATCTAGATCCCCAGAGGAGCTAAAATTTCAAACCCTTAATCCCCACCAAAGTTAAAACTTCAAATTCCCAATCCCCAGCGGAGCCAAAATTTCTAACTATCAATCCCCAGCGGAAACCAATCAGTTGCTCCAAATTCCCCAGCAAGTTATCTTGAAGCCTAAAAACCAACCAGACAACAACCTAGGATAACTCCCCAGTAGAATAGCAGACAACCGAACCTCCTAAACCTACTCTCCAGCAGTATAGCTTTCTTCCCCACAAAGGATTCATTTTCCCCAACAGAATGGAGATTCTCATTCTTAATTCCCCGCAGAAGTCATCAGAATTTTCTTTTTTGCCCAGTAGAACAAGGATTTCCATTATGTAATCCCCAGTAGAAGTCAGTAAAATTCTCTAGACTCCCCAAGCATATTACTCAAGCGGTACATGGCATTACTCTCACAACAGATTTTTGTCAATACTCAAACTTCAAGACATGAAGGATCCCTATATTCCCAGAAAAGTCATCAAGGATTTTTAATCCCCAACAGTCGCCAATGATTTCTTATCCTCAGCAGTCAAGGATTTATCATCCCAGGCAGCAGTCAAGGATTTATTATCCCAGGCAGTAGTCAAGGATTTATTTTCCTCAGCAAAACAGCAAATCAGCTCACATGCGCATACATTACATCCATATGTCATAAACATTGATAAAACACATTTATTGCATCATACATTTCATGCAATATAACTTTGTGTTTCAGCTAACATCTTACCCTTTTCAGGATAAGATTAACAGCTATCATTAACAATGTTCAAAGGTTTCAGATACAGTACGGATACACTCCAGACACGGAAGTCATTCTGTTACTCATTCAGATCCTCGTTCAGATATAGTACGAATACGCTCCAAACACGGAAGCCTTTTTATCACTAATTCAAATTCCAAGTTCATGATACAGTCCAGATACATTCCAGACACGAAAGTCATTCTGATACTTATTCAGACCTCATTTCAGATTACAATACATATACACTCCAGATACGGAAGTCATTCTATTACTTATTCAGATTTCAACTATCAGATACAGTTCAGATACACTCCAGACACGAAAGTCATTCTGTCACTTATTCAGATTCTAGTTCAGATACGCTCCAGACACGGATGCCATTCTGGCCCTTATTCAGTTTTCCGATTCAGATACAGTACGGATACACTCCAGACACGGAAGTCATTTTGTTGCTCATTCAGACTCAGATATCAGATACAGTTTAGATACGCTCCAGACGCAGATGCTATTCTATTACTCATTCAGATCCTAGTTCAGATACAGTCCAGATACGCTCCATACACGGATGCCATTCTGTCACTTATTCTGATTTTCCCCAGCTCAGATACGTTCCAAATATGGACAACATTCTAATACTTATTCTTCTGACTTACAACTTACAACTCAGTAAACATTCTTGGATGGCATCTACAAGCCCATCTCCAACAAGATTATATCACCTCTCCAAATGGCATCTTTAAGCCCATTCCCTCAACTACACTTTGTCGAGTGCAAATTTACGGGCACTCTAGTGTCCAATCATCTTTTACCTTCGAGTCACGAACGACAAAACTCGCTAATCTAACTCTTCAGGTTCAAGAAGATTGAACAGGGGCAGCTGTTGTACCCCAAAATTTTCCCTCTCATTTATCAAGATTTTCCTCACAAGACTTCTTGGACTCAAGACAAGATTAGGGTTTGGTCAGCTCAAGACACCTCATCTTGCACTAATAACCTGAAATTAGGGTTTGAGTTAGCACAAAGATTTTTGGACCATCAATGCTTCATGTGACCTTCATACACCATCTTGGACCCCTAAGATTACCTATGTTAAGTTTCAAGCCTTGAATCACATTTCTGCCCAGTCAATTGGACAGTTGACCTAAAAATCAGTTGTATTGGGGAAAAAGTCAACCATGGCCAATTTACAGTCATACTTCATAAATTTTGATCCACAACAACATTTTAGACTCCTATGTACCATTTGATCAAGTTTGGATCACAACTCCTCAAGAAATTTGATCAAATCATCAAAAGGGCAAAATGGTCAAAATTAGGGTTTTGACTGAGAAAGGGCAAATTCTGATTTTTAACCTAGCCAATGACCAATTGGGTTCAAAAATCATTTCAAGGGTTCAATGGCATCATATTTACCTAATTACATGGTTCAAAAGATCTCAAGTTCATAGGATTGACAGATGAATTTTGCAGTCAACTGATCAAAAGTCAATTGTACACTGAAAAGTCAAACTTTGACTTTTTGGTCAAAATCAAATGCCAAGGGTCATAATTCATCAAGATATGTCAAAATATGAAACTTGTTGACCAAGAAAACCAATTTTTAAAATTAGGGTTTTGAATTTGAAAATTTTCATAACTTAGAATTTTTCTAAGTATGGAAACTTTCTTATTTTTTCACAACTTTTCACCATTTTTTCATCATGATGCAATTTGATTAAAAGAAAACTTCCAACATGAAAGTTGTATTCCTCCATGAAATCTACAACTTTGATTCACAAAGTTTTCCCAAAAGATGCTTGGATCTCAAGTTATGAATTTGTGAATAGGGGTCCATGAACTAAATAACTTAGTGAAAATTTGTCCTAATTTAGGCAGGTTTTTGACCCAACTTCATGGACATTTTTCACCTAGTTCCAAGAGGTATCTCAAAATTAATTTCAAAGTTGGATTGTAGAGCACATTGCAAGATTTCTAAAATGTCCAAGAACTCTCCAAGATCATTTGTGGTTAGGGAGAATCGAAGAAGAGAAATTGGCATTTTGTCACTTTTGTTCAAGCCATTTTTACATGAGATCAAGTTGCAAATCAGATCCTAGCATGCTTGTACCTTGAATTACAGGTCCTAAACTCCTTCTACACTCCATAATTAAATGCTAACTCAATGGATAAAGGCTTTGTTTTCACTTTTGGAACATTGTACAAGAGATAATTCCATTAATGGCATAAAGGGCACATTGCCATTTTCATAAAGCAAGCTTTTTGCAACTTTACAATTCTTGAGCCATGTACCTGTTTCTTTGAGGCAAAAAACTTCCACAGATATCGAGCATTGTTTACCAACTCTCTGCAGCTAGCAAGCAAGCAAGGACAGGCCTGTTGCACAAGTCACTTCACTTTTCTTCAAAAGCAAGAAAAGTTGCAAAAGTACAAAGAACTTGTACATCTGATAAAGGGTGGACTTGGTATCATTCTACACATCTTGAAAAAATTATCACAAGGCTAGGCACGAAGGCATAACCTCTGAAACTCTCTAAAACACAAAAACCCCATTTTTCTGTCAAAAACATACAGTTCTGCAAAATCATAGCAAGCTCATTATTTGCTCGTGCTTTTTGCCTCTTAACAATTGAAATATCTTCTCCACATCATATCCAAACTATCCAAGCCTTTACATTGTTGCTGAAAGCCCTGTTTCAGCCATTTCCATTTTCAAATTTGGAGGTTGCAGCTTGAATTCTACAGAGAGTTCCAACCATCCACAAAGCCAGCTAAGCATTGGAATAGCTTGAAGGAACTTCAAGGAAGCTCACACGATCCTCAGGCCTCACTCAAAGTCCCCACATTGCCATATCCAAATCCAGCTGAAGGAGGTATTTTTCAAATCTCTATCTCTCTATTTAGGCATCCTCAAGTCACGATTTGTGAAGCAAAAAGGTAGTCCTTATCATGGTGAAGCTGTACATATGCATACTTTTCATTTATTTTAACTGAGCTAAGAGAATTTGAATGTTGAGCATGTTGAAAAAATTAGGTCAGAAATTAGGGGTTATAAAATTCTCCCTGATCTTTTAGAGTTAGGTTACAAATTTTATATCATTGAAATCGTGAGATTACAAGCTACATTTTTTATGTTATGGTTTTTTGTTTTTATGCAATCATGAGCAAGTTGCAGGTTTGTACATGAAACACGCGCAAGCTGAAGGACAGGGACGAAGTGGCTGTTTGGGCTTTTTGTTGTTTCTGGCCTTTTTGGTTTTGATATTCACACCCCATGCATTGCTTTTGCATCCCCCTGATTTATTTCTTATATTTTTTACATTTTTCTTGCATATTTTTACTTTATTACTTGCATATATTTTTTTAATGATAAAAAACACCCAAAAATTATTTATTCATTTTCACACTTTTATTTTATTTTTTACTTATTTTTTGGCATAAAAATAATTTATTAGAACAAATAGATTCTATTTTTCATAAATAACTTGTAAATAATAAAAAAATACTTCATATTTTATTACATTATTTTATACACATTAAATATTTATTTTTCATACATATTTAATTTTTAATATTTGTACATAATATTATTTATTATTTTCTTACACAAAAAATGGACAAAATAATAAAAGGAAACATATTTTTCTTTTAATTTGAAAACTAGGATTTCACCTTTCAAAAATAATAATATTTTTTTCTCTTATTTTTAGGGCTTAAATAAATCATTTCTCTCATACAAAAATCAAATACAAAACATTTTTGCATAAATACATTTTTATTGCGTATTTAAATATTTGTATATTTATTTATTTTTGCACATTATTCAATTGGGTTGTAATAGTATTTTAGGGTTTTATTTTGTGCAAATATCCCCATTCAAAAACTTGTATCTCTCCTCCCATAATAATTGTTGTAATAGTTTAGTTTATTTTATGCAATTTATCGCATTTATACCATGTTAGTAAATTAGGGTTTTGCATGATAAGACAAAAAACAAACAAATAGCAAAGACCTAATGCAAGACAAATCAAATGCATGTAAAATGACACACATTGCACACAAGCACCCTTAGGGTTTCACCCACTTGGTTGCCTAAACAAAAATGGCCATGGTATGCATGCAAAGTATCTTGGAAAAACAAAACAAAACAAAAGATCATAGTCTCTCGATGACGCTATCAAAAGGTTGCCTAAACAATTTCATAATCATGATTGCAAAGCACCATTTCAAACAATTTCAAAAGCAAAGCAAGTGATCTAAACAAGTAACTAAGATCCCATGGAAAACCATGATGAAAAGGGTGCTAGAACCTTCCCTTTTCATATTCTACCCCCCGAACTCAAGAAAACATCTCAAAGGTATTTTCTGTGCTTTTTTACCTTTCCTTTTGGATAAAATAAAAGTCGGTGGCGACTCTTTCTAAACTGCGACATTTGCAACGAAACGCAAAACCTCAAGTCAGTTCTCCCACCGTATCACACTGAGGTAATGAAATAATTCAATGCATGTTTCCTGGCAGTAACGCCGTATCCCCAATGGGTTGCAAATGTTGTTCCATTCCCGAAGAAAGACGGTACGGTCTGTATGTGTGTAGACTATTGGGATTTAAATAGGGCAAGACCCAAAGATAACTTTCCTCTACCACATATCGGTGTCTTGGTTGAAAACACTGCTCAACACAATGTTTTCTCCTTCATGGATGGATTGTCGGGTTACAAACAAATCAAAATGGCGCCTGAAGACATGGAGAAAACCACTTTTGTTACACAGTGGGGTACCTTCTGTTATAAGGTCATTCCTTTTGGGCTAAAGAATGCAGGTGCAAATTATCAACGGGTTATGGTAGCTCTATTTCATGACATGATCCATCATGAGATAGAAGTTTATGTTGATGACATGATTGCAAGATTGCAGACTGAGGAAGAACACCTTGGTCATTTGCACAAGCTATTTGAAAGGCTGGAGAAATACAAACTGAGGCTAAATCCCAACAAATGCACCTTTGGGGTGGGGTGTGGAAAACTCCTAGGCTATTCGTTAGTGGAAAAAGTATTGAGGTCGATCCTGCAAAAGTCAAAGCCATACAAGAGATTCCAGCTCCCTGTACTGAGAAGGAGGTCAGAGGTTTCTTAGGTCGAATCAACTACATTGTCCGATTCATCTCTTACTTAACTTCTACTTGTGAACCAATCATCAAACTTCTGAAGAAAGATCAAGTAGTCAGATGGAACGATGACTGCCAAATAGATTTTTACAAGATCAAGGAATACTTACAAGAACCACCAATATTGATGCCTCCAGTTGAAGAAAGACCTTTTATTATGTACTTGACTGTATTAGAAAATTCAATGGGGTGTGTGTTGGGCCAACATGACGAGTCTGGTCGAAAAGAGCATATAATATACTACCTTAGCAAAAAGTTTACCGACTGTAAAACAAGATATTCACTGCTCGAGAAAACTTGTTGTGCTTTAGCATGGGATGCTCGCCGACTAAGACAATATATGTTGACTCATACTACTTTCTTGATCTCTAAGATGGATCCCATCAAGTACATCTTCGAGAAACCAGCTCTCTCCGGACGAATAGCCCGATGGCAAATGATCTTGACTGAATATGACATCCAGTACACTACACGAAAAGCAATCAAAGGAAGTATATTGGTAGATCATTTGGCCCATCAAGCTTTGGATGACTACCAATCCATGAACTTTGAATTCCCGGATGAGAATATCATGTTGATAACTGACTGTGCAAAGGCTGGACCGTATGAATGACCTGAACAAGGATCCCATTTGATAACAGAAATGGTGTTGTGATCATTTCTCCTGAAGGTTTCCATACACCTTTCACTGCCAGACTTTGCTTCAATTTTACCAACAACATGGATGCGTATAAAGCTTGCATCCTGGGCCTTAAGGCTGCCATTGACCTAAGAATCAAATTCTTAAGCGTCTATGGAGAATTGGCCTTAGTGTTAAGTCAAGTTAAAGGAGAGTGGGATACCAAACATCTAAACCTGGTCCCTTACAAAGAGCTTGCTAACCCTGATCCCATACTTTGAAGAGGTCACCTTCGAACATATCCCCATGGAAGAAAATCAGTTGGTGGATGCCTTAGAAACTATGTCATATATGTTCAAGGTCAATTGGGACAACGAAGCTCCCAGAATTACTATCGAACAATTTGACGAACCGACACACTATTGTGAGATTGACACTGATGAGGAGAAGCCTTGGTTCCATGAGGTAAAAAGGTACCTTGAAGCACAAAAGTATCCTGAGGGAGCTTCAATCAATGATAGGAAATTCCTGCAGAGGTTCTCATCCAAGTTTTTTCTAAGCAATGGGATTTTGTACAAGCGCAACCATGATTCAACTCTACTCCATTGTATGTACAAGAAGGAAGTAGATAAAATCATGGAGGACATGCATGAAGGCATCTTTAGGACTCACTCTAGTGGACATACTATGGCTAAGAAGATTATGAGGGCTGGCTACTATTGGTCGACTATTGAAACTGATTGTCACCACCACTTGAGGACTTACCATAAGTTCCAGGTTTATGCCAATAAGGTTCACGTGCCTCCAGTTCCTTTGAATGTCATTACTGCTCTGTGGCCATTTGAAATGTGGGGCATCGACATGATCGAAGAAATTAATCCCACCGCCTCTAATGAACATCGTTTCATCCTCGTCGCCATTGACTACTTCACCAAATGGGTCGAAGCGGCTTCATTTGACTCAGTTACCAAGAATTTTGTATCCTGGTTCATCAAGCATAACCTTATTTGTCGATACAGCATCCCTGAAAGGATCACCACCGATAACAGTACCAACCTCAACAATACTATGATTATTGAACTCTGCATGCAATTCAAGATCAAGCATCATAAATCTTCTCCATACAGATCTAAGATGAATGGCACAATGGAAGCCACCAACAAAAATATAAAGAAAATTATGCAAAAGATGGTGGTAAGCTATAAAGACTGGCACGAGATGCTACCATTTTCTCTTCATGGCTATCGTACCTCGGCGCGAACATCAACTGGGGCAACCCCATTCTCTTTAGTCTATGGCATGGAAGTTGTCATGCCTGTCGAAGTTCAGATTTCTTCTCTAAGGATTATGAAGGAAGTAGACTTAGGAGAAGACGAATGGATTCAGACTAGGTTAGATCAGTTGAACTTGATTGATGAAAAGAGACTGGTTGTTGTCTGTCATGGTCAAATGTACCAAAAACGTATGATCAAGGTGTTCAACAAGAAGGTCAAACATCGAGTATATCAAATTGGATACTTGGTAATAAAATGTATCATTTTTCCACAAGACGATCCCAGAGGCAAATGGACTCTTACCTACGAAGGACCATTTTTTGTCAAGAAAGTATTCTCTGGTGGTGCTATGTGTGATACGGTAGGAGAACTGACTTGAGATTTTGCGTTTTGTATTTGCAAACGTTTCGGTTTAGCAAGAGTCGCCACCGACTTTTTATTTTATCCTAAGGAAAGGTTAAAAAGCACAGGAAAGACCTTTGAGATGTTTTCTTGGGTTTGGGGAGTAGATTATGAAAAGGGAAGGTGCAAGCACCCTTTTCATCCATGGTTATCCATGGGCTCTTAGTTATTTGTTTAGATCACTTGCTTTTGATTTTCAATTGTTTGAAATGGTGCTTTGTGTGTGGTTTTGTAAGATGTTTTGAAAAGAGGCCATCGTTGTGGCAACCTTTGTAATGATTCTTGTTTGAATGTATACAAAGGCGTTTTGTCTTTTTGAAAAGATTTCAATGTTTGAAAGTTTGTTTTTAGGAAATGTTTTGAAATTGTGTTGTAAAGTGTGTTTGAAAATAACAAGGATGTTTTGCAAGTTTTGATCAAATAACTAAGAGTTATCTACCCTATTTTACTCAAAGATCTTTCCTATATGTTTTTAACCCTTTTGACAGTGTTGTTTTACCATTGCATTTTGTAAACAACCTTGTATTAGGATGTTAAACGGGACAGACACGGGTCATCGTATTGACCATGATAGCAATTGTGCTAAGTATCTTTAGCAATTTTTTTGAGGGACTAGATCATTTTTGTATAGGCAACCAAGATAGCGTCATCGAGGGACTATGATCTTTTGTTTTGTTTTTGTTTTGCCAAAGTACCCAACATGCATAACATGACCCTTTTTTTGAGGCAACAAGTGGATTGTAACCCTAGGGGTGCAAGTGTGCATTGTGTATTGATTTTCATGCATTTTTGTCTTTGTATTAAGTCAAACTACTTGTTGATTTTGGATTTTTGCATACAAACCCTAATCTCTAATCATGGCATAATTGAAAGCATAAAGTGCAAGAATTAAAAGTCTAAGCTATTACAATATGATTATGGGGATGTGGGTACAATCTTTGAATGGGGGTGTATTTGACAAGAAATAAAACCCTAGTTTTACTATTACATCCAAATTGAGTAATGGCATAAATAATAAATGGACAATATTTAAATAAACAAAAATAAATAAATATACCAAATAATATGAATTATGCAAAATGTTTATGTTTATTTTCCAAGTATGTAAAAATATTTAATGTAAAAATAAAGAAATATATAAAAGATTAATTTTATTTGGTTAAGGGTAAAACCCTAATTTTCTTTAAGAAAATAAATACATTATATTATTTATATACAATAAAATAAAATAATATATACAAAAATAAAATATATTTAGCAAAAAAAGTATTTTTTTTAGTATAAATAATAATAAATATAAAAGTGTAATATTTTTATATTTTTCATTCTAAAGTATCTAATAAAATAAAAATATATATTTATATATGTATTAATTATATTCAATATGTACAATAAATTAAATATATACAAATAAAAATATATTGAGAATAATATTTTCAGTGTGAATAAAAATAAAGAATAAAAATAAAAGTATAATTTATATATTATTTTCAAGTTTTTAATAAATAAAATAAAAGTAATTAAATTGCTTTCTATGTTAGAAAAATAAAAATAAAATGAAAAATAAATGTGAAAAAAATATAAAAATATTTTTGAGTATTTTTTATATTTGGAAATAATAAAAATAAATCAGAAATGAAAATAAAATACAAAAATATCAAAGCATAAAGAAATTCGGCCAGGGGGGTGCATTCAGCAAATGGGGGCGTCAAAAACAAGTCCAGGCCAAGCCCAGCCCACCACTTCATCTTCAACCTCTGTCTTTCAAAAAACGTGCGCGCCTTGTACAATTGCTAGATCCTGTATGCGAGCTCTATTGCAAAAACACATAACATCAAAGTTGTAAAGCATTTCAAGATGAATCCAACCATATAAACAACTTGTCTTAACTCTCAAAGACCAGAGAGAATTTCTCTGGCCCTAAAATCTAACCTAATTTTTTCAGTATGTTCATGGATCAAATTCTCTTAGCATGCTTAATAAAAATGAAAACTAAGCATATGTACAACTTCATGGCTATGAGTACTACATTTCTTATTCACAAACCTAAGTCTAAATGTTCCTAAATAGAGAGATAGGAAGTTGACAAAAACCTGTTTCAGCTGACTTCGTGTAGGGCAATGTGGAGCTTTTCAACAAGGCTTGAGATGTCTGGGAGCTTGCTTGGACTTCACTTGACCTTCTCCAATGTCTAGCTTGCCTTGAATGTACTTGAATCAGCCTACAGAACTCAACCTACACAAGCTCAAAGTGAAAATGGAAAACCCTGTAAATGGAGTTACAGATGGTGTTTAAGGTTTGGGATAGCTTGGATGAGTTATGTGGAAGATGTTTGAACTAACTTGGGGCAAAACGCACGAGCAAATTATGCTATGGAAGTCAAGTTGCAGGTTCTGCCCTGTTTTGCCAATGGAAGGTGATTTCTTTCTATGGGATGTTTGAAGGCTCAAGAGATCGTGTTTCTGGCTCAGAGAGGTGTGAGAAAGATAGTTCAAATGTTTGCACCAGTTTTGTCTTGGCTGATGTTCAAGTTTTTTATGTATTTGGCATATTTCTTGTATATGAAGCAAAAGTGGGAAGTGATGTCCAACAGGCCTGTACAGGCTATCCTTATGCTTGCACACTTTTCCCTTGGCCCTCCAACTTGTGGATTTGATTTTCAGTATGAGATATGGACCAATGCTCAAGGGATTCAATTTTGACATAAAGCACATTTAAGCAAAAATGGAAATGTACCTTTTTCTACTTAGGGATTAATCTTGCGTACAATGTCCTAATGACCAAAACAATGCCTTAGACCAAAGGATTTGCATTAAGTTATTGAGTGTGAAATGGTTTAGAGGCCTATAAACTAGTGCAAAGCATGCTGACTTAAAATTGCAACTTGTATGAACATGAACATGCCATGGATGAAAAGTGAGTTTTTGCCGACTTCAAGCCGTCGATTCTCCCTAACCACAAATGAGTTTGGAGAGTTCTTGGACATTTTGGAAAGCTTGCAACATGCTCTACAATCCATATTTGAAATGCAACTTGAGATTACAAGTGGAACTATGTGAAAAATGGCCATGAAGATAGGTCAAAATCCTGCCTAAACTAGGGCAAAATTTCACTAAGTTAAAAGTTTTAGGGACCCTTGTTCCAAAAATCAAAATTGTATATCCAAGCTTCCTTTGGGAAAACTTTGTGAATCAAAGTTGTAGACTTTGTGGAGGAATACAACTTTCATGTTGGAAGTTTTGTTTGAATCCAATTGCATCATAATGAAAAAGTTGGGCAAAGTTAGGAAAAATTAAGAAAATTTCATAACTTAGAAAAATTCTAAGTTATGAAATTTTCAACTTTAAACCCTAATTTGCAAAAATGGGTTTCTTGATGAACAAGTTTCATGTTTTGACATATCTTGATGAAAAATGACCCTTGGCACTTGATTTTGACCAAAAAGTCAAAGTTTGACTTTTCAGTGTACAGTCAAATTTTGATCAGTTAACTGAAAAATTCATCTGTCAATCCAATGCAATTGAGATCTTTTGAACTTATTGAATAGGTCAAGATGATGCCAATGGTTCCTTGAGTCCATGGTTGAGCCTAATTTGCCATTGGCTAGGTCAAAAGTCATAAATTTCCCTTGTACAGTCAAAACCCTAAAAATGACCATTTTGCCCTTTTGATGATTTGATCAAATTTCTTGTGGAGTTGTGGTCCAAACTTGATAAAATGGTTCATAGGAGATTATAATGTTGATTTGGGTCAAAATTCATGATGTTTGACTGTAAATTGGCCACAGTTGACTTTTTCCCAATACAACTGATTTCTAGGTCAATTGTCCAATTGACTGGGTAAAAATTTGATTCAAGGCTTGAAACTTGGTATGGACAAACTTATGAGTCCAACATGAAGTATGAAAGTCATTTAGAGCATTAGAAGTCCAAAAATCCTTGTGCAAACTCAAACCCTAATTTAGGTCATCAGTGCAAGGAGATGTCTTGGGCAATGTAAAAACCCTAATCCTGTCTGGAGTTCAAGGAGCCTTTTGAGGGGAAATCTTGATAAAATGAGAGGGAAAATTTTGGGGTACAACAGCTGCCCCTGTTCAATCTTCTTGAACCTGAAGAGTTAGATTGGTGAGTTTGTCTTTCGTGACTCGAATGTAAAAGAGGATTGGACACTAGAGTGCCCATAAATTTGCACTCGTCAGAATGCAGGTTGAGCAAATAGGCTTAAAGATGCCATTTGGAGATGAAAGAATCTTTCTAGAGATGGGCTTAGAGATGCCATCCAAAGTGTTTGTTGAATACCAGTAGAATGAACATTAGAATGGTATTCGTATCTGGAACGTATCTGAGTTGTATCTGGAGATTGGATTCGTATGAGTAAAGGAATGGCGTCCGTGTCTGGAGCGTATCCAAGCTGTAACTTTATTTGACTCTTGAATGAATATCAGAATGACTGTCGTGTCTGGAGTGTATCTGTATTGTATCTGAAATCTGAACGGGCGACAGAGAAACATTTGTGTATGGGCATCTCCGGGCTGGGGATAAATTCCGAATGAGTGACAAAATGGCAACCGTGTCTAGAGCGTATCTGGACTGTATCTGAAGTTGAGATCTGTATGAGTAGCAGAATGCCTTCCGTGTCTGGAGTGTATCCGTACTGTAACTGGGATCTGGATAAGTGACAGAATAACTTCTGTGTCTGGAGTGTATCTGAACTTGAAGTTGATAGTTGAATCTGAATTAGAGATAGAATGGCTTATGTTTCTGGAGTGTATCTAGTTTGTATCTGATTGCTGAATTCTGAATGAGTAATAGAATGACCGTCGTGTCTGGGGTGTATCCATACTATATCTGAGGTCTTTGAATATTTGTTAAAGATAGATTTTAATCTTATCCTGAAAAGGGTAAAATGTTAGCTAAAACACAAAGTTATATTGCATGATATGTATGATGCAATAAAATGTACTCTATCAATGTTTATGATATATGAATGTAATGTATGCGCATGTAAGCTGATTAACTGTCTTGCTGAGGAAAATAAATCCTTGATAACTGGAGATAATGAATTCTTTGACTGTTGTTGGGGAAAATAAACCCTTGACTGCTGTTGGGATTCAAAAACCTTTGATTGTTGAGACTGAGAATGTCCTTTGGACTATTGCTGAGGATTGAAAATTCTTGGTAACTTGTGGGGAATTGAGAATCCTTTATGACTTTCCTGGGGAAATAAGGACAACTCCGACGATCTCTACTGGGGAATTAAAACCTGGGAGGCTTCAACTGGAGAAATGAGAACAAGAATCTTCGTTCTGCTGGGAAGTAACTCTGTGGGGAGAATGTTTATCCTGTTGGAGAATTCTTCGAAAGCTTGGGTTGTATGCCAATCTACTGGGAATCGGAGGAAGTTGGATAGTATTCCACCAGGGTTTAAGATTTGGAGTTTTCGACTCTGTTGGGGAAGAAAGTTTCATCTTCACTGGGGATCTGTAGTTCAAAGTTTTTGAGCTCCACTGGGGATCGGGAGTTTAGAAACTTAATTCTGATGGGAATTTTGAAACTTAACTCCGCTGCGGATATATACTCCAAGGTTTTAGCTCTATTGAGGATCTAAATGACATACTGCAGGGGATTTCTTCCGGAATAGCCTAAAGATGTTTTCCTATACTTTCGACCTATCAGTAATTATCCTTTCTCATTTCATTTTATTTGTAAGCAGTGATTATATTCAAATGCATATGCTCATTTAACAAATCATTGGACTTTTCAAATAAAACATAAGTGTAAAAAGAAAGAAAAAGCAAGCAAATTTCTGCACTTTGAAGTATCTTTGTATCAACTTTGTAAATATTTTTGTACAAAGGATAGTCATCCTAGTAAGAGAATGTTGTCGTAAAATTGAGAAAAATTTTATAGAAAGAAAGATGGCTATTTGTAACAATTCCATGGGATTCCCATTTTGCTATAGCCTTCACAACTTTGAGTATCTCGTCCATTCGTTTCTTCGTCCGCAGATGATTGGATAGATTAGAAGCTTCGAGCTTGTCCGTGAAGAGATTATCCTTAAAGTGATCAGACGAGACATAGTCATACGCTTTAATTCCCTAACTTTTGCCTGGACCGCCCTTTCGGGTTTTCGATCTACCGGGAAACCCTTTTTTGCCCAAGTCGCCCTTTCGAGTTTTCAACTTGCCGGGTGTACATATTTTTTATATTTATCCCTAATTTTTGCATGAATCGCCCTTTCGGGTTTTTGATTCACCGGGATGCCCATTTTTGCCCAAGTCGCCCTTTCGGGTTTTTAACTTATCGGGTCATTTTATGCGTAGTATCTTTTGACTATGTCTGCATTCGCAAGGTGCGGCAGGTCATCGCCGTCCATGGTGGTCAAAATCATTGCCCCACCAGAAAATATGTTTTTGATCACAAACGGTCCTTCGTAAGTAGGAGTCCATTTGTCCCTGGGATCACTTTGCGGTAAGATGATTCACTTGATTACAAGGTCCCCAACTTGATATACTTGTCTCCTGACTTTCTTGTTGAAGGCCTTGATCATACGTTTTTGATACGCCTGACCATGGCAAACAGCAGTAAGTCGCTTTTCGTCAATCAAGTTAAGTTGATCAAGTAGGGTTTGAATCCAATCGTCTTCACTCAAACCAGCATGTTTCATGATTCTCAAGGAGGGAATCTGAACCTCGATAGGTAAAACAGCCTCCATGCCGTATACCAAAGAAAAGGGTGTTGCCCAAGTTGAAGTGTGTGTCGTGGTACGGTACCCGTGCAGAGCAAATGGTAACATCTCATGCCAGTCCTTGTAGGTGATTGTCATCTTTTGAATGATCTTCTTGATATTTTTGTTTACAGCTTTGACAACACCGTTCATCTTAGGTCGAAAGGGAGATGAATTATGATGTTGAATCTTGAACTGCTCGCACAGAGCGGTGATCATAGTATTTTTCAAATTTGTACCGTTGTCCGTAATGATCTTGTCGGGAATACCATACCGGCATATGAGGTTCTGCTTGATGAAACGGGCGACCATATTCTTTGTGACAGAAGCGAAAGAAGCTGCTTCGACCCACTTGGTAAAGTAATCAATGGCCACCATGATGAAATGGTGTCCATTGGATGCTGTAGGCTTGATCTCTCCAATCATGTCGATTCCCACATCGCGAATGGCCAAGGAGCTGTTAAGATATTGAGAGGAACTGGAGGAATATGTACCTTGTCAGCATAGATTTGGCATTTGTGACAAGTACGGGAATGTTGATGACAATCAGCTTCCATGGTAGACCAATAGTAGCTTGCCCTTAGAATCTTTTTAGCCATCGTATGACCACTCGAGTGGGTGCCAAAGGTGCCATTATGCAGTTCAGCCATGATCTGCTCAGCTTCAATCTTGTCCATACAACAGAGTAGGACACAATCAAGATTGTGCTTGTATAGGATACCATTGCTTAGAAAGAACTCGGCAGCGAACCTCCTTAAGAACTTTTTGTCGTTGACTGAAGCTCCTTCAGGGTATTCTTGTGCTTCGAGATACCTTTTGACGTCATGAAACCAAGGTCGGTCCATCACTTCTTTGGTATTAATCTCGTGACAATGTGTAGGTTCGTCCATTCGTTCGATGGTGATTTGAGGTGCCTCATTATCCCAGTTAAGTTTAAACATGGATGACATTGTAGCTAACACATTTGCCAATTGATTCTCTTCTCGCAGGAAGTGCTTGAAGGTAATCTGCTCGAAATGTGGTAACAATGTCAGGACATGTTCTTTGTAAGGGATGAGGTTAGGGTGTTTAGTATCCCACTCTCCTTTGATTTGACTGATAACCAAAGCTAAGTCCCCAAATACGATCAAAGATTTGATTCCTAAGTCAATAGCAGCCTTGAGACCAAAGATACAAACTTCATACTCGGCCATGTTGTTGGTGAACCTGAAGCAGAGTCTAGCAGTGAAAGGTGTATGGTAGCCTTCTGGAGAGATAAGTACCACGCCGATACCGATGCTAAGTGCATTTGAAGCACCATCAAAGTACAGGGTCCATCGGGATCCTTGTTCAAGTCCGTCATACGGTTTGTTACCTTTAATGTTGTCCAAAGTCATAATATTCTCGTCAGGGAAGTCAGACCTCATAGATTGGTAATCTTCGACGGCTTGATGAGCTAGATGGTCAGCTAGTACACTCCCCTTTATAGCTTTTTGGGTTGTGTACTGGATATCATACTCAATCAGGATCATCTGCCATCTAGCGATTCTTCCGGATAAAGCAGGCTTCTCGAAGATGTACTTGATCGGATCCATTTTAGAAATCAGCAAAGTGGTATGTGTCAACATATACTTCCTTTGTCGACGAGCAACCCATACCAAAGCGCACAAGTTTTCTCGAGCAGTGAGTAGCGAGTCTCACAGTCGGTAAACTTTTTTCTAAGGTAATAAATGGCATGCTCTTTTCGGCCAGACTCGTCATGTTGGCCCAGTACGCACCCCATTGAGCTATCCAAAACAGTCAGATACATGATTAAAGTTATTCCTTCGACGGGTGGCATCAAGATAGGAGGCTCTAGTAAATACTCATTGATCTTATCAAAAGCAACTTGACAATCATTGTTCCATTCAACCACCTGATCTTTCTTCAACAACTTGAAGATTGGCTCACAGGTAGATGTTAGGTGAGAGATGAACCTTGCAATATAGTTTAAGCGTCCCAAGAAACCTCTAACCTCCTTCTCAGTGCGGGGGGCAGGCATTTCTTGTATAGCTTTGACTTTGGCAGGATCAACCTCGATGCCCTTGTTACTGACGATGAATCCTAAAAGTTTACCGGACCTGACTCCGAAAGTACACTTGCAAGGGTTCAGTATGAGCTTATATTCCTTTAACCTGACAAACAGCTTTTGCAAATGGTCGAGGTGTTCTTCTTTTGTCTGTGAACGGGCTATCATGTCTTCTACGTAGACTTCAATTTCATGATGTATCATGTCATGAAACAAAGCTACCATGGCTCGCTGATAGGCTGCCCCGACATTCTTTAGTCCGAATGGCATCACTTTATAGCAGAAGGTACCCCACTACGTAACAAAAGTAGTCTTCTCCATGTCTTCCGGGGCCATTTTGATCTGGTTGTATCCCGAGAATCCATCCATGAAGGAAAATACCTTGGGTTGAGCTGTGTTGTCAACCAAGATGTCAATGTGTGGTAGTGGAAAATCATCTTTAGGGCTACCCCTGTTTAGGTCTCTGTAGTCCACACACACTCTGACTTTGCCGTCCTTCTTAGGCACGGGCACAATGTTAGAAACCCATTGAGGATAGGAAGTAACAGCCAGAAAGCCAGCATTGAACAGTTTTATCACTTCAGCTTTGATCTTCTTAGACATATCGGGCCTCATTCGGCGGACTTTCTGTTTGATTGGTGGACAGTCTTCTCTTGTAGGGAGACGGTGAACTACAATATTTGTATCTAGTCCCGACATGTCTTCATAGGACCAGGAAAAGATCTCAACATATTCATTCAACAACTGAACTAAGCGCTCTTTGACATTTGGCTCCAGGTTGGCACCCACTTTAACCTCTTTTCTGTCTTCGGCAGTACCCATATTGATATTCTCTAACAACTCTTCATAGGGCAGAATAGCCCTTTCTTCTTGTTGCAAAAGTCTAGCCAACTCTCCAGGCACTTCACAGTCTTCATCACCTTCGTACTCGGCATGATTGACCAAATCTTTAGAGTCACTGAAGGCCAAAGCAGAATAGTCACCCATGGAATCCGAAGTGGATGGGTAACTGCATTTTGTGAGTGTGGGTGTGTGTAAGGGATATCCATCCTTAAATAAAATAAAATGTAAAAGGAAAGAAAATGAACACAAAAGTTTATAGATGAAAACGTCCATGATTCATTAAAAATGGCATATGAAAATGAAAAATCAAAACCCTTACAAATGGACCTATGTGCCCCGGAAAAGGAACAAGGCAAAAGAGTGTACGAATTGTTTAATAATTATTACAGACCAAACAGGAAATGTTCAAAAGATAAATTACTGATTGATGAAAGTAATGGGAACGAAGTCTTTCGCCTCCCAGTTGTTCAGTCCCCCTTCAATGGTTGGAAAGATCCAATCTTCAAAATTGCTTCCTTCTTCATCATCCTCTAAAGCATGAACTCCGTGATGAGTGATTTTCAGTGGCGGTCCTACACCCTGGGAGCGACGCACAGCTTTCTGGCTAGCAGCAGTGAAACCCAATCCGAACTTATATGTCTTGTAAGGAAAATCTGGCAGTTGACCCCACACTGTACTTCCCCCTCCTTGATTACAGCCTCCGCATCTTTAAGGGATGATATCCGGAACACAGGCTTGGTAATGATGGGCACATCAGTCATTGTCTTGGCTACCGCAACCTCAGGAGAAACCTCTTCAAAGTGTTGGAAATGTGTTTCTATAAACTCACCATCTAACTCCACGTAGCGGAAAGAGTTAAGGTGGCTTATCATATACTCCTCCTCACCATGAACTGTTATGATTTTACCATGGACTGGATATTTTAGCATTTGGTGTAGAGAAGAAGTGACTGCCCCAACGTTGTGGATCCATGGCCTTCCCAACAAGCATGAATATGAAGGATGGATGTCTATCACATAAGAAGTAGAGTTGAAAATTTTCGTTCCCACCTTAATTGGGATGTCCACTTCTCCGTGAACCATCCGCTTAGAACCGTCGAAGGCTCTAACAATGATATTACTGGGCTTTAGGGTCAAACCTTCACAATCCAATCTGTCCAATGCTTTCTTTGGTAGAACATTTAAAGATGAACTGGTATCAACCAGAACATGAGCAAGTGTAGTTCCTATGCACTCTACCGAGACATGCAACGCATCATTATGCTTTCTTCCCTTAGACGTAAAATTGGCATCAGAGAAGCCAAGACCATTATCGGCTGTAAGGCTGGTTACACACTCTTAAAACTGATCCGCATAAGTTTCTTGAGGCACGTGTGCCGTCTTCATAAATTTAATCAAGGCTTTGGCATGAGCCTCGAAACAGAGTAATAGAGCCAGCATAGATATTTTTGAAGGGGTTTTCCCCAGCTTCTCTACGACATCATAGTCGCTCTTCTTAATTATCTTTAAAATCTCCTCCATCTCCTTTTGGGTGGTCTTGGGGATAACCAAAGTCAGAGCCCTCGTCCTGACGGGCGCTTCTCGGATCCCCTTACCTTTATCGGCAGTAACAACAGAGGGTATAGCTTCGGGAGCATCAATTTCTTCAATAACCGGACTTCGCACATATATCTTGATAGGCACATGAGCACTTGAGGGTCCGAAGACTGTCTGTGGAGGAGCAATCTCCGGAGAGAAGATTCTTCCGCTACGAGTTATCTTACTTGTTCCCGCAATATTCCCTATGTCAGGAGTTTCTTCATCAGAATTATCTTGGACTGATTCGATCTGCTTAACACCATGGTAGAAGATGTCTCCTCCATAATTCCATGGTATCGTCTTGTTGGACTTATATGGGATAGGCCCCGACATGGTAATCTTTAGCGGTACAAGCTTCGGATCAGGCGTAATCTTAACTGGCCTTTTGTAGGTCTTGGAAAGATTGTCGGAAATGGTGATTATAGCAATGTCATTGATTGGAGTAACAAAGGTAACAGGAGTAACATGAGTGATAGTAGCAACAGGAGTTTTCTGAAAGAGGATCTCTTGAGTATCCATCAGGCGTTGGATGCCTGATTTCAACAGTGGGCAGTCGGATTGCAAGGTTGAACAGAAGTAACAATCTTTTTCACATCCCGGGAAAATCCCGGATTTCAACATATTCATTTTAATCATTGGCAACAAAGTCATTAATCCATCAACAATTGTAACATGAAGATCTTCCACAATAGCATGGACATTATGACCATGTTTTTGCATATGAGTGGATATCACATTAGGTTTTTCAGGGGAATCAAACTCTACCTCCTTGGCATCTATCAAATCTTGGATCTTGTTTTTAAGGGCCCAACAGTTGTTGGTGTCATGCCCTACATTGTCCGAATGGTATGCACATTTTGCATTTGAATGATAATAGGGAGAAGAGGTATTTGGGTTTTTCGGCGCTTCTTTCAAGTTGGTAAGGTTTAACTTTAACATATGAGGGAGGACCTGATCCGGTGTCATATTGATCCGGGTGAATTTCCGTTATGGCCTTTCTACCCTTTGCTGGTTAGCTCTTGGTTGATTGCTGCGAGGTTGATCGGCTGAGGAGTTCTAGATCATCATAGCCCCACCGTGGGTCGGCGCTCCATTCTCCCTTGATTTATCTGGGTATGAATAGTAGAAACTTCCTTCTTGGCTGGGAAGGTCTTCTTGATAGCAGTGGAAGCGGAGGCATCCTTCTGAATTTTACCACTCTTAATGCCAGCTTCGACCCTTTCACCAGTCAGAATTAATTCTGTGAACCCTACAGATGAGCTCCCGATCAAGTGATTGAAGAATGGACCTGACAGAGTCCCTAAAAACATGTCAACCATGGTGGCTGCACCCTACCAGCCAGATCCCGCCACTTCTGGGCATACTCCTTAAATCCCTCATTAGAGGCCATACCCATACTCTGTAGTTGAGTACGAGTAGGCGCTAAACATGTGTTGTATTGGTATTGTCGGTAGAAAGCAGCAGCCAAATCTTCCCAGTTATGGACATCAGATCTCTCAAGTTGATAGAACCAGTCCAATTGCGTACCCGACAAACTATCTTGAAAAAAGTGGACCCACAGATCCTTATTAGAAGAGTGAGGTTAGATCTTTCTGACATAGGATCTCAAATGCATCTTCGGACAGGACAAACTGTCGTATTTAGAAAATGTAGGCACTTTGAACTTGGGAGGAATGACGATCCCAGCAACCAACCCTAGTTCTTCGAAATCTAGCCCAGGTATCCTTTTCACTTCCATGGCTGCCAACCGGTCCTCAAGATTCTTATACTTATCATCCGCCAGAGGGTACTGCTGTTCGAAGTGATCTTCATCCTCTTCCTCTTCTTCTTCTTCAGCTTCGGATTCAGAGGGCATTGCAACTCCCTTTCCCTTACCAACCCCTTCGTCAGACGTTGAGGGGAATTCCAGAACTCTCCTAGCCTGATGCTCAAATCTTCTTCCCAAAGTGGCCACACCAATTCTTTTCTTTTTCTTCTTTTCTGGTTCCTTCTCTTTCTCTAACAGTGCTTTAAGATCCTCTTGACCTTTTGCCAAGGTTATGAGGAGTTGTTGGAATTGCAAATTTTGTGCTTGCAGATCTTTAACCGTCTGCTCTATATCTATCTTGCCGAAATAAACAGCAGAAAGATAAGGAAACCTGGTGTGAAGACCTGTTTATGCATATGATGAATGATATGTTATTCATGTAATGCATTCAAGGATTTAAAAATTCAAATTTGTTGCAAACAAAAAGAACACAAGTTATATTAATAAGAAGAAATTTGTTAGTACATAAATGCCCCATGGGCAAAATATCACAAAATTCTTAATGTAAAAAGACGTTGCGCATCCTCTTTGGTGCGATGTAAGTGTTAAGAGTCTCCTCTTAGTGAATTCGGCGGGTAAGCTCCAAAACCTTCTTCTCACTGGCATAGAAGCTGGCTTCAAAAGTGTCCCGCTCTTCCTTGAGTTGTATCCAACTCTTTTGCAATTCTTCCAATGATGTTGGCATGTCTGGATGCAGAAGGGTGTATGGAACCTCTCCTTCCATAACAGACTCTTTGATCACGGGGAGAATGTGAGGGTATGGCATCATAAGATTCTGGGTGCGGGTTCGTACCCACTTGAGATAAGGCTCAAGGGGGATGGAATTCTTGTTCCCCAGTGTCTTACTATCTACTTTGTTAGGCATCCTCCAAGCTCGGATAAACCTTTGTCGAAGTCCTTAAGCATCATTATCAAAGTCAAAAACCAAGTCAGGAATCAGCAAGTCATGAGCGCCATTCCTCCGGGCATATCCAAACTGCCTCAGAGCTAAACAGGGGTTGTAGGTAATGCCTCCCCGAATGCCAAGTAGTGGGACATTAGGGAATTCCCCACAACAATCAATGATGATGACATTTTCTCTGGACCGAGATCACCAATGAACATCAGAATGTGTGAGGTTCATCAACCGTTGTGACCACCTTAAACCCTGCTCATTCTTCAAAACTGATTGGGGAAGGTGAGAAATAAACCACCTTGCTAGAAGAGGAGTACAGCACATGAGAACACCTCTTTTCCTCATTGTTCGTGTGTGAAATGAGTGTAGGATGTCCCCAAGCAATGTAGGTACAGGATTCCGAGATATGAAAATCTTGACAGCATTCACATCTATAAGTTGATCAGGGTTTGGGAACAAGACCAACCCATAGATGAGAAGTGCTACAATCTCCTCAAAAGCTTGCAGATCTAGAGAATTCCAGCAGTCTTGTGCCTTCTCAAATAGAAATTTTGCCAAGAAACCCTTGACACCACTTCTGGTTTCCCAATGACCTTTGATATCAGATGGTTGCAAGTGTAAGGCTTGAGCAACATCTTCAGGATTTGGTTCTCTTTCCGTACCGTTGTAGGGTAGTTGATGAAGAATAGGAATCCTCAAGAGTTGAGAAAATTCCTCCAAAGTAGGTACTAGTTGGTAATCAGGGAATGTGAAACAGTGGTGTAGGGGGTCAAAGAATTGGAAGAGGACTTTCACCATGTCTTCTTCAATGTTGGAGTTAACCAAGTTGAGGAGTCTACCATGTCTTTCACTGGAGAGAGAATTCTTTGGAATCTTGGAAGTAAGCTCCTTGAGTTGAGGAGGGATTCTCACAAGGTTGACTTGAATTGTTTTCCTGCGAAGAGATTCCATGACCTACAAAACAAGAACAAAGATGAAGATCCAAACCCTTGAAATGGTTAGTGGATACATATGATGCTTTATGATGTTCATGATGTATGCACAAGTATATGTACAAGTAAGTCACACAATTTCCTAGTTCCAGGCTTGCACGAGGTTTCATAGGTAAGTACCCTTTTGAAGTTAGTTGGCTCAACCTGTCCTATAAGTAGTAACCGGGTTCTAAGGAGCTCAATATCACTGGATTATTTTCTGTGTTCATTGTTTCAGTTTAGCCACTTAACTGGCGACCAAAATATTCCAAGACAACAACCCTCAATGAGTGTAGTATCGAGTATCTACCAACTTCGGACTGCACCAAAGTCGGTCATCTCACTACCCCTAATAAGGCCAAGATGGTCAAGTAAGGTTCTAAGAGTTCATTAGTGCTTCATCACATCACTCAGCGGCCCTCGTATTCTCTTTGATTGACTCAAAGGCTACCGGTACCCACAAATATGTCGCACTAATATAGCTATTGCTTCAACCATGTCGGTATACCCCGCACAGTTTCCATAACGTATTGCTATTTACCTATGAATGTTTCCCAAAAATCCGGGTGGAGGATTCAAACCCAAACAAGAGAATCAAATGTAAAGCAATCAAATCAATCAAGATAAGCATACAAAGGTGATCTAAACCCTAAGGTTACTCCACTTTTAGATAATTCCCCAGCAGAGTCGACAGTTCTGTGATATGGTAGGAGAACTGACTTGAGATTTTGCGTTTTGTATTCGCAAATGTTTCGGTTTAGCAAGAGTCGCCACCAAATTTTTATTTTATCCTAAGGAAAGGTCAAAAAGCATAAGAAAGACCTTTGAGATGTTTTCTTGGGTTTGGGGAGTAGATTATGAAAAGGGAAGGTGCAAGCACCCTTTTCATCCATGGTTATCCATGGGCTCTTAGTTATTTGTTTAGATCACTTGCTTTTGCTTTTCAATTGTTTGAAATGGTGCTTTGTGTGTGGTTTTGAAAGATGTTTTGAAAAGAGGCCATCATTGTGGCAACCTTTGTAATGATTCTTGTTTGAATGTATACAAAGGCGTTTTGTCTTTTTGAAAAGATTTCAATGTTTGAAAGTTTGTTTTTAGGAAATGTTTTGAAATTGTGTTATGAAGTGTGTTTGAAAATAGCAAGGATGTTTTGCAAGTTTTGATCAAATAACTAAGAGTTATCTACCCTATTTTACTCAAAGATCTTTCCTATATGTTTTTAACCCTTTTGACAGTGTTGTTTTACCATTGCATTTGGTAAACAACCTTGTATTAGGATGTTAAACGGGACAGGCGCGGGTCATCGTATTGACCACGATAGCAATTGTGCTAAGTATCTTTAGCAATTTTTTTTAGGGACTAGATCATTTTTGTATAGGCAACCAAGATAGCGTCATCGAGGGACTATGATCTTTTGTTTTGTTTTTGTTTTGCCAAAGTACCCAACATGCATAACATGGCCCTTTTTTTGAGGCAACAAGTGGATTGTAACCCTAGGGGTACAAGTGTGCATTGTGTATTGATTTTCATGCATTTTTGTCTTTGTATTAAGTCAAACTACTTGTTGATTTTGGATTTTTGCATACAAACCCTAATCTCTAATCATGGCATAATTGAAAGTATAAAGTGCGAGAATTAAAAGTCTAAGCTATTACAACATGATTATGGGGATGGGGGTACAATCTTTGAATGGGGGTATATTTGACAAGAAATAAAAACCCTAGTTTTACTATTACATCCAAATTGAGTAATGGCATATATAATAAATGGACAATATTTAAATAAACAAAAATAAATAAGTATACCAAATAATATGAATTATGCAAAAAGTTTATGTTTATTTTCCAAGTATGTAAAAATATTTAATGTAAAAATAAAGAAATAAATAAAAGATTAATTTTATTTGGTTAAGGGTAAAACCCTAATTTTCTTTAAGAAAATAAATACATTATATTATTTATATACAATAAAATAAAATAATATATACAAAAATAAAATATATTTAGAAAAAAAAGTATTTTTTAGTATAAATAATAATAAAAATAAACGTGTAATATTTTTATATTTTTCATTCTAAAGTATCTAATAAAATAAAAATATATATTTATATATGTATTAATTATATTCAATATGTACAATAAATAAAATATTTACAAATAAAATTATATTGAGAATAATATTTTCAGTGTGAATAAAATTAAAGAATAAAAATAAAAGTATAATTTATATATTATTTTCAAGTTTTTAATAAATAAGATAAAAGTAATTAAATTGCTTTCTATGTTAGAAAAATAAAAATAAAATGCAAAATAAAAGTGAAAAAAATATAAAAATATTATTGAGTATTTTTTATATTTGGAAATAATAAAAATAAATCAGAAATGAAAATAAAATACAAAAATATCAAAGCATAAAGAAATTGGGCCAGGGGGTGCATTCAGCAAATGGGGGGTGTCAAAAACAAGTCCAGGCCAAGCCCAGCCCACCACTTCATCTTCAACCTCTGTCTTTCAAAAAAACATGCGCGCCCTGTACAATTGCTAGATCCTGTATACGAGCTCTATTGCAAAAACACATAACATCAAAGTTGTAGAGCATTTCAAGACGAATCCAACCATATAAACAACTTGTCTTAACTCTCAAAGACCAGAGAGAATTTCTCTGACCCTAAAATCTAACCTAATTTTTTCAGTATGTTCATGGATCAAATTCTCTTAGCATGCTTAATAAAAATGAAAATTGAGCATATGTACAGCTTCATGGCTATGAGTACTATATTTCTTATTCACAAACCTAAGTCTAAATGTTCCTAAATAGAGAGATAGGAAGTTGACAAAAACCTGTTTCAGCTATGTGATCGGTGGGAATGAGAACTGACTGTTTTGGAATGTTGGTTCGCGTTTGCGTTTGTTTTTGCAAAATGTCGCGGTAAGCAAGAGTCGCCACCGTCTTTTATTTTATCCAACAAGGAAAGGACAAAAGCACAGAAAAATTCCTTTTCGAGATGTTTCTCGGGTTCGGGAGGTAGATTATAGAAAGGGAAGGTGTTAGCACCCTTTCTATCCGTGGTTATCCACGGGCTCTTAGGTACTTGCTCACTATGTTTTCAAAAGTTTACTTTTCTTTGTGTCTGTGGGTTTGAAAAGAGTTTTTGTTTTGAAGAGAGTGTAAGTGCGAAAAGTTTTGTTTTGTTTTTAAAAGGAGCAAGTACTTAAGAACCTCTACCTACTCAAAAAGGAATTAAACTGTGCAAATGTCCTTTAGACAGTGCTATCCCACCATTGAGGAGTAGGTAGCACCTTCGTTGGAGTTTTAAGGGTCAATTCGATTTAAGGGACGTGTGGTCACTAAAACAATGTTAGGATGCTTTAGCGGTGACCCTAATGTCTTAGATCATTTTATCCGAGGCAACCATTTCGAGGAAACTTTGATCTTTGGACAGGAGGGCGACCTCTAAGACTTCCTATACTCAATGACCACGTTTCGAGGCAACCAAGTGAGGTGTACCCTAAGAGTGGCATGTGCGAGTGTGTCAATTTTCAGTTTATATTATCTTTGCACGTCATGGTGAGCTACTGTTGATTTTAAGTTAAGATAAATCTTGTCATGCAATCCTAGTTAGCATACATCTAAAAAGTTAATATATGTACAGGAATTTAAAGTGCGGGAATTGTAAATCCTACGCTATTACAAAGCTTCGGGGAGGGGGATTATTTACATGTCCAAAATTGGGGAAATAAAGCAGTAAAGCGTAAAAGTCTTAGTTAAGCTATTACAAACCAGCAGGCAGTTATAATAAAATAAACGCGTGAATCTGAAAATAACCTCTAAAAATCCTAAGAATAAAATCTTTTTGTTGTTTTATTTTATTTTGGGAAAATGATCTAAATCTACTTAATTTTAGTTTTGGAAAAAATGTTAAAATAATTAAATAATTAATTAAAAAAGTTAATTTAATAGGAAAAAAACTAGCCTAATGTTTTTTTGATTTTTTTATTTTAATGTTAATTAAAAAGATAAAAAGATGTCAATGAAAACAAAAATAAAATACAAGGGGGATCCTTCGATCCAGGGAAAAAAAGGAGCTTAGAGCCAAGGAGGTAATGGAAGCTTCAATCCAAACAGGGTCATGGTTCTTTCGATTGGGCCAGGAAGTGGGCATGAACAGCCTTCGATCAAGGGAAGGGGATTTCCCTTCGATCCTGGGAAAAATGCCTTCTTCGATCCAGGAGGACTATGGGAAGCTTCGATCCAGAGAAGGTGTCTCCTTCAAATCTGGGATGTTATACCTACAAAAGTATGTTAGCAAAATAAAACTCAGGGCCTGGTATCGAACCCCAGGCCCTTCGATCCTGCGTGCGCTGAGTCTTTTCAGGCTAAATCTGCAGCAAATGTTAGCAACCGAAGAACATGACCTGGGGCCAAACCCAAGCCCTTGGATTCTGTCTAGGATGACAAATCGAATGGGATAGAAAATATGGAGGTGTTATGCAAAATGAAAAGTTTTGACAATTTACCCTCTCTTACCAGCAGATTGAATCTTCGATTTGGGTACTGGCTGGATGGGAGCACTTTCAATCTGAGGGCTTCTGGGCGTGGACACCTTCGATCTGAAGGACTGCTTTGGCTTGGAAAATTCTGACAACCTTTGATAGATTGTATGGGCAGCGCCTCTCCAATGTTTTTTTGTTCTCCTTTTCTTTTCTGTTTTTGTTCTTTTTTCCCGTTTCTGTTCCTGCAGAGTTTTCTTTTCTTTTTTATAATTTTTGTAATTTTTTTTCTCCGTGTCCCTGGATATGTATGCTGGCCCTTGTATTTATAGGAGTGGGGGGGGGGGGGGGGTCTAGTAACGGCAAGAGACAACCCATTAAACAGGCCTTTAAAGCCATGAGACAAGAATCAGACACATTAAAAGTTTTCCTTTTTTGAAATATGCATGTCTCTTATGAATCTTGATGAACCTGGACACTTTTGAATTTTGAATGCATTCAGGCCCTGCTCTTTGATTGGTCCTGATTTGAAAAGAATCCCTATGGTCGAATCAGCTCTTTAGGAACAGAAAAGGCAAGAATCTGGCCTTTAACTCAGGAATTAAATCCATAATCAGCATTTAATTATTTCTATATTTGCAAGGGAAACACGCCATTTT
Source organism: Vicia faba (assembly GCA_948472305.1). NCBI lineage: Eukaryota > Viridiplantae > Streptophyta > Magnoliopsida > Fabales > Fabaceae > Vicia > Vicia faba. The sequence goes on along the minus strand of OX451737.1, from coordinate 208,184,071 downwards.
CTCATGTTCAGTGTACTTGGACATGTTTTTTGAGTGCCCTCTTGATGGCTTTGTTAACAGGCCAGTCGAAAGGCTTTGTTAACAGGCCAATCGAAAGGTGTTGTTCATGCTAATCAAAGGACATGGTTAACATGCCTGTCGAAGCTGCCTTGACACAATGCTAAATCGAAGGATCCCTTGGCATGCCAATTGAAAGGCTTGGCCCAGGGTGCCAAACGAAAAGGTCTTTCAGAATTCTAATCGAAGGGCTTTGACATAATGCCAATCGAAGTGCTTGTCCATAATGCCAATCGAAAGGCTCCTTCAGAATACCAATCGAAGAGTCTTTCAGAATGCCAATTGAAGGCCTTGACATAATGCCAATTGAAGTGCTTGTCCATAATGCCAATCGAAAGGCTCATTCAGAATACCAATCGAAGGGTCTTTTAGAACGCCAATCGAAGTGCTTGTCCATAATGCCAATCGAAATGCTCCTTCAGAATACCAATCGAAGGGTCTTTTAGAATGCCAATCGAAGTGATTGTCCATAATGTCAATCGAAGTGCTTGTCCATGCCAATCGAAATGCTCCTTCAGAATACCAATCGAAGGGTCTTTCAGAATGCCAATCGAAAAGTACTTAAAGCACCACTCAAAAATTTTCTTTTTCCTTTATGCAAGAGTTTGTGACCAACCATGTAAGGGATGACCTTTGAAAACATGAGAGGGCAAATTTTGGGGTACAACAGTTGCCCCTGTTCAATTTTCTTAAACCTGAGGATATAGATTGGCTTTCGAGCCTTTCGTGATCCGAAGGTGGAAGATAATTTAACACTAGAGTGCCTAGAAATTTGCACTCGCATGGTGAAGTATCAGCATTGTGATGTCGGGAATGGGCTTACAGATGCCATTTGGAGATTGTTGGTAGGAGGATGGGCTTATAGATGCCATATGGAGATTGTTGGTAGGAGGATGGGCTTATAGATGCCATCTGCAGGAGTGTCGATCGCATAAGAGATTCCTTAGCGAGAACTTTCATACCTGTTGTTGTAGAAAATTCCACTGGGGAAGTCTAACCTTGTTGAGATTTAGGAACCTGCCTGTACTTCAACTGAGAGAATGCTTCAGCTGAGTTTTAAGAACCTGTTCATAATTCAATTGGGGGGAAGCATCTTCATCAAGATCTAGGAACTGTCTCGTGCCCACCAGGAGTATACCGATGAGGTTATAGAACTTGTCCACACTATGACGAAGGAGAACATCAAGATCTAGGAACCGACTCGTGCTCACCGGGAGTATACCGTTGAGGTTATAGAACTTGTCCTGTCTAGTTCCAAGTATTAATCTTCAATATCTTCATGTAGATAATTTTCCTGGCTTGTTACAGGTATTAATCTACAATCAGTCGTCCACATATAGTTTTCCTGGCTTGCTACAGGTATTAAACTGGGACTTGAAAAGGTTGGTCGAGGATATAGCTGTCCTGGCTGGTTTCAGGTATTAATCTCTGACCTGAGAAAGAAAGATGGTCTTCCTGGCTTGTTACAGGTATTAATCTTCAATCTCTTCATGTAGATAATTTTCCTGGCTTGCTACAGGTATTAATCTACAATCAGTCGTCCACAGATATTTTCTTGGCTTGCTACAGGTATTAAACTGGGACTTGAAAAGGTTGGTTGAGGAGATAGTTGTCCTGGCTGGTTTCAGGTATTAATCTCTGACCTGAGAAAGAAAGGTCTTCCTGGCTTGTTACAGGTATTAATCTTCAATCTCTTCATGTAGATAATTTTCCTGGCTTGTTACAGGTATTAATCTATAATCAGTTGTCCACAGATATTTTCCTGGCTTGTTACAGGTATTCAACTGGGACTTAAAAAGGTTGATGGGTTGTCTCTTCTGATGGGGTGTCTCCTTTAACGAGTTGTCTCTATTGACAGGTTGTCTCTATTGACAAGTTGTCTCTATTGACAGGTTTGGCCACAGAAAATTCTTTAGGAATCGATTTAACTGATTTTGTCTCCATTGATTGCTTCGCCTCAGAAAAATCTTTAGGAATCGATTTAACTGATTTTGTCTCCATTGACTGGCTTTGCTTAAGAAAAATCTTTAGGAATCGATTTAACTGATTTTGTCTCCATTGACATGCTTCGCCTCAGAAAAATCTTTAGGAATCGATTTAACTGATTTTGTCTCCATTGACTGGCTTCGCCTTAGAAAAATCTTTAGGAATCGATTTAAGTGAACCAGACAAGGTCTTGGAATATCTTCAACTGGATCGGCATCAGAAAAATCTTTAGAAATCGATTTAACTGGACCAGAGAAGGTCTTGGAATATCTTCAACTGGATTGACATTAGGAATCGATTTAACTGGACCAGAGAAGGCCTTTGACTGGATCAACATCAGAAAAATCTTTAGGAATCGATTTAACTGGACCAGAAAAGGTCTTGGAATATCTTCAACTGGATCGGCATCAGAAAAATATTTAGGAATCGATTTAACTGGACCAGAGAAGGCCTTTGACTGGATCGACATCAGAAAAATCTTTAGGAATCGATTTAACTGGACCAGAGAAGGCCTTTTGATATGGCTGAGAATTTAACTGCATCCTTCCTGAAAGGTAAAGGTCAGTCATATGCAATGCATGATATGGATCAAGAAATGATGTTCTCAACATAAATGAGATTGTGTGGTATGATGCGTTTATGCATGTATCATGATGTATGGAAATGTAATGTTTTAGCTGGGGAAAATAAATCCCGGATAGCTTGCTGGGGAATAGAGTTGAATTCTTCGTTTCCGCTGGGGATGATGAACGAAGATGATTGCGAGAATAAACCTGCAGGAGAGGATGACTCTGTTGGGGAATAAACTAGTGAAGAGATTACTCTGCGGGGAATTACTCTGTGGGGAATTACTCTGTGGGGAAGAGATACTTCGCTGAGATTTTAATGATAAACTCCACTGGGGATTCCATTGATAAGCTCTGTTGGGGATTTTGATGATGAACTCCATTGGGGATAGAAAGAACTTCGTTGGGGATGACCTTTCAGTTGCAACTTGCTGAGGATAACCCAGTTAGACTCTTGTGGGGGATAACCTCTGAATTTGGCTGGGGAGACTTATTTGTGCTTCGCAGGGGACAAGCTTCCAGAATCTACTGGGTAAGATAATTTGACTCTGGCGAGGAAGCTTTTTTAGACTGCGCTGGGGCAATGACTCCACTGGGGGTATCTTGCATTCTGCCGGGGAACATTCTTATATTCTGTTGAGGAATACTAAGACTGCCAGGGATACTCTTATGCTTTCTAGGGAATATCTTTATACTCCGATGGGGAATATTAAGATCTTCTGGGGATACCCAACCTTTTTAGGGCTGATGGTAGACCAACTCTGCTTGAGGAGAGTATTGCTGATTCGTTCATAGTTGCAAGTCTCAGTAGGGAGAGCTACCATTACTGTTTTACTCTGCGGGGAGTGAAAGTATCTTAGCCATATTTTTCAGCTGAATATATACCTTAGTACCTGGTGGACAGAGCAATTTGTACAGTTCGGACAATTCTTATTTGCCCCTGTTTTTGTGGGAGAAGGTGTCTGCGGAGGCCCTGTGGATCGAGTATTATCCCCACCTATGAGGTGCTTGGTATCTTTCGGTTAAAATGACAAGTCTTCTTCTGGTAGGCCAGTGACGAGATGACGGGACATAGTCGTACGCTTTGATCCCTAATTTTTGCCTGGACCGCCCTTTCGGGTTTTCAGTCCATCGGGATACCCTTTTTTTGCCCAAGCCGCCTTTTTAGGTTTTCGACTTGCCGGGCGTACAGACTTTTTCATTTTCATCCCTTATTTTTGCCCGAACCCTTTTGGTTCGCCGGGAAGCCCTTATTTTTGCCTAGGCCAGTCAGCCTAGCGGGTCTTTGATTATGCGTAGTACTTTTTTTTACTATGTCCACGCTCTTAGGATGGAGGTGTCACTGTCGGTAGTGTTGTGTTGCCATACTACCAGAAGATCTTCATTTGATCATGCAAGATTCGTTGCTGGAATTCATGTCCAATGCCCCAAGTGATTCAGATGGAGATCTGCCCCTGGCTATTTGGCATCTTTGAGAGACTCCTTGAATCTTGACTTGACTGCCCCAGATGATAGACAATGCTCATGACGTGCCCCTTGGTTGGAAGTGTTTTTTTTCCACTTGAGGTGACCCTTTTTATTGAAAAGGTTTTTTTTGTTCACTAGATATTCGTCGTGCGAATTTCTCTGCTGTTGAACAAATAGTCATATGCAAATAATGTTATTTTAAGAATGCAAAGCTTATGTCTGTCTTGATGTTTTTGAAAATGCATTCTCAGTAAAACAGGCAAATTTTGTAAAATTTGATGTCAACTCAGGATTTACAGCAAGCCCTACAGGAGTCAGGATACCTTTTGTAACAATATGCTTTTGAACTAACCCATGCTTCAGCTAGGACTTTTTAAGGGTTATAACATGGCCTGGTTCACGGTTTAAGAAACAAAGGATAAAGGCTCAAATTTTATTTGTACCCACACGTTCTTCGATCCTAAACTCAGCTAATCGTGCATTAGATCTTGTTTGAGTCTTTGCTCTGATATACCACTGATGGTTCAGATACTGACAATTTATTTTGAACAGGCAGTCATTTTGTTGAGAGTTTGTAGGACCTCTTTCTTTTTGATTGCGTTATCCCTATCTTTTTTCCTGAACTGTTTCTTTTTGTATTTACAGTCAGCGGGATGCCCTAGTTTTGTAAGTCTCCTTCATAGGTTTTGACTTATTGGGCTTTTATTTTGAGAGGTAATGACTGCCTGTCCTTACGATTATACGGAACCAACACCGTCTTTTGTTTCAGAAGGACTTCTTTGATGCCATTTATTATGCACCTGGATCAACTGAGAGAACTACCCTGCCCCAGGTTATAATTAAGGGTTTTAATTCATGAAAAGAAAAACTCCAACTTCTTTGGCTCAAAGGGGTTGACTAGGGATTATCTTCCTTATAACTCCATTGTTTAAGATTTGAAACAATGTCTGTACCTCATTAGCGGGGTCTATTAAAAAGCATACTGTAAAGACCGTGGTATCGTTTTCGTCATCCTCCCTCTAAAGGCTTGTAACTTTTAGCAAGAGTTGAATATCATAAAAAAAGTATAAGAATAGTGAAAACGTATGGATGAATTCAAGACAGACATATGCAATGCATTGATAAAGTAATAAAGTTTGACATGAATAAATGTTCGAACAATCAAAAGAAAATTACAACTTCAAAATCCAAATGAACAAAGGCTTTCAATGATTCATCATAGGAGCAGTGATTATGTTTGGAGTCTCCGGAGGGTCAAACTTGATCTCCTTGGCATCAATCATGTCTTGGACCTTGTTCTTCAGAGCCCAACAGTTGTTTGTGTCATGTCCCGGACTGTCGGAGTGGTATGCACACCTTTCATTGGGATGATAGGTAGGAGCGGAAGTATTTGGGTTCCGGAGAGGAGCCTTTAATGTAATCAGCTCTGCCTTCAACATGTGTTGTAGTGCTTGAGTCAGTGACATGTTGAGCTTGGTAAATTGCCTCTTGGCCATATTTGGCTTACTCTGATCAACCTGTTGTTTTTTGTGAGGTTGTTGTTGGACCCTTGAGGTAGTAGCAACTTGGAGAGGTCCATTCTTCACCATACCAAACTCTTGTCTCCTTGGAGGCTGATTAATGATTTGATCCTCAGCCTTGACCGTTTGCTTCATACTGTTGTATCTGTCTTGATGAAGCTGGTTGATAATAGTTCTCAGCTCTTATTGCTCCCGAGCTAAGCCTTGGATAAGAGCCATCTGCCCCAGCATCTGGGTTTTCATGGCACTGAACTCAACTTGTAGTTGTTCCAGCCGTTCGTCCTTATTGTCTTCAAGACTTTTCTTGACCAAATTCCCCATGAGGAGTGTTCTCAACTCTTCCTTCCCCTTGGATAGGTTTAGGAAGATTTCCCTGAACTGAGTCTCTTGAGTATGAAGATCTTGGTTGTCTGGTTGGAAAGCCATTGCTGAAATAAACAGCGAGAACATGAGAGACCTGTATTGGGAGACCTGTTATGCAATGATATGTATGATATATGTATGCAATGTTTTCAAGGATCTCGCGGGGTAAACAAGAAACTGTTAGAATCTGAATCTGGTAGCTTGATTGAAGGAACTTCATGTTGCTGAGAGTCTTTCTTCAAGAGTCAAGCTCACCATATCGAGTGGGTCATAGCCCCTGACTCAAGTTATCGTGCTTGGATTTCTAGACAACCTTGGCTAGAGGAAAATAAATCCTCTTTGCCCCTTGCTTGCCATTTGATTTACCATAACCTGCATCACAGACCCTTGAGATCCTTGAAATGGTTAAAGAAATGTTAAGGCATGATGTTATGATATGCGTTTAAGCAAAAGTGTGAGGTGATGTAAGTAAGCCCTGCAATAAATCCAAAATATTAGATAAGGACTTAAACAAAACCTGCAAGGAAACCATGTTGTCAGATAACAAGAATGTGCAAGTAGTTCAAGTTTGAAGGCACACAAGTCACACATATAGCCTTAAGTTTAGGCTGGCATGGAGTTTCATAGGTAAGTACCCTCTTGAGTTTTGTTGGCTCAAAACCTGTCCTATAAATAGTAACCGGGTTCTAAGGAGCTCAATATCACTGGATTATTTTCTATGTTCATTGTTTTGGTTTAGCCACTTACTGGCGACCAAAATATTCCAAGAAAACAATCCTCAATGAGTGTAGTATCGAGTATCTACCAACTTCGGAATGCACCAAAGTCGGTCATCTCACTACCCCTAAAAAACGCCAAGATGGTCAAGTAAGGTTCTAGGTCATTAGTGCTTAGTAACATCACTCAACGGCCCCGTATTCTCTTTGATTGACTCAAAGGCTACCGATACTCACAAATATGCCGCACTAATATAGCTATTGCTTCAACCGTGTCGGTATACCCCGCATAGTTTCCACAACGTATTGCTATCTATGAATGTTTCCCAAATCCGGGTTAGGATCTATAGAACTCCGATACAAGCCCACAAAATTAAAAGCATACAAAGCAATACAATTGAAAACACAAGTGATCTAATCCTAAGGTACACCTCACTTATAATATTCCCCAGCAGAGTCGCCAGTTCTGTGATCGGTGGGAATGAGAACTGACTATTTTGGAATGCTAGTTCGCGTTTGCGTTTGTTTTCACAAAATGTCGCGGTAAGCAAGAGTCGCCACCGTCTTTTATTTTATCCAACAAGGAAAGCACAAAAGCACAGAAAAATTCCTTTTCGAGGTGTTTCACGGGTTCGGGAGGTAGATTATAGAAAGGGAAGGTGTTAACACCCTTTCTATCCGTGGTTATCCACGGGCTCTTAGGTACTTGCTCACTATGTTTTCAAAAGTTTACTTTTCTTTGTGTCTGTGGGTTTGAAAAGAGTTTTTGTTTTGAAGAGAGTGTAAGTGCAAAAAGTTTTGTTTTGTTTTTAAAAGGAGCAAGTACTTAAGAACCTCTACCTACTCAAAAAGGAATTAAAGTGTGCAAATGTCCTTTAGACAGTGCTATCCCACCATTTAGGAGTAGGTAGCACCGTCGTTGGAGTTTTAAGGGTCAATTCGATTTAAGGGACGTGTGGTCACTAAAGCAATGTTAGGATGCTTTAGCGGTGACCCTAATGTCTTAGATCATTTTATCCGAGGCAACCATTTCGAGGAAACTTTGATCTTTGGACAGGAGGGAGACCTCTAAGACTTCCTATACTCAATGACCACGTTTCGAGGAAACCAAGTGAGGTGTACCCTAAGAGTGGCATGTGCGAGTGTGTCAATTTTCAGTTTATATTATCTTTGCACGTCATGGTGAGCTACTGTTGATTTTAAGTTAAGATAAATCTTGTCATGCAATCCTAGTTAGCATACATCTAAAAAGTTAATATATGTACATGAATTTAAAGTGCGGGAATTGTAAATCCTACGCTATTACAAAGCTTCGGGGAGGGGGATTATTTACATGTCCAAAATTGGGGAAATAAAGCAGTAAAGCGTAAAAGTCTTAGTTAAGCTATTACAAACCAGCAGACAGTTATAATAAAATAAACGCGCGAATCTGAAAATAACCTCTAAATATCCTAAGAATAAAATCTTTTTGTTGTTTTATTTTATTTTGGGAAAATGATCTAAATCTACTTAATTTTAGTTTTGGAAAAAATGTTAAAATAATTAAATGATTAATTAACAAAGTTAATTTAATAGAAAAAAAACTAGCCTAATGTTTTTGTGATTTTTTTATTTTAATGTTAATTAAAAAGATAAAAAGATGTCAATGAAAACAAAAATAAAATACAAGGGGGATCCTTCGATCCAGGGAAAAAAAGGAGCTTAGAGCCAAGGAGGGAATGGAAGCTTCGATCCAAATAGGGTCATGGTTCTTTCGATTGGGCCAGGAAGTGGGCATGAACAGCCTTCGATCCAGGGAAGGGGATTTTCCTTCGATCCTGGGAAAAATGCCTTCTTCGATCAAGGAGGACTATGGGAAGCTTCGATCCAGGGAAGGTGTCTCCTTCGAATCTGGGATGCTATACCTGCAAAAGTATGTTAGCAAAATAAAACTCATGGCCTGGTATCGAACCCCAGGCCCTTCGATCCTGCGTGCGCTGAGTCTTTTCAGGCTAAATCTGCAGAAAATGTTAGCAAATGAAGAACATGACCTGGGGCCAAACCCAAGCCCTTGGATTCTGTCTAGGATGACAAATAGAATGGGATAGAAAATATGGAGGTGTTATGCAAAATGAAAAGTTTTGACAATTTACCCTCTCTTACCAGCAGATTGAATCTTCGATTTGGGTACTGGCTGGATGGGAGCACTTTCAATCTGAAGGCTTCTGGGCATGGACACCTTCGATCTGAAGGACTGCTTTGGCTTGGAAAATTCTGACAACCTTTGATGGATTGTATGGGCAGCGCCTCTCCAATGTTTTTTTGTTCTCCTTTTCTTTTCTGTTTTTGTTCTTTTTTCCCGTTTCTGTTCCTGCAGAGTTTTCTTTTCTTTTTTATAATTTTTGTAATGTTTTTTCTCCGTGTCCCTGGATATGTATGTTGGCCCTTGTATTTATAGGAGTGTGGGGGTCTAGTAACGGCAAGAGACAACCCATTAAACAGGCCTTTAAAGCCATGAGACAAGAATCAAACACATTAAAAGTTTTCCTTTTTTGAAATATGCATGTCTCTTATGAATCTTGAATGAACCTGGACACTTTTGAATTTCGAATGCATTCAGGCCCTGCTCTTCGATTGGTCCTGATTTGAAAAGAATCCCTCTGGTCGAATCAGCTCTTTAGGAACATAAAAGGCAAGAATCTGGCCTTTAACTCAGGAATTAAATCCACAATCAACATTTAATTATTTCTATATTTGCAAGGGAAACACGCCATTTTCTCATGTTCAGTGTACCTGGACATGTTTTTTGAGTGCCCTCTTGATGGCTTTGTTAACAGGCCAGTCGAAAGGCTTTGTTAACAGGCCAATCGAAAGGTGTTGTTCATGCTAATCGAAGGACATGGTTAACATGCCTGTCGAAGCTGCCTTGACACAATGCTAAATCAAAGGATCCCTTGGCATGCCAATTGAAAGGCTTGGCCCAGGGTGCCAAACGAAAAGGTCTTTTAGAATTCTAATCGAAGGGCTTTGACATAATGCTAATCGAAGTGCTTGTCCATAATGCCAATCGAAAGGCTCCTTCAGAATACCAATCGAAGAGTCTTTCAGAATGCCAATCGAAGGCCTTGACATAATTCCAATCGAAGTGCTTGTCCATAATGCCAATCAAAAGGCTCATTCAGAATACCAATTGAAGGGTCTTTCAGAGTGCCAATCGAAGTGCTTGTCTATAATGCCAATTGAAATACTCCTTCAAAATACCAATCGAAGGGTCTTTCAGAATGCCAATGGAAGTGATTGTCCATAATTCCAATCGAAAGGCTCCTTCAGAATACCAATCGAAGGGTCTTTCAGAATGCCAATCGAAAAGTACTTAAAGCACCACTCAAAAATTTTCTTTTTCCTTTAGGCAAGAGTTTGTGACTAACCATGTAAGGGATGACCTTTTAAAACATGAGAGGGCAAATTTTGGGGTACAACAAGCTGACTTTGTGTAGGGCAATGTGGAGCTTTTCAACAAGGCTTGAGATGTCTGGGAGCTTGCTTGGACTTCACTTGACCTTCTCCAATGTCTAGCTTGCCTTGAATGTACTTGAATCATCCTACAAAACTCAACCTGCACAAGCTCAAAGTGAAAATGGCAAACCCTATAAATGGAGTTACAGTTGTTGTTTAAGGTTTGGGATAGCTTGGATGAGTTATGTGGAAGATGTTTGAACCAACTTGGGGAAAAACGCACGAGTAAATTGTGCTATGGAAGTCAAGTTGCAGGTTCTGCCCTTACCAATGGAAGGTGATTTCTTGCTATGGGATGTTTGAAGGCTCAAGAGATCGTGTTTCTGGCTCAGAGAGGTGTGAGAAAGATAGTTCAAATGTTTGCACCAGTTTTGTTTTGGCTGATCTTCAAGTTTTTTATGTATTTGGCATATTTCTTGTATATGAAGCAAAAGTGGGAAGTGATGTCCAACAGGCCTGTACAGGCTATCCTTATGCTTGCACACTTTGCCCTTGGCCCCTCCAACTTGTGGATTTGATTTTCAGTATGAGATATAGACCAATGCTCAAGGGATTCAGTTTTGACATAAAGCACATTTAAGCAAAAATGGAAATGTACCTTTTTCTACTTAGGGATTAATCTTGCGTACAATGTCCTAATGATCAAAACAATGCCTTAGACCAAAGGATTTGCATTAAATTATTGAGTGTGAAATGGTTTAGAGGCCTATAAACTAGTGCAAAGCATGCTGACTTAAAATTGCAACTTGTATGAACATGAACATGCCATGGATGAAAAGTGAGTTTTTGCCGACTTTCAAGCCTTCGATTCTCCCTAACCACAAATGAGTTTGGAGAGTTCTTGGACATTTTGGAAAGCTTGCAACATGCTCTATAATCCATATTGGAAATGAAACTTGATATTACAAGTGGAACTATGTGAAAAATGGCCATGAAGATAGGTCAAAATCCTGCCTAAACTAGGGCAAAATTTCACTAAGTTAAAAGTTTTAGGGACCCTTGTTCCAAAAATCAAAACTGTATATCCAAGCTTCCTTTGGGAAAACTTTGTGAATCAAAGTTGTAGACTTTGTGTAGGAATACAACTTTCATGTTGGAAGTTTTGTTTGAATTCAATTGCATCATAATGAAAAAGTTGGGCAAAGTTAGGAAAAATTAAGAAAATTTCATAACTTAGAAAAATTCTAAGTTATGAAATTTTCAACTTTAAACCCTAATTTGCAAAAATGGGTTTCTTGATGAACAAGTTTCATGTTTTGACATATCTTGATGAAAAATGACCCTTGGCACTTGATTTTGACCAAAAAGTCAAAGTTTGACTTTTCAGTGTACAGTCAAATTTTGATCAGTTGACTGAAAAATTCATCTGTCAATCCAATGCAATTGAGATCTTTTGAACTTATTGAATAGGTCAAGATGATGCCAATGAGTCCTCGAGTCCATGGTTGAGCCTAATTTGCCATTGGCTAGGTCAAAAGTCAGAAATTGCCCTTGTACAGTCAAAACCCTAAAAATGACCATTTTGCCCTTTTGATGATTTGATCAAAGTTCTTGTGGAGTTGTGGTCCAAACATGATCAAATGGTTCATAGGAGTTTATAATGTTGATGTGGGTCAAAATTCATGAGGTTTGACTGTAAATTGGCCACAATTGACTTTTTCCCCAATACAATTGATTTCTAGGTCAACTGTCCAATTGATTGGGTAAAAATTTGATTCAAGACTTGAAACTTGGTATGGACAAACTTATGAGTCCAACATGAAGTATGAAAGTCATTTTGAGCATTAGAAGTCCAAAAATCCTTGTGCAAACTCAAACCCTAATTTAGGTCATCAGTGCAAGGAGATGTCTTGGGCAATTTAAAAACCCTAATCATGTCTGGAGTTCAAGGAGCCTTGTGAGGGGAAATCTTGATAAAATGAGAGGGCAAATTTTGGGGTACAACACTATGATTTTAACCACTATGGATGGTGAAGATTTCCCACACCCTGTAAATGCAGACATAGTCAAAAAATAGTATACATAAAGAATGACTCGCCAGGTTGACATACCTAGGCAAAATCAAGGGCATACCAGCGAACCAAAAATGTTCATACAAAAATTAGGGATATATACAAAAGATAGTACACGCGGTAAGTCGAAAAACCGCAAAGGCAGCTTGGGCAAAAAAGGGTATCCTGTTGGACTAAAAACCCAAAAGGGCGGTCTAGGAAAAAATTAGGGATTAAAACGTACGACTATGTCCCATTGGATCACTTCAGCCAGCTTTATTACCAAGGTCAAAAGTTCAAATGGTACAAGATCAGTTCAATCAACTTCTTCCGACGACAAGGGATGATGTTCAAAGACATATGGGAAATAGTAGAGTTGGAACCCAATGAGATCATTTCCACATGGCTTATATATATATATATATATATATATATATATATATATATATATATATATATATATATATATATATATATATATATATATATATATATATATATATATATATATATATATATATATATATATATATATATATATATATATATATATATATATATATATATATATATATATATATATATATATATATATATATATATATATATATATATATATATATATATATATATATATATATATATATATATATATATATATCTGTGTGTGTGTGTGTGTGTGTGTGTGTGTTTTCACTTTGAATTATTTTCATTTCACGACGATTTTCTCTTACTAGTATTTCCGTCTCTTTGTACAAAAACGCTTGTTTATAGGAAAATTATCAATACAAATATACTTTGAAGTACAAACTTTTTGTTATTTCTGTTTTGATTGCAAAAACGTCCAATGACTAAAATTGAATTAACATGTGCATATGAATGTGATTAATTGTTAACAAATATATACATAAGAACATGAATAAACATTTGCTCAGAACTCTAGGAATTGAGATGACACTCAAGTTGTTCATAAATCCCCACAGAATCCCTTTCATAAGGAGATCCCCAGTAAAGTCGTCAGAGCCACCTCTATGAGATTATTTCCCACAGTAAATTCTCCACAATTTCCTTTCGCAGTTCCAATCAATACCTCTCCTGGAAATTCTCTTCCACAACCGAGTTTGGTTTTCCAAAATTGAAAGAGAAACCTTGCAAATCTCTTCCCCAAAAGAATTTATTTCCCCAGTGAAATCTCTAGAATATCTTCCTCAAACAGGGTTTATTTCCCCAACAGAATATAATTTCTCTAGCTTGAGTCTATTCCTCAGACTACTACACATCACTAACAAAACTCCTCCTCCCTAGTAGAGTTTCCATTATCCCCAAAACGTTGCTGTAAAACCTAGAATTCGACCAGAATATCAGTTAACTTTACTCTCCCCAAACAAATCAGAAGTTTAATCATCTCTTTTATCCCCAGTCAGAATTAAAATCCCCAGTAGAGCAACGACCGACTAAGGTTCCTGAGCTCTACTCCCCAAGCAGACATTAACATCCCCTGCAGAGTTTTCTCAAATAGAAAACAGGAATCTCCAAGCGGAAGTATTCCAGACAGTTGAAGATACACATGCTCTTCGTCCCCAGCAGTAGTCCGGGATTTATCTTTCGCAAAATTCCCCAGCAGTAGTCCAAGATTTAGCTTCCAAAAAAAACAAAAAATCGCTTTAACAAACATTCATATATCATAACATATGCATACAAAACGCATATAGCATAATCTCATTTATTTTGAGAACATCATTAGGAAATGCATTTCATACATCATGACATTGCCTACAATTAATTTTTTACCTTTTCAAGAAAGATCAGTCGCCAAGATGAATACCATCAACAACAAACATTTCCTTCATAATACCTTTGTTGGTTCAGTTTAAATTGACCAATGATTTATCCTGATTTGTTTCCAGTAGACACTTTCTCTGGTTCACATAAATCGACCCTAAGATTTATTCTGATTTATATCTAGTTTAAGACAATTTCAAGACCTATGTTGGTTCAATTTAAATCGACCAATGTTTTATCCTGATTTGTTTCTGGTAGACACTTTCTCTGGTTCAGTTAAATCGATCCTAAGATTTATGTTTATTCGATATCTAGGTAAAGATCATTCAAGACCTCTACGGGTTTAGTTTAAATAGACCAATGATTTATCCTAATTTGTTTCTGGTAGACACTTTCTCTGGTTCAGTTAAATCAATCCTAAGATTTATGCTGATTCGATATCCAGTTAAAGACCATTTTAGACCTCTGTTGGTTCAGTTTAAATCGACCAGTGATTTATCCTGATTTATTTCCGGTAGACACTTTTCTCTGGTTCAGTTAAATCGATCCTAAGATTTATACTGATTTAATATCCAGTTAAAGACCATTTAAGACCTCTGTTGGTTTAGTTTAAATTGACCAATGATTTATCCTGATTTGTTTCCAGTAGACACTTTCTTTGGTTCAGATAAATCGACCCTAAGATTTATTCTAATTCATATCCAGTTTAATACAATTTCAAGACCTCTACTGGTTAAATTTAAATCGACAAATGGTTTATCTTGATTTGTTTTCGGTAGACACTTTCTCTGGTTATGTTAAATCGATCCTAAGATTTATGTTGATTCGATATCTAGTTAAAGACCATTTTAGACCTCTACTGGTTCAGCTTAAATTGACCAGTGATTTATCCTGATTTGTTTCTGGTAGACACTTTCTCTGGTTCAGTTAAATCGACCCTAATATTTATTCTGATTCTTATCCAATCAAAGACAAATACAAACATCTGTTGTCTCAGTATAAATCGACCAAAGATTTATTCTAATACTTCTACCAATCTCTATCAACAGTTACTTTGGATGGCATCTATAAGTCCATCTCCGATAACTCTTTATCACCTCTACAAATGAAATCTTTAAGCCCATTCTCGACACAATCAACCAACAACATTACTTCGTACACTAGAGAGTGCAAATTTCTGGGCACTTTAGTGTTCAATCATCTTCCACCTTCAAGTTACGAATGGCGAACATACCAATCTAACTCTTCAGGTTTAAGAAGATTGAACAGGGGCAGTTGTTGTACCCCAAAACTTTCCCTCTCATTTCTCAAGATATTTCTCACCAAATATCTCCAATTCTCAAGGGTTCTCAAGAGTTTGATCAGGCAAGTTCACCTCCCAAGCACTGAGGCCACAAATTAGGGTTTTGATTGAGAATGGTTGATCATTGACTTTTGAACTAATACATGACCTAATGGCTTGAAGCATAATCTCAAAGACTCAAACACAACATATTGACCTAACTTCATGTCTCAAATCATTTCTCAAGATCAATGAATTGATAGTTGAAATTTGGATCAACTAACGAAAAGTTAACTGATACACAAAAAAGTCAAACTTTGACTTTTTGGTCAACATTGAATTTCAAAAATCAAAATTCACCAAGATATTAAATAATATCAAACTTGGTCAACAAGAATCAATAAAGTCAAGAAAGTCGACAAAAAGTCAAGATGTCCAAGAATTAGGAAAATTCTAAGTGTTTTTAACCTTGATAATTTCATTACTTCATGACAATTTTTCACCAAGATACAAGATGATTTAAAGAAAACTTTCAACATGAAAGTTGTAGATCTTGATGAATTCTACAACTTTGTATTAGAGGTTTGGTGTCCAAAAATGCTTGGATTTTAAGATAGAAGCCCATGAAGTCATGACATTTTTGTATAAACACTTAGAGAAATTTTCAACAGGTTTGGTCAGGTTTTTGTCCCAACTTCTTGGCCAATTTTCATCAAGTTCCAAGTTGATTTAGCCAAAGTGGTCAACATGAAAGTTTTAGACAATGTTTCAAGCTTTCTAAAACATCCAAGGGCATGAATTTATCATACTTGAGCTAGGAGATTCAAAGGCATGAAGTTGGACATCCATTCTTGAATTACAAGTCATTTTGTTGAAGAACACATAATCCAATCTACATGTTATGCTGCATAATCTTGTGTTGCATGCCTTATAACTTGCAAATCTCACCATAATTTAATGCTTACACAAACTTTTAAGTTATGGTCCCTTTGGTTTAAGCATTGTCCAAGTGATCTTTCCATTTTTGGCACAAAGGCACCATTGCCATTATTTAAAAGCTTGATTTAATCACAATGTCAACTCCTTGAGCCTCTAAATGGTTTCTTCTACACATAAACAATGTCAAAGCAAGAAGAAACCATCTACAACCTGCAAAGCACTCATAAAATCCATGCCCATATTGGAACTATGAAAAATCATGAACTCTCACTTACAACCCAACCTAGCCACAACATGTGATTTTGAAAATCTGATTAACCCTTGTCTTAAAATCTCTTGCCTATAAATAAAGAGACCATTTTCAAAAAAAGGAGATGATAAAACCCTCAAAAACTAATATAATCTCAAAAAAATCTGAATATCCACAAAACCTCCACTTTTAAGCTTTGAAGTCCAAATCTTTGAACCTCCTACACGTTGCAAGTTTTGCCCAAACAAACCATCCAAATACTTCATATACATCATATAGAAGTTGTTCAAACACAAGAACAACTTCTCTAAAATTACTATCACCATTTTCTAAACACAAAACAGTACTTTGCAACTTGATTTGGTTGGAGTGATTCAGCACTTTCAGTATAAAGTGAGGATTGGAACAACTTCAAGAAGGTCTAAAGGAGCTCGATCAATCACTACTTCGCACCCGAAAACACTCGTATATGTTTTTAATTCTTCGCATTAAGGGGTAAATTTTCTCAAACTGTAATATCTTTATCCATACATCATTTTCTTTTGCTTCCAAAAGGATACAACAAGATAGATCGAAGAGAAAACTTAGCAAAAAGCCAGGCCAGGGGCTAACATGGGTGCTCGTGTCACATGACATGGCCCGTGTCAGTTCATCTGGATTAGAAAACTTAACAAAAATGCAGAGCAGGGGCTGACACGGGTGCCCGTGTCACACAACATGGCCCGTGTGGGTCAAAAACATACAGAGCAAGCAGGGCAAGGGTTGACACGGTTGCCTGTGTAACGCGACACGGCCCGTGTCATTTTGGCTGGACCAAAAGTGTGCAAAAAAGCTTGAACAGGTCCTGACACGGGTGCTCGTGTCCACTGACACGACCCGTGTCAGCTCAGGCACCAAATTCCCTAATTTTGAGTTTTTTTTAGTTTATTTTTGGACATATTGTCTTGCTTTGAGACGACCTAAGACCGTAAAACTGTTTTTCTAAAATGGGACATAAAAAACATTTTCCTAAACAATTAGTTTTTTTTATGTTAACTTAGACCCAGGTTTATTCTTCAATTAAATGAACTACAAAAACCTTTCCTATCAACAAAAAACCTAAAAAACAATTTCTTTTCACTTTACATTTTCTTGCGCATTTTTACATTATGAATTATGTAATTGTCAAAGCCTTGTAATAGTAATTAAAGTTTATTTTATTTTTCAACCACATTTGTAAATTTGTATCCCCCATCCCCTCCAGTATTATAATAGCGTAGGACATTTAATTTTCGCAATTTATCGCTTCCCATATTATTACTAGTAATTAGGGTTTGTATGTTAAGACTTAAAATCAATAAATAGACAACCATAATTCAATACAAAATGCATGAAAACAAAAACACTTTACACACTTGTACCTATAGGGTAACCCACACTTGTTGCCTCAAATTTAAAACAGTCATGTCCCTCGAACGTGGGATACTTTAGCAAAGACCCTCGATTACAAGATCGTAGTCCCTCGATGACCCTTCAAAGTTGCCTTCGGTAAACGATCTTAGACCCTTACAAAAAATTGATAAGGTATCCTACAATGTTGCTTTCAATGACTGTACGATAACCCACTTCTGTCCCTTTACATCCAATGATATGGTTTCTTACTAATTAATGGTGAGATAACACTATCTAAAGGAGGAGGAAAATAATAAAGACTTTCTTTTGAGTAGGTAGAACGTTCGTAGTTGCTTGCTCACAAACATTTCGAAACAAACATCTTTTCAAACACAATAACACCTTCATGAAATATTTTCAAAAGTCAACGCTTTGTATACATTTTCTCCGAAACGAGAAACATTACAAAGTTCGCCTAAACGAAGGCACTTTTCAAAAATACTTTCAAAACAAATCATAAGCACGTTTACAAAGAATTTTAAAGTGAGCTAGAAACTAAGAGCCCGTAGATAACTACGGATGAAAAGGGTTCTAACACCTTTTCATAACCTACCCCCCAAACTCTAGAAAATTCTTAAAAGGTCTTTCATGTTCTTTATATCCTTTCCTTTATTGGATAAAAGAAAAGTCGGTGGCTACTCTTGCTATCTGCAAAAATTTACAGTCAAACATAAAAACACCCAAGTCAGCTCTCCCACCATATCACAATCTAACAACTTTCAAATCCTTTTTCAAGGTAAAAAACATCAACCAATTAAAATTCTTTTTCACCTTCGGGCCTTTTCTTTCAAAATTCAAAAGAGCTTGTTAGTTTCTTTCTACTCCAGATGCGTGAGTCTCCAAAGGTTGAGCTGCATGTAGAATGCGAAACTTAACACTAATTTTTGTACCCCAAAATTTGCCTTCTCATTTATCAAGACTTTTCTCACAAGATCTCTTTAACTCAAGGCTGGATTAGGGTTTGATCAGCTCAAGACATCTCATCTTACACTGATGACCCAAAATTAAGGTTTGAGATTGCACAAGGATTTTGGGACTATAAATGCCTCATATGACTTTCAAGCATCATTATGAACCCCTAAGATTACTCATGACAAGTTTCAAGCCTGGAACCACATTTTTGATCAGTAAATTGGACAGTTGACCTAAAAATAAGTTGTATTGGGGGAAAAGTCAACCATGGCCAATTTACAGTCAAACTTCATAATTTTTTATCCACATCAACATTCTAGACTCATATGTATAATTTGATCAAGTTTGGACCACAATTCCTCAAGAAATTTGATCAAATCATCAAAAGGGCAATATGGTCAAAATTAGGGTTTTGACTGAGAAAGGGCAATTTCTGATTTTTGACCTAGAAAATGACCAATTGATTTGAAGCATGATAAGAAGGTTTCATTTGTATCATCTTTACCTAATGACATGGTTCAAAACATTGCAATTTCATTGGATTGACAGATGAAATTTGCAGTCAACTGATCAAAAGTCAACTGTATACTGAAAAGTCAAACCTTGACTTTTTGGTCAAAATCAAGTGCCAAGGATCACAATTCATCAAAACATGTCAAAATGTGAAACTTGTTCATCAAGAAATCAAATATTGAAGATTTGGTTTTGAAATTTGAATTTTTCTTAACTTAGAAATTTTTTCTTAGAAAATTTCTTATATTTTCTCAACTTTAAGTCATTTTTTCACCATGATACAAGATGATTCAAAGAAAGTTCCCAACATGAAAGTTGTAGAACTCCATGAAATATACAACCTTTATTCACACATTTTCCCCTAAAGATTCTTAGATCTCAATATATAATTTTGTGAATACATGCCCATGAACTAAAATAACTTAGTGAAATTTTGCCCTAATTTAGGCAGGTTTTTGACCTAACTTCATGGCAATTTTTTACCTAGTTCCAAGAGGAATCTTGAAATGAATTTCAAAGATGAGTTATATAGAACATTTCAAGCTTTCCAAAATGTCCAAGAACTCCTTGAGATCATTTTTGAGTATGGAGAATCGAAGAGATGAAGTTGGCAATTTCTCACTTTGATTTCAAGCCATTTCATGAAGAACAAAATTCAAATCTGAACCTATGCTGCCTAATCCTTGCTTTACAGGCATCAAACTTGTTTCTCACTTCATAATTTAATTCTTACACATATGATAAAGCCTTAATCCAAGTACAAGAGTCTTTGTCCAAGCTTTAATTCCATAAATGGCACAAAGTTTCCATTGCCATTTTGGAAAAGCACAACTTTTGCAAATTTTTACTTCTTGAGCATTGGACCTGTTTTCTCTGCACACACAAGTCCTATAAACCAAATACAAGTTGTCTAGGACTTGTACCAACTCCAAGCAGGCCAGTACAAGCATGTGGAGACTTGTCTCTTCACCTTTCTTAAAAAGCAAGTAAGAATGCAAAAAGGCTACAACTCAGAAATTTGTTGTGCAGTGGATTAGAAACCTTCTCTATACTAATACACAAACACATTACAACTTAGAACAGGATTGCTCAAGGCCAGAAACAGCCTAAAACTCCCTATCACCAAAAAATTGTCAAAACTTGCAGTTTGTGTCCAAGCATAGAAATCCACAAATTTGCTCGTGCGTTTCAAGTTTTAATCATTCAAACACTTTACCTACCTCATATCTAAGTGATCCAGATCATCATCCCTGCACTGTAACTCCTCCTTCTTCATCTGCCATTTTTGTTTTTCAAGCTTGCAGGTTGACTTGGATAGAGAGATTCAGGTACTTTCAAAGCAAGGCAAGGATTGGAACACCCTCAGGGAGGTTCAGGTAAGCTAAAGGAATCTTCAGGCCTTCATAAAACTCATTCAAACTCCATTCACGATCTCAGCTGAAAGAGGTAAGAACTCCAACTTTTATCTCTTCATACAGGCATCCATTGGCCATGATTTGTGAAAGGAAAATGTAGATATTTTTGTGCTAAAGCCAACCATGTGCATATAATTCATTTATATTCATTGTGTATAGAGAATTTTAGAGTTCAAATTTTTGCAAAAATTAGGTTTAAAATTAGGGCCTTTAAAATTCGTGTTGATCTTTGATTGTTAGTTTCCATAAGTTACATGTCTGAAATCGTGGGAAAGAATACTATCATTTTCATGTTGGAAGTTTCCATTTTCATGGAGAAATGAGAAAGATACGGAGGTTCTGGCCAACTTGAGGAAGAAGACGAAGTACAGGGCAAGGAAGGGATTCATGTTATGTATTTTTGTTTTCATATGAACTAACGGATGTACAGCCACCCCAGTGGCAAGGTAGCGCGTTGGAAATGCATAGGTCGTGGGTTGGAACCTTGGCGCTACCTTTTGTATTTTTCTCATTTTCAGCTTCATTTTTGGCATTTTTGGCAGCGTGGGCTTGGTTCCTCGGGCCTCTTGTTTTTTCTAACAGCTACCTCCCTTCCTCCTTACAGCACCCCCTGGCCCAATATTTTATTATTTATTTTTTATTTCCATTTTTTTCCATCAAATGTATTTTCTTAAAAAACTATAAAAATCATAAAAAATATAAATATGTTAAATATTGCACTTTTATTTATTTTATTTTATTTTTACATAAAAAATATATTTTTATTTTATTATATACTAACTATCTTTCTTAAATAAACTTATAAAAATAAATTAAACTTAGATATATTTGTATCCCTATTTTATACTTATAAATGTTATCTTGACACATAAAAAGACCAAATATTTTCATGAATATTATTTATTATTTTTAAGACAAAAATACACAAAAAATAATACTTAAGGAACTTTATTTTATTTTAATTTAGAAATTAGGGTTAACCATTTTTCAAGAAATAATTTCTTTTTCTTAAGATATTAGGATTAGGTCAAAATTCTTTTGCATATGAAAAATAAAACAATTTCTTTTCCTTGCATATACATAACATTGCATATTTAAATTTTATTGTATATTGTTTATTCAAATATTTGTACAAATTCGATTTGGTTGTAATAGCTTAATTAGGTTTACATTATTGTAAATCCCCATTCACAATTTGTATTCCCCCCTTCCATAAAATGTTATAATAGCGTAGTAATCTTTAAATTACGCAATTTACCGCTTTTATATACCATGCTAGTAATTAGGGTTTGCATGGCAAGATAAAAATAAATCAAATAGAAAACCCTAGTCCAAGACAAAATCAAGCATGAAAATAACACACTTAAACACAAGCACCCTTAGGGTTTCTCCACTTGGTTGCCTTATACAAAAATAGCCATATTACGCATGTGAAGTATCTTCGCAAAACAAACAAATATAAGATCATAGTCCCTCGATGACGTTATTCAAATTTGCCTTACAAAATGATCTTGGTCCCTCAAAAATGCTAAGATACTTTGCAATATTTCTAATCATGGTTATACGATGACCCACACCCGTCCCGTTTACATCCAAAGATAGGGTTGCTTACCAAATCAATGGTAAGACAACAATATCAAAGGAAAAGAAAATGAACAAGAAAGACATTTGAGTAGGTAGATTACTTCTAGTTACTTGATCCATTTCAAACAACTATCCTTACTGTTTTCAAAACAAACACACACATCTTACAAACATTGGAAACATTTTTAAAAAGACAAACATCTTTGTATACATTCTTACGAACGAGAATCATTACAAAGATCGCCTAAACAATGGCCTATTTTACAAAATACTTTCAAAACCACACGAAGCACAATTTCAAAACAAAAAGCATGTGATCTAGCAAGTAACTAAGAGCCCATGGAAAACCATGGATGAAAAGGGTGCTAATACCTTCCATTTTCATAATCTACCCCCCGAACTCAAGAAACAATCTCAAAGGTCTTTCCTGTGCTTTTTCACCTTTCCTTTTTGGATAAAAGAAAAGTCAGTGGCGACTCTTGCTTACCGCAACATTTGCGATAAAATGCAAAACCCTCAAGTCAGTTCTCCCACCGTATCACAGAACTGGCGACTCTGCTAGGGAGATTTTATAAAAGTGGGGTTACCTTAGGGCTAGATCACATTTATTTGCTTACATTGTTTGACTTGTATGCTTTACGTTTTGGTTCTTTGTTTGGGTTTGAAATCCTCTACCCGGATTTGGGATACATTATAGGTAAATAGCAATACATCGTGGAAACTGTGTGGGGTATACCGACATGGTCTAAGCAATAGTTATGTTAGTGTGACATATTTGTGGGTACCGGTAGCCTTTGAGTCAATCAAAGAGAATACGGGGCCGCTGAGTGATGTCATGAAGCACTAATGAACTTCTAGAACCCTTTACTTGACCAACTTGGCCTTTAGGATGTAGTGAGACGACCGGCTTTGGTGCAGTCCAAAGTTGGTAGATACTCGATACTACACTTATTGAGGGTTTGGTTTCTTGGGATATTTCGGTCGCCGTTAAAGAGGCTTGAGCTGAAATAATGACCAAGGAAACAATCTGGTGATATTGAATTCCTTAGAACCCGGTTACTATTATTAGGACGGGTTTAAGCCAACTAAATTTAAAGAGGGTACTTACCTATAAAACCCCATGCAAGCCTAAACTAAGAATTTGTTTGCTTTGCTTGTATATGCATACTTGTACATAACATCATGGACATCATGAACATCATATGCATTCACTAACCATTTCAAGGGTTTTTGGAGATTCATCTTTGTTCTTGTTTTGTAGGATATGGATTCACTTCGCATGAAAACCATCCGAGTCAACCTTGTAATAATTCCTCCACAACTTAAGGAGCTAGCTTCAAGGATCCTTGAGAACTCTCCATTCACCGAGAGGCATGGTCGTCTACTCAACTTGGTCACCTCCAACATAGATGAGGATTTGATGAAGGTGCTCTTCCAGTTCTTTGGTCCTTTTCACCATTGCTTTACATTTCCCGACTATTAGCTTGTGCCTACTTTGGAAGAATTCTCCCAACTCTTGAGGATTCCCATTCTCAATCAACTACCTTTCATGGTACGGAAAGAGACCTAAAGCCAGAAGAGATTGCTCAAGCTCTGCACTTGCACTCATCTGATGTCACAACTCATTGGGAAACTAGAAGTGGTGTCAAAGGCTTCTTAGCAAAGTTCCTGTTTGAGAAAGCCTAGAGTTGTTGGAATTCCTTAGACTTGCAAGCCTTTGAGGAAATTTTGGATCTTCTTATCTATGGGATGGTCTTGTTCCCCAATCCTGACCAACTCATAGATGTGAGTGCCGTCAAAATCTTCATGTCACGCAACCCGATGCCTATATTTCTAGGGGATATCCTACACTCTTTTCACACTCTCACAATGAGGAAAAGAGGTGTCCTTATGTGTTGCGCTCCTCTCCTGGAAAGATGGTTTATTTCTCATCTTCCCCAACCAGTCTTAAAGAATTAGCAAGGTTCAAGGTGGTCACAAAGGTTAATGACGCTCAAACATTCAGATATTCATTGGTGCTCCCAATCCAAAGAGAATGTTATCATTATTTATCACTGTGGGGAATTCTCTAATGTACCTCTACTTGGCATTAGGGGAGGCATCACCTACAACCCATTCTTAGCTATAAGACAGTTTGGTTACGCTCGAAGGGATGGCCAACACGAGATGCTGATTCAAGGTTTGGTATTCGACTACGACAACGATGATCAAGGTCTTCGCCAGAGATTCATCCGAGCTTGGAGGATGCTAAATAAGGTGGATAGCAAGACTTTGGGGCACAAGAATTCCATCCCTCTTGAGCCTTACCTCAAATGGGTATGAACCCGTGCACAAAGTCTTATGATGCCTTATCCTTCCATTCTTTGGATAATCATTGAGCCTATTAAAGGAAGGAGAAGTTCCATACACTATCCTACATCCTGACATGCCCACGTCTCTTGAAGACCTATAGAGGGATTGGATACAACTTAAAGGAGAGCGAGATGCTTTCGAAGCCCAATTCTATGCAAGCGAGAAGAAGGTTTTGGAAATCACTAGGCTACTTCATGAGGAGCAGACTCTAAATGCCTACATTGCACCAAAGAGGATGCGCACTACTTTTTTATCTTAGAGTTTTGTATTATTTTGCCCAAGGGGCATTGATGTACTCAAACTTTATCTTATTAATATAACGCGTGTTTCTTTTTGTCTAAAACGAACTTGAATCTTTAAAAATCCTTGAAAACATTGCATATGCACATATCATTCATCATAACATAAACAAGTCTTTTGCAACGGTTTTCCTCATCTCTCTACTGTTTATTTCAGTAAGATGGATCTCGAACAGACAGTCAAAGATCTCCAAGCTTAGAACACGTAATTTCAACAGTTACTCATGACCCTAGCCAAGGGGCAAGAGGAGTTGAAGACTCTGCTGGCTGAGGAAAGAAAAAAGAAAACAAAGAAGGTCACTGGGGTTTTAAACATGGGGAGAAGGTTTCAAGGACAGACTAGAAGAACCTTGAATTTCGCAACAACATCCGGTGAAGGAGAGGGGAAAGGAAAGGAAAAAGCGGTTCCGTCAGAATCTGAAGAGGAGGAAGAATAGGAAGACTACTCTGAGGAACAATATACTCCAACTGATGATAAGTACAGACATCTTGGAGAGCATTTGAGTGCTAAGAAAATACAAAAGGTGCCAGGTCTAGACTTTGAAGAATTAGGACTAGTGTCGGGGATCGTGATTCCTCCGAAATTCAAAGTGCCTTTGTTTGCAAAATATGATGGGGTGTCATGTCCTAAGATGTACCTCCGATCATATGTGAGAAAGATCCAGCCACACTCCGCTGATAAAGACTTATGGGTGCATTTTCTCCAAGATAGCCTATCTAGAACACAACTCGAATGGTTTTACCAACTGGAAAGGGCCAACATCCATAATTGGGAAGATCTTGCCGCATCTTTCTATAAGCAATATCAATATAACGCTGATTTGGCGCCTACCCGTACTCAACTTCAGAGTATGGCTATGGCTTCCAATGAGGGTTTCAAGGATTATGCGTAGAAGTGGAGAGATCTAGCTGGAAGAGTTCAACCCCCTCTGTCTGAAAAGGAATTGGTGGACATGTTCATAGGCACTCTATCGGGCCCTTTCTTCAACCATTTAATTGGAAGCTCATCTGCCGGATTTACTGAGTTAATACTAACCGGAGAAAGGGTGGAAGCTGGCATAAAAAGTGGAAAGATTCAGAAGGATTCATCTGCCTCTACAGCTGTGAGGAAGCCTTTCATTAGGAAGAAAGAAGTAGCTGTTGTATATCCACAAAGGAACCAAGGGAGAGCTGAACGCCGACCAATGGTAGGGGCTGTTATGATCCCAAAGCCTGCATCTGATTAACCAAGAAGTAATCAACCAAGGGTGGAAAGGTCGGTCCGACAATTCACCAGAATCAATATGACTATGTCCCAGGTATTACCGTATCTTTTGAAATCCAATTTGGCAACTTTAAAAGAAGCTCCAAAGAACCCCAACACAGCGTCCCTCATTATCATCCAAATGCCCGTTGCACATATCACTCTGAAAGTCCGGGTCACGACACTAACAACTGTTGGGCTTTGAAAAAAAATTCAAGACCTTATAGAGGAAAAAGAGATTGAGTTTGATGTGCCCGAGAAGCCAAATGTCATTTTTGCTCCTATTCCCAAGCATGGTCACAACACCAATGCAATTGAAGAAGATTTGTTTGTTACCACAATTGATAAACTCTTGACTCCACTCCCAATCATTAAGATAAACTTGTTGAAAGCCGGTGTTTTCCCGGGTTGTAATGAAGACTGCCACCTCTGCTTATCCTCACCAACTGTTTGCCCTTTGTTGAAAACAGGCATTCAACGCTTGATAGACAACAAAGAGATTTTGTTTAAAAGTACTCCTATTTCACCTGTTCCTGTTGAAGACATTTCAATCATCACCATCTCCGCCAATTCTTCCAAGGTCCCCAAAAGACCCGTTAGAATTACATCGGTTTCAAAAACTACTCCTCTTATAATCACAATGCCTGGGCCAGTCCCGTATGAATCAGAGAAAACTGTGTCGTGGAATTATGGTGGGGACATCTACTACCATGGCATCAAACAAGATGGGCTGGCCGCCGAAGAGATAAACTCCGAAGAAGTAGACTCTGACATTAGCAACATTTTCGGAACCAGTAAGATTACCCGAAGCGGTAGAATCTTCTCTCCAGAAATTTCCCCCCCAAAGGAAGTTTTTGGACCCGTGGCTGCTCCAAAGGTTATTTTCATACCAATAATCATCCCTGCAAGTGCTCCTATTAACAAAGACGATACAACCCCTGCTGTCATCCCTACCAACACTCCTGCTGCTGAAAATCGAGGAAAAAGTATTCAAGTAAAGCTTGTCCAGACAAAGGCTCAATCCCTGACTATCCCGGAAGCCTCTAAGAAGGAAATGGAGGAGATCCTGAAAATAATAAAGAGGACCGACTACGATGTAGTTGAACAGTTGGGGCAAAATCCCTCCAAAATCTCTATGTTAGAATTATTACTGTGTTCTGAGGCACATGCGAAGGCCCTGGTGAAGTTCCTAAAGACAACCCATGTGCCTCATGAGACGTCTGCTGATCAATTTCAAGATTACGTGGCCAGCTTGACAGCGGATAACGGCCTAGGCTTCTCAGATGCTGATCTGACACCAAGGGGAAGAAATCACGACGAGGCATTACATGTCTTTATGGAATGTAAGGGCACAACTCTGGCCCATGTCTTGGTAGACACCAGCTCATCTTTGAATGTTTTACCGAAGAAAGCTCTCGACAGACTAGACTGTGAAGGATTGACGTTGAAACCCAGTAACATAGTCGTAAGGGCATTTGATGGCTCAAAGAGGATGGTACACGGGGAGGTGGATATCCCCATAAAGGTTGGGACTTAGGCTTTCAACTCAACCTTCTATGTAATGGACATATGTCCCTCTTACTCCTGTCTGCTAGGACGACCGTGGATCCATAATGCCGACGCTGTCACATCTACACTGCACCAGATGCTGAAATATACAGTCCAGGGAAAGATTATCACTATTCATAGAGAGAAAGAGTATATGATTAGCCACCTCAATTCCTTCAGGTATGTGTGTGATCGGTGGAAATAGAACTGACTGTTTTTTAGCTGGTTTCGTGAAATGTCGCGGTAAGCAAGAGTCACCACCGTCTTTTATGTTCTCCAACATGGAAAGGACAAAAGCACAGCAAAATTCCTTCTTTGAGAATGTTTCTCGGTTCGGGAGGTAGATTTATAGAAAGGGAAGGTGTTAGCACCCTTTCTATCCGTGTTTATCCATGGGCTCTTAGGTACTTGCTCTTATGTTTTCAAAATTTGTTTGCTTTTCAAGTGTGTGTGGGTTTTGAAAAAGTTTGTTTGGAAAATTTCTAAGTAACTCTTGTATCAGTCCTCAAGAGTGTATGAAGTGTTTTGTTTGAAAACTTTTGGAAAGTGTGGGGTGCAAAAAGTATTTTTGTTTGTTTTGAAAAGAGCAAGTACCCAGAAAAATCTACCTACTCTAAGGAATTAGGCTGTGTAAGAGTCCTTTAGACAGTGCTATCCCACCATTGAGAGGTAGGTAGCACCATCGTTGGAGGTGTTCGGGTCACCTAAGCAATAGTAGGACACCTTAGAAGTAACCTTAATGTCCTAGATCCTTTTTATCCGAGGCAACCGTTTCGAGGCAACTGGATCTTTTAGACAGAAGGGCGACCTCTAAGACACCCTGTACTTGATGACCATGTTTGAGGCAACCAGTGAGGCGTACCCTAGAAGTGGCATGTGCTTGTGTGTTATTTTCATGTTATGTTTATCTTTGCATGTTATTTGTGAGCTACAGATTGATTTTATTTACATACATTCTTGCAGGCATTTTTAACAGTTAGGGGTGCGGAAAATAAATTGCGGAAATGTAAATCTAACTATTACAAGGCGCGGGTCTATACATCGCCAAAGACAAAAACCCGTTTTTGAAAATAAAGTGCGAGAAATAGTAAATAAAGCGGTAAAATTCCTATTTAACTATTAGATATCTGGAGACAGTTACATAAATAATCAAAATAAATAAATGCGCGCGAAAGAATTAAATTGGAACGTCCTAAGGATTTTGACCATTTTAAGAAAAGAATGAATTTTGTTGTCCTTTTTTGTAATTAATGAAATTAAAACTAATTATTAATTTATTTACAAGAAAAAGTATTTTTTTGTGTTTTTATGTTTTTAATGAAAATAAAAATAAAAATAAGAAATTTAAAGTTAAAAGAGAAAAAAAACTAAGTCTAATTCATTTTTATTTATTGGAAAAGGAAATTAAAATTACCTAATTAAACTAAATCAATTTATTAGTGTTTTATTTACAAAAATAATTAATAGTGAATAATAAAAAATATTTATATTTTTTAGTTTTTTTTGAATTTTTATGAAAAATATTACTTATGTTAATTTTGGTGGTAATAATAATAATTAAAAAAAACAATTAATAACTAAATTACAAAATATAAAACAAAAAGAAAAAAGAGTGAACCAAGGGGGGTGTTGGACCCTTAAGGAGGTGAATCTGGAAATTTAGGCCCATTAACCAGCCAAGCCATGTTGACTTTCTTGCTTGCCTATGCACAAGGTTGACCAGAAGCATGGTGTGCGTCATCTTTAGGCCACTGGATGGACGCTTGAGGACACTTGACGTCTGGATGAGGAAGGTGTATGATGAACCATCTTTTGGAACCTACACACAAGCATGTAAAGAAAAAAATGTATAGAAATTTTGGGGGACCTGGGAAGAACTTACAGCGCGGTATGATGGATCTTAGGATGTGGCAAGGGTTGCTTTAGCTTCAGGGGATGGCAAAGAAGAGAGTCACGTTCTCCTTTTGGCCTGAAAATGCTTGCAATACTCCTTTTGATCTCACACTTTTTTTGACACTTTTTCGATTTTGCTCTGGCCGTTTTGTATAAAGTTCTAGGTTGTGAATGAGGCTTGCAAGTCTTGCATATGTAGTAATGAGTGAGAATAAGTCACATTTAGGAGCCTTTAACCATTGCAATTAAGCTTTGGATTTTGTCTTAACCACCATTAAAGGCCTTTCAAAGCTTGTTCAAAATTTGAATTTTCATGCCTAAATGAGCTTAGCACGAAATTGGTAGGTTGAAAATGCTTCATGAAGGCTATTCAAACCATAAGATGCCATTTAATTAAAATTTTTAGATTTACTTGAATTATTATGGATTAAAATGAATTAAATCCATAAAAATTAAATAAAAATAGAAAAATAATTATTTGGTCTTGAAATTGATCATGGGACACGTGGGTGGCATGACAAGGATGAATCAAGTGGAAAAAAGTGGGCCCTTTTGTCAAAAATTGAAGTTTCAAGGATAGTTGACTTTGGCCATTTCACAAAAATTTCCCAACTTCTCCAATACATATCTTGCTCAATTTTAATCATATGAACATGTTCTTGGACATTTTGGAAAGGTCTTGAAGTCCTCTAACCAATGCCTTTGGTCCCGTGTCATTTTGATTTACCAATCTCAAGTTATGGTCTTTGACTTAAAGTGCCTTTTTGTTGACTTTTGAAAATGACCTATAATGTTGAAATTGATAACTTTTTGTGAGAGCATTTCTTGGACTTGGAATGTGAAGATGAGTTGTAGGAAATTTCATCCCCTTCAAAATGAGCATTGGATGGGATTTTTCTGATTAACCATGAAAAAGTTATGCCTTGGTCAAGTTACAGTTGACTTTTCAACTGTCCAAAAATAGAAACTTTTGACACCTCGATGATTTTTGAGCCATTCTTGTGAAATCATGGTCAAGATTTGACCAAATGATGATTGTGGCTTCAAAATAAGATGTTGACCAAAATTTTTGACTTTTGACTTCCAAATGACCATTTTGCCCCTGTAGTTGATTGTGAAGCAATTAGGTTTTTTGACTGTGCAACTTGACCTTGTGAGCCTTGAAACTTGACATGTAGGTGCTTGACAATGTATATGAGCATATGGGACTTGATTGAGCCCTTGAAAACCTCAAATTCCTTGCAAGAACCAAAACCCTAAATTGACTGGCTTATGAGGGTGTTTGAACTGTGCAACCCTTGAGTAGACTTGAGCAAATTGAGATGATGCTTGACAAATCTTGAAGAATATGGGAGGGCAAATTTTGGGGTACAACAGTTGCCCCTGTTCAATCTTCTTAGACCTGAGGATGTAGATTGGCTCGCGTGCCTTTCTTGATCCGAAGGTGGAAGATGATTGAACACTAGAGTGCCCAGAAATTTGCACTCACATAGTAGAATATCAACAGTGTAATGGCGGGAATGGGCTTATAGATGCCATTTGGAGAGATGATGGATAGGAGGATGGGCTTATAGATGCCATTTGGAAGTGTGACAGAACCTTGTCGAGAATGGGCTTATAGATGCCATTTGGAACTGTAATGGATAGTTGCGTCCGAATAAGAAATAGAATGGCCTCCGTGTCTGGGGTATATCCATATTGTGTTTGAATGAGTGACGGAATGTCATCCGAATATGGATCGTATCTGGACTATCTTTTGAATGAATCTGGACTAAACAATAGAATAGCATCCGGGCTGGAGCATCTCTAAGTTGTCTTTAGAAGCTTGAATCTGAATAAGCAATAGAATAACGTCCGGGTCAGGAGCATCTCTAAGCTATATCTCAAAGGAAATCTGAATAAATATCAGAATGCCGCCATGTCTGGGTTACAACTGAACTGTTTCTAGCAGGAGGTCTGAATAAGCATTAGAGCAGCATCCAGATCTGGAGCATCTCTAGGCTATCTCTGGAGAGAAATCTGGAATAAACAATAGAATAGCATCCGTGGCTGGAGCATCTCTAAGTTATCTTTAGGAGTTTGAATCTGAATAAGCAATAGAATAGCGTCCGGGTCAGGAGCATCTCTAAGCTATCTCTGAAAAGAACTCTGAATAAGCAAAAGAATAGCGTCCATATCTGGAGCATTTCCCAGCTATATCTGAAAGGAAACTCTTGAATAAGCAAAAGAATAACGTCCATCTCTGGAGCATTTCTAAGCCATCTCTGAAGAGAAAATCTGAATAAGCAAAAGAACAGCATCCATATCTGGAGCATTTCCCAGCTATATCTGAAAAGAAACTCTTGAATAAGCAAAATAATAACATCCATCTCTGGAGCATTTCTAAGCTATCTCTGAAAAGAAACTCTTGAATAAGCAAAAGAATAACATCCATCTCTGGAGCATTTCTAAGCTATCTCTGAAGAGAAAATATGAATAAGAAAAAGAATAGCATCCATATCTGGAGCATTTCCCAGCTATATCTGAAAGGAAACTCTTGAATAAGCAAAAGAATAACGTCCATCTCTGGAGCATTTCTAAGCCATCTCTGAAGAGAAAATCTGAATAAGCAAAAGAACAGCATCCATCTCTGGAGCATTTCCAAGCTATATCTGAATGGAAACTCTTGAATAAGCAAAAAGAATAACGTCCATCTCTGGAGCATTTCTAAGCCATCTCTGAAGAGAAAATCTGAATAAGCAAAAGAACAGCATCCATCTCTGGAGCATTTCCAAGCTATATCTGAAAAGAAACTCTTGAATAAGCAAAAGAATAACATCCATCTCTGGATCATTTCTAAGCTATCTCTGGAGAGAAAATCTGAATAAGCAAAAGAATAGCATCCATATCTGGAGCATTTCCCAGCTATATCTGAAAGGAAACTCTTGAATAAGCAAAAGAATAACGTCCATCTCTGGGGCATTTCTAAGCCATCTCTGAAGAGAAAATCTGAATAAGCAAAAGAACAACATCCATCTCTGGAGCATTTCCCAGCTATATCTGAAAGGAAACTCTTGAATAAGCAAAAGAATAACGTCCATTTCTGGAGCATTTCTAAGCCATCTCTGAAGAGAAAATCTGAATAAGCAAAAGAATAGCGTCCATATCTGGAGCATTTCCAAGCTATCTCTGGAGATAAATCTGAATAAGCGAAAGAATAGCATCCATATCTGGATTATTTCTCAGCTATATCTGAAACTTTGAATAAGAAAAAGAATAGCATCCATATCTGGAGCATTTCCAAGCTATCTCTGGAGATAAATCTGAATAAGCAAAAGAACAACATCCATATCTGGAGCATTTCTCGGCTATCTCTTCAATCTCTTTAATGTAGATATGCCCTGGCTGGATACAGGTGTCGAATCTACTCACAGATATGCCCTGGCTGGATACAGGAATCAAATCTGGAATTGCGATAGTTGATAGTAATCATCTTTGGGATTGACCTTTTTCCTGAAAAGGCGAAACATCAGTTGTATGCAATGTATGAAATGCATGATGTCATGATGTCCCAAAATAAATGAGATAGTGTGTTTATGATGCGTATATGCATGCGTCATGGTGTATGATAATGTAATGTTTATGAATGTATTTTCGTCTAGGAAAATAAATCCTTGACGAATGTCGGGAGTTTGTTGAATCCTGGACTGATGTTGAAGAGTAGAGTTCTTCGTTTCCGCTGGGGATGATGATTGCAAGAATAAACCGGTAGGAGAAGAAGACTCCGTTGGGGAATAATCCTGGTGAAGATATTACTCTGCGGGGAGTCACTCTGTAGGAAGAGATACTTCGTTGAGATTTTGATGAGAACTCCGCTGGGGATTCCATTGATAAGTTATGTTGAACTCCGCTGGGGGATAGGAAGAACTTCACCGAGGACGACCTTTCCGTGGTAATTAGCTGAGGATAACCCAGTTATAAGCCCTGGTGGGGAATAACCTTTGAATAATACCGGGGAGACGCGTTCGTGCTCTGCAGGGAATAAGCTTCCAGAATCTACTGGGGAGATTGATTCAACTTTCCTGGGGAAACTTTTGAACTGTACTGGGAAATGGCTCCACTGGGTGTCTTGTATTCCGCCGGGGAACAATCTTATATTAAGACTGCCGGGGATGCTTGCTTAGGAACGTCTGTATACTCCGCTGGGGAGTATTGAGATTTTCTGGGGGTACCCAACTTCCTTAAGACTGACTGTAGATTAACTCTGCCTGGGGAGAGTGTTGATGACTTGCTGGAGATATTGTGCCTTCTTGGGGCTGATTGGAGACCAACTCTGCTTGAGGAGAATTGTTGAATCTTGTTTTACTCGACGGGGAGTGAAGGTATCCTGGTCGTTCTTCAGCCGAACCTACCTTGGTACCTTGGTGGATAGAGCAACTAGATTGCTTAGACAATTCTTATTGCCCCAGTTTCTGCGGGAGAAGGTACCTGTGGAGGTGCTTGATAACCACCGATTCGACAAATCTTCTTCTGGTAGGCAAGTGACAAGATGACGGGACATAATCGTACGCTTTGATCCCTAACTTTTGCCTGGACCGCCCTTTCGGGTTTTCAATCCAACGGGATACCCATTTTTGCTCAAGTCGCCTTTTCAGGTTTTCGACTTGCCGGGTGTACAGATTTTTTCATTTTCATCCCTTGTTTTTTCCCGAACCCTTTTGGTTCGCCGGGAAGCCCTTATTTTTGCCTAGGTGTGTCAACCTAGCGGGTCTTTGATTGTGTGTAGTATCTTTTCGACTATGTCCACGCTCTCAGGATGTAGGGAGGTGCCCCTATTGGTAGTGCAATGTTACCATACCACCAGAAGATGTTTGATCGTAACAGATTTGTCGTTGTAATTCATGTCCACTGCCCCAGTTGGTTCAGATGGAGATCTGCCCCTGGTTATTTGGCATTTGATAGATTCCTTGAATCTTGACTGGACTGCCCCAGATGATAGACCATGATCATGCCATGCCCCTTGGCTGGAAGTGTTTCTTCCGCTTGAGGTGACCTTTTGGTTGAGAATATTCTTATTCACTAGACATTCGTCGTGCGAATTTCTCTGCATGTTCGAACAAATAGTCATATGCAAACAATGTTATTCTAAAAATGCAAAGCTTATGTCTGTCTTGAAGTTTTTGAAAATGTGTTTTTTCAGTAAAACCAGTGAATTTTGTAAAACGTGATGTCAACTCAGTATTTTATAGCAAACCTTAAGGAGTCAGGATACCTTTCGTAGCAGTATGCTTTCGAACTAACCCATGCTTCAGCTAGGACTTTTAAGGGTTATAACGTAGCCTGGTTCACGGTTTAAGAAACAAAGGATAAGGCTCAAATTATATTTGTACCCACCCGCTCTTTGTGATGTTCTTCGATCCTAAACTCAGCTAATCATGCATTAGACCTTGTTTGAGTCTTTGCTCCGATATTCTGGTAATGGTTCGGATATTGACAATTTATTTTGAATAGGCAGTCATTTCCTTTTGTGTTGTTGTTGAGGGTTTGTAGGACCTCTTTCTTTTTTGATTTCGTTATCCCTATTTTTTCCTAAACTGTTCCTTTTTGTGATTACAGTCAGCGGGATGCCCCAGTTTTTGTAAGTCTCCTTCATAGGTTTTGAATTGTTGGGCTTTTATTTTGAGAAATGATGACTGCCTGTCTTTATGATCATTCGGAACCATCACTGTCTTTTGTTTTGTAAAGACTCCCTTGGTGCCATTCGTTGTGCACTTGGATCAACTGAGAAGACTACCCTGCCCCAGGTTATAATTAAGGGTTTTAATTTTTTGTGAAAAGAAAAACTCCTACTTCTTTGGCTCAAAGGGGTTGACGAGGGATTATCTCCCTTATAACTCCAGTGTTTAGGAATTGAAACAATGTCTGTACCTCATCAGCGGGGTCTGTTCAAAAGCATACTGTAGATCATGGTATCGTTTTCTTCATCCTCCCTCAAGAGGCTTAGAATTATTAACCGAGCGTTGATCATCACAAAAATATGAAAGCAATTTGAATATAGTGAAAATAATTGGATTAATTCAAAAACAGACATATGCAGTGCATTAATGAAATAAAAGAGTTTGCTATGACATTAATTGTTTGTATAAGCAAAGAAAAATACAACTCGGAAATTCAAATAAACAAAAGCCTTCAATGATTGGGAAAAGGAGCAGTGATTATGTTTGGAGTCTCTGGCGCTTCAAACTGAATCTCTTGGGCATCAATCATGTCTTGGACCTTGTTCTTCAGAGCCCAACAGTTGTCCGTAGTATTCCCCGGGCTATCAGAATGGTATGCGCACCTATCGTTGGGATGATAGTTAGGAGCAGAAGTGTTTGGATTCCAGAGAGGAGCCCTTAAGGTAATCAGCCCTGCCTTCAACATTTGCTGTAGCGCTTGATCCAGTGACATGTTGATCTTAGTGAACTGTCTCTTGGGTGCGACCTCCTTGCGTTGCTGCCCCTGTCCTTGTTGAGCAGGCCTAGGATTAGAGATCTGGGTTGCCCCTACATGTTGATCATGGCGACCCTTTTTACTATGCACAACATTGAACTCCTTCTTCCCACTGTAAGGCTTTTTATGAGCATCAGCAGGTGCAGCTTCTTGAATCTTTCCAGCCTTGATACCAGCTTCAATCCTCTCCCCAGTCAAGATCAAATCTGTAAACCCAGCAGAAGAATTCCCAATCAGATGGTTGAAGAAAGGACCAGACAAGGTCCCCAAGAACATGTCAATGAGCTCACGGTCAGTCAAAGGTGGCTGCACCCTTCCAGCCAGGTCTCTCCACCTTTGCGCATATTCCTTGAATCCTTCACCCGTCCCAAGTGACATACCCTGGAGTTGGGTACGCGTGGGAGCGAGGTCGGAATTATACTGATACTGCCTGTAAAAAGAAGTAGCCAAGTCCTCCCAGTTACAAATGTTGGTTCCATCCAGCTGATAGAACCATTCGAGATGAGTCCCTGAAAGACTCTCCTGGAAGAAATGGATCCATAAGTTCTTGTCTGCAGTGTAAGGCTGGATCTTCCTTACATAAGAGCGGAGGTGCAGTTTAGGACAGGAAGCCCCGTCGTACTTCACAAAGGCAGGCGCCTTGAACTTGTGTGGGATCACCACCCCAGAAGATAAACCCAAGTCTCCAAAATCCAACCCAGGCACACGTTGAATCTCCATAGCATTTAACCGGTCCTCCAGCTGTTTGTACCTGTCCTCAGCAGGAGGGTATTGTTCATCATTAAAATCTATCTCGGTGTCAGAGACTACGGGACTAGGAACCCTTCCCTCTTGGTGACTGCCTTCCCCAACAGATGGAGCAGTCCGCTCAGCTTCATTCTGCAGTGTATTCCCAGATCTGCGTCTAGGGTTGAACAAAACAGTCCTCTTCTTCTTTTTCTTCAAAAGCAGAGTCTTCAATTCCTGTTGTCCTTGGGCTAAGCTCATGACCAGCTCCTGGAACTGGCGTTCTGGGCCTGGAGGGCCTTGATAGCTTGTTCATTGGATGACTCAGGATTCATGATAACTGCTGAAATAAACAACGAAGAAGGTAAGTGACCTGTAACAAGGGTACCTGTAATGCAATGATATGTATGATATGCGTGCAATGTTTTCAAGGACCTCGCGGGATAAACAAGAAAGATTGTTAGAACTGGAATTTTATAGCTTGATGGAAGGGACTTCATGTTGATGAGAGTCCTTCTTCAAGAGTCAAGGCTCACCATATCGAGTGGGTCATAGCCCTTGACTCAAGTCACCATGTTTTGATCTCTGAACAACCTTGGCTAGAGGAAAATAAATCCCCTTTGCCCCTTGCTAGACAGTTGGTTCATCATGACCTGCATCACAAGCCCTTGAGATCCTTGAAATGGGTTAGTCCTAATGCAGGATGTATGCAATGGTATGATGTTATGCTATGCATGGAGTGATGTAAGTAGGCCATGTAATGAGTCCCAATTAAGGACTGTAAACAAAACCTGCAAGGAACTCGTGTTGTTAGATAACAAGTATACAAGTAGTTCAAGTATGAAGGCACACAAGTCACACAAAAAAGCCCTTATAGTTTAGGCCAGCATGAGGTCTAGGTACTACCCTCTTGAAGTTGGTGGGCTCAAAACCTGTCCTATCAAAAGTAACCGGGTTCTAAGGAGCTCAATATCATCGGGTTGTTTTCTATGTTCATTGTTTTGATTTAGCCACTGAACTGGCGATCAAAATATTCCAAGAAAACAACCCTCAATGAGTGTAGTATCGAGTATCAACCAACTTCGGACTGCACCAAAGTCAGTCATCTCACTACCCCTAAAGAGGCCAGGATGGTCAAGTAAGGTTCCTAAGGTTAGTTGATGCTTCATGACACCACGCGGCGGCCCCGTACTCTCCTTGACTTGACTCAAGGGTTATCGGTACTCACCAAAGTGCCACATCAATGTAGCAAACTGTTTCAACCGTGTCGGTATACCCCGCACAGTTCCCACACAGTTTGTTGCTACTTTCTAAAAGGTATCCCCCAGATCCGGGTTAGGATCTATGAAACTCCCAAGGAAATCCCACAATATTTAAAGAAAACAGATCAAGCAATTGAAAACATGATGATGAACTATTCCTAAGGTACACCTCACTTTTATTAATCCCCAGCAGAGTCGCTAGTTCTGTGATCGGTGGAAATAGAACTGACTGTTTTTTAGCTGGTTTCGCGAAATGTCGTGGTAAGCAAGAGTCGCCACCGTCTTTTATGTTCTCCAACATGGAAAGGACAAAAGCACAACAAAATTCCTTCTTTGAGAATGTTTCTCGGTTCGGGAGGTAGATTTATAGAAAGGGAAGGTGTTAGCACCCTTTCTATCCGTGGTTATCCACGGGCTCTTAGGTACTTGCTCTTATGTTTTCAAAATTTATTTGCTTTTCAAGTGTGTGTGGGTTTTGAAAAAGTTCGTTTGGAAAACTTCTAAGTAACTCTTGTATCAGTCCTCAAGAGTGTATGAAGTGTTTTGTTTGAAAACTTTTTGAAAGTGTGGGGTGCGAAAAGTATTTTTGTTTGTTTTGAAAAGAGAAAGTACCCAGGAAAATCTACCTACTCTAAGGAATTAGGTTGTGTAAGAGTCCTTTAGACAGTTCTATCCCACCATTAAGAGGTAGGTAGCACCATCGTTGGAGGTGTTCGGGTCAATTCGATTATAAGGGACATGTGTGGTCACCTAAGCAATAGTAGGACACCTTAGAAGTAACCCTAATGTCCTAGATCCTTTTTATCCGAGGCAACCGTTTTGAGGCAACTGGATCTTTTAGACAGAAGGGCGACCTCTAAGACACCCTGTACTTGATGACCACGTTCGAGGCAACCAGTGAGGCGTACCCTAGAAGTGGCATGTGCTTGTGTGTTGTTTTCATGTTATGTTTATCTTTGCATGTTATTTGTGAGCTACAGATTGATTTTATTTACATACATTCTTGCAGGCATTTTTAACAGTTAGGGGTGCGGAAAATAAATTGCGGAAATGTAAATCTAACTATTACAAGGCGCGGGTCTATACATCGCCAAAGACAAAAACCCGTTTTTTAAAATAAAGTGCGAGAAATAGTAAATAAAGCGGTAAAATTCCTATTTAACTATTACATATCTGGAGACAGTTACATAAATAATCAAAATAAATAAATGCGCGCGAAAGAATTAAATTGGAACGTCCTAAGGGTTTTGACCCTTTTAAGAAAAGAATGAATTTTTTTGTCCTTTTTTGTAATTAATGAAATTAAAACTAATTATTAATTTATTTACAAGAAAAAGTATTTTTTGTGTTTTTATGTTTTTAATGAAAATAAAAATAAAAATAAGAAATTTAAAGTTAAAAGAAAAAAAAACTAAGTCTAATTCATTTTTATTTATTGGAAAAGGAAATTAAAATTACCTAATTAAACTAAATCGATTTATTAGTGTTTTATTTACAAAAATAATTAATAGTGAATAATAAAAAATATTTACATTTTTTAGTTTTTTTTTGAATTTTTATGAAAAATATTAATTATGTTAATTTTGGTGGTAATAATAATAATTAAAAAAACAATTAATAACTAAATTAGAAAATATAAAACAAAAAGAAAAAAGAGTGAACCAAGGGGGGTGTTGGACCCTTAAGGAGGTGAATCTGGAAATTTAGGCCCATTAACCAGCTGTTGGCTGAAGATTTTGATAATAGTATTAGAAGCCAAGTGAATTGAACGTTTCGATCGAAATGGAACAAAGCGTCATGTTTCGAAATAGCAGAAGCAGTGTTTCGAGTAAGCATATCAAAGCTTGGAGCTTCGAGTGGCAATTATGGGAACATATCTAAAGAAGTCTCGAAATGACAACAAGGTTGTGTCTGAGAAATGCGTTTGAAACGGAGAAGTACCAAAACATTTGAAATTCAAATGCAAACGGGACATTCGAAGTTTGAAATTTATGTGTTGGAGCATTTGGAGACACATGGAAACAAGAGAGAGGCATTGTTCTGCATGTTCTGAACGTGGCATAATCTTATAGCGAGACCGTTATGGTCGAAGTAGTATAAATAGAAGTCTTAGTATTAGGATTTCGTGTGTCATATCTATTGTACTAAATACTCAGTAAACATTCAAATTACCACATGGCAAGGGAAACGAATGCAAGAGCAATGTACGTATGATAGCACCACATATTTATGATTCAATGAAAACCTTTTATCATTTCCAGTACTTTCCTTTATCTTTCTGCCAAACACCATTTACAAGTTTTCTCATTTAAAGTCTTTTATTCAAAATCTTTTCATTGAAGCCTTACATTTTAATGTTTTCTTTACATTTCAAACACTTTACATTTCAGAAAACTGTTATACTTTTCATGCCTTTATCTTCAAGTTTTATCTTTCGAACGCCTATTTTTACTTAAAGTCATTTTACGGATTTCTTGCATTAAACGCTTTCTTCATATTTCGAATCTTTTACATTCCAGAGCATCTTTTACATTAACTGTTTTTATAATTCGAAGCCATTTACTTGTCTTTTATGCAATTTTACATGTCTTTACAATTAACATTTATTCATGCAATTTAGTTTCGCGCACATATATTTTGATTACACCTTTAGATCTTTAAGAGAGAAATCGAAATAAGTCAAACACCTACACAACACTCTAAATACCAACCATGAATATATGTTCGATCATGAGAGTTACCCTAATGACCAATGAGTCCTAGGATCAATCTAGTCGATCCTGCGAGTTACCAGAGAAATTGAATAACAGTCAGTAAGTTTATTCAATAGTTTGGAAGACTAGCGGTTGTTTACCATAAATCACTAGAAACAAATTGGCACACCTGGTGGGACCAATAATTGGACATTAGAAATAAAGATTGTTGAGACATAACCATTATAAAAACGTTAGAACCTAAGAAGTTTGCTATTTTATGAACCTAAGAAGTGGTAAAATAACCAACAGCAACCAACCCTTATCCAGAAGAAAACGTTTGAACAAGATGTCTAATTCTGACAATCAACAAGGGGAACAAAATGCCCCACATACAACAGGCACTAATGTGTCCACTTCGATGGGAACATCTAATGTGATCCCTTCGAATGCACAGTCTGTTGCATCCTCAACCAGTAATATAGCCACCAATGGAATAAGTGGCATATCAACTAATAGTTCGATCTTAGGAAATACTGGAACCGTTGGTTACCCTGGGGGATTTGTTCCACCATCAGGGACACAATCCCATTTCGCCACTCCACTAACTAGACCACCCGGTTTCGATGGTAATAGAACCAGAAATTCCTCTTATGGAATGCCAACATCTTTTATGGCAGGTTTACACAATTCCACATCAAACTCGTCACCACAAATAGGGTCTGGGTCTGGGGCGAATCAGTTTATGACAAATAACCAAGGGTCAGTAGGTTATAGCACAATGCCTATTTTAACCATAGAAAACCAGTTGGCGTTTAGGCAACTGATGGATGACAGTAACCATAATATGATAGGGGTGTTAGCACAAACTATGCAGGAAATATTTGCCCCAATAGTACAAAATGTGACTGTGACAAACAGGGAAAACGCTGACAACATGAGTCGAATAGCAGATTTCTTTGCTCCCCCAGAAAGGCATAGGCAGAATCAAGTGGGAGTTCGAGCAAACATGCCTGTTATGGAACAAATTGCTAACGACCCAATTTATAGACCACCTAGAGAAGAAGTTAACTTGGGGGCAAGGGCACCAAGGCTAGAAGCCCCAATAATCCCAGGCCCACAAAGAGAAATTATGGAACCAGGGGCAAGGGTCGAAAGGCTAGAAGCCCCAGAGTTTCGAGAAGAACAAACTAGGGGGGTTGTCATGGTTGGTCGAAATCAAGATGCTGATGCTGTCGTTCATAGAATTCGAAACGATAACATCTTGGCAGAAAACAATCTAACCACCATGATAGAGAGAGTCATGGCCCAGAATGGCCTCAACACAGGAATGAGAAGGCCAAATTATGCTTCTCCTATATTAGATTGCATAATGCATACTGATTTACCAAGGGGATATAAAGTCCCTAAATTTACAAAGTTCACTGGGGATACCAATGAGTCAACAGTCGAACACATAGCCAGATATCTAAATGAAGCGGGAGATATAGCCAATAATGAAGATCTCAGGATCAAATATTTCCCAAG
Source organism: Vicia faba (assembly GCA_948472305.1). Lineage (NCBI taxonomy): Eukaryota > Viridiplantae > Streptophyta > Magnoliopsida > Fabales > Fabaceae > Vicia > Vicia faba. Next base: position 208,141,788 of record OX451737.1, on the reverse strand, counting down.
TTCCTTGACTAAAAACGCCTTCACATGGTTTACCACTTTGCCTTCTGGGTCCATTGATACTTGGGTTCTTTTGGAGAGATTATTCCATGAACAATTTTACATGGGGCAATCGAAAATAAGCTTGAAGGAATTAGCCAGTGTCAAGAGAAAGTTCACCGAACCCATAGATGATTATCTGAATAGATTTAGGCTTTTGAAATCCAGATGTTACACAGTAGTGCCTGAACATGAGTTAGTCGAAATGGCCGCTGGTGGTTTGGATTACTCTATTCGAAAGAAACTAGACACTCAATATTTGAGGGACATGGCTCAGTTAGCCGATAGGGTTCGACAGGTCGAAAGGCTAAAGGCCGAAAAGGCCAGAGTCTTTAAGAATAACAAGAAAGAAAGGATCTCCTATGTTGGAACTGAGGAAGCAGAAGATTATCCTGAATTCGAATTCGAAGAGGTCGAAATCAACCTCGCTGAATTAAAATAGGCTCCACCTTACTCCTGCAAATTATTGGTTCCCACAAAAGGGAAAGAGATTGTTGAAAATGAGAAAAGTGACAAATTCCCAAAGAAGGTTTATACCTTCGATGTCACTAAATGTGACGAGATTTTTTATTTACTTGTCAAAGATGGCCAACTCATTGTGCCATCAAATGTCAAAATACCTCCTTTATATCAGAGAAAGAAGAGAGGATTTTGCAAATATCATAGTTTCCTAGGCCACAAAACCTCACAGTGTTTTCTTTTCAGGGACCTAATTCAAAATGCAATAAAAGATGGCAGCCTAAAGTTTGTTGATAAGGCAAAGATGAAAGTGGACGAAGATCCCTTGGACGTCGCAGACACCAACTACTCCGAGCCTGTATGCATTGGAGAGATTAACATGGTGGAAGATGACCAAAGCGATGCCCCAACAGGAAAGAAAGGTACTGAAACTGAAAGCTGGGTGATGGTCGAAGTCGATAAAGAGGTTACTGAAGACATCCAGAAGATACCAGAGACTTCGATTGAAGCAACACCTGTAGCTGTTGCAAAAGAAACCCAGGCTACTGAAGGCCAGGAGAATCAAAACCAAGAACTAACACAGGTCACTGAAGGCCTGAGGCTGGAATTGGAGAAAGTCCAAATCACGAAGCCAACTTCCCCTCAGAAGGAAATATGGGACACTCTAGGGGAACCCAGTGGAAAATTTGACTATTTGGTCAAATATTCCGCCCCAGAGAGTTCGAAGGTTCACATTGAGGATATAAAGCCCACAGGATGGGGAGATGATGAAGCTAAGGGGGAAGATGTTGAGATAAATATGGTGGATATGGAGAGGCCTCGCTCTGAGATGGAGGAGGTAGAAAAATACTTAGAAAAAGAGAAGTATAAAATGGAGGATAATCACGCTGGAGATGCTAGTCTCAAGTATTACCTCATGACATGCCACAAGGGAGATACATGCATGATACTGTGCCCTAGGTGCAGCATCCTCTGCAATCAGAGAATCGCTGCGAATTTCGAGAGAGTACAGAGGACTCGAACTGGCAACAATTGGCGCCAGGATAACCAGTTGTTCAGGTGTTATCCTAAGGCTGGAGAAAGTTTGCTGGAATTTGTGTTTCGCTGCTACAAAGGGGCAACCAAGTGCTTGATTTTCCCAAGGTGTTCTACTGTGTATGACCAAGGCATGGCCAGAGCCTTCGAAACGATTCCCTTCGCACCTTGCTGGAACCATCAAGAAACTGTCCAGATGGGCCTACGTTTCGACAGCAGGCACAAAAAACGAAGGCCTGATAGCCCTCACCCCAAGGCTGCTCGAAGAGTGATTTTCAAACTCCCTGCTGAAGTGCCAACCGACAGATGGTTGCAAGTCAGAAATGACAAAGGCAAAGACAGATGGAGAAACACCGAACGAAATGCACGGCATGCTATGACATACAGAAGGCAATTCAACATAGCAAAAAGGGAAGAGGTAAGATTGGAAAACTACAAAGGAAGGAACCCCATGTCAAGATCCCAGTGGCGCAGGCAACAAAGGATTCGAAAGGCTGAGAGGGAAGCTGTGGCAGACAAAAGGGTCACTTCAACAAAGAACCAAGGTGAATCTAGCACCAACAAACCAAGAAATCAAACTGAAGACAAACCTCCAGTTAATAGGAGGCTTTTCTCTGAAGTACAATGGGATGAACCAAAGGAATACACTCCAGGCCCAGAAGAAGACGAAGATATGATAACAGATAACTTTGAATCAGAGGGGGAAACTTCATTCAACCTAAACTGTAACGTGGTATCTGTGCTTCCCTGTGAATTTGGGCAGGAAACCGAAATTGATGAGTGTGAGGAAGAAGATACCTCAGATTTGATGAAACATAGGCCTGTGTGCTACTATGTGATGGACAATGGGGCTATCGAGGAGCAAAACGCGTTCTTCGAACATCCAGAACCTGCTATGAAGAACCATCTTAAGCCACTATTTATTCGGGCAAAAGTTGGTGCCCATGGTGTGAACAAGGTTCTAGTGGATGGGGGTGCTGCAGTCAATTTGATACCCCACTTCATGCTGAAAAGACTAGAGATCCGCGAAGGAGACATCAAGCCCCATAATATGGTTCTATCCAATTATGAGGGAAAAGTGGGCAAAACACTGGGAGTGGTCCAGTTGGAATTGACAATAGGCTCAAGCTATAGGCCCACCATGTTTATGGTGATCGAAGCCAAGGCCAACTATAACTTATTGCTGGGAAGGGAGTGGATCCATGGCGTAGGGGCAGTTCCTTCGTCAATGCATCAGCGACTAGTTCTGTGGAGAGATGATGGAATCGTGGAAAACATCGAAGCAGACCAGAGTTACTTTATGTCAACAGTCAATTTAGTTGACAAGAGGGATTATGATAAAAATCTGGCAAAGATTGCTCTGTGTGTTCCAAATGACGAGATTAACGAAACCAGAAACGCCCACTACTACATGACCCTTCGCCATGATGGCCTTTACTGGGATAGAACGATAATCAGTAAAGAAGAGGGAGGCGAAAGCACTATACAAAAACGGCCAGTAGGCTGGGACTTCGACAACCTTATCCATGACTGAGTCCACCTTTTTCGAAAGGATTTCGGCCTATATGGCTGAGAACGAATCAAAAGCGGCCTTAGAGGCTGAAATAAATAAATTAACTGTAAAGATGAACGAAGTAAGTGGGGATGGCGCAAAATGCTCACCTTTCAAAGAAATTGAGATGGATCAAAGGTTGAATGCCATCTACGATAAAGAACCCTTAGGCTTCGAAAGGGACCCCATAAACTCAGGTGCCAAAATGTTGGCACAAGATCCACTCGAAGAAGTCAACTTAGGGGATGAAAAAACGAAAACAATAACCTACATAAGTGCAAAACTTAGCCCAGGCCTCAAGAAGGAAGTAATCGAAGTCCTCAAGAAAAACAAAGATTGCTTCGCATGGGATTATGACGAGATGCCTGGTTTAAAGAGGGAGTTGGTCGAACACAGACTGCCAATTAAAGATGGCAAGAAGCCCATCAAACAAACTCCCAGAAGATTCGCACCAGCGGTTCTCACAAAGATTAAAGCTGAGATCGAAAGGTTGTTGCGTTGCAAATTCATCATAACAACAAGGTACGTCGAATGGTTAGCAAATATAGTACCTGTTATTAAGAAAAATGGTTCTTTAAGAATTTGCATAGATTTTAGGGATTTAAACACTGCAACCCCTAAAGATGAATATTCCATGCCTGTGGCAGAAATGTTAGTAGACTCTGCTGCAGGGTTCGAATACTTGAGTATGTTAGATGGATACTCTGGGTATAATCAGATTTTCATTGCTGAAGAAGATGTTGCAAAGAAAGCATTTCGTTGCCCAGGAGCCTTAGGCACCTACGAATGGTGGTGATGCCTTTTGGTTTAAAGAACGCTGGGGCAACTTATCAAAGGGCAATGAATTCAATTTTTCATGATTTCATTGAAACCTTCATGCAGGTGTATATTGATGATATAGTCATCAAATCTATATCTGCAGAAACACATTTGCATCATTTGAGCCAATCATTCGAGCGAATGAGAAAACATGGCTTAAAGATGAATCCCCTTAAATGTGCATTTTTTGTGCAGGCTGGAGATTTTCTTGGTTTTGTGGTTCACAAGAAAGGGATTGAAATCAACCAGAACAAAACCAAAGCCATAATGGAGACGAAAGCACCTACGTCAAAAAGGGAGTTGCAATCTCTTCTAGGGAAAATTAACTTCCTCAGAAGATTCATTTCGAACCTGAGTGGAAGAACCCAAGCTTTCTCTCCGTTACTTCGTCTAAAGCAAGGCCAAGCCTTTGAATGGAACGAAGCCCACCAGGAGGCATTTGACAGGATAAAAAGATACCTCTCTCAGCCTCCTATTTTGTCTCCACCTTCATGGGGGAAGCCCATGAGATTGTACATATCTGCCTCTGAAGTTAGTATAGGTAGTATGTTAGCACAAGAAGATAGCAATGGTATCGAAAGAGCCATATACTATTTAAGTAGAGTACTAAATGATGCAGAGACCAGATATAGCAATTTAGAAAAGCTATGTCTCTGTTTGTATTTCTCTTGTATGAAACTCAAGTATTATATAAAGCCTGTTGATGTTTATGTTTCATCTCATTTCGATGTCATTAAACACATGCTTTCAAAACCAATAATGCATAGCAGAATTGGTAAATGGGCTTTAGCCTTAACAGAATATTCTTTGACTTTCATGCCTTTAAAAGCTGTGAAAGGTCAAGTGATTTCTGACTTCATTGTGGACCATTCTTTGGTTGAACAGACTGTCATGAGTTACGTCGAAATACAACCATGGAAATTGTACTTTGATGGTTCAACCCACAGGAATGGAAGTGGCGTTGGAGTCCTTCTAATTTCTACTGAAGGAATTCCAACAAAATTCAAGTATAAATTAGATGGTCCTCGTTGCTCGAACAACGAAGCTGAGTATGAAGCGCTCATTGTTGGACTTGAAGCTTTGTTGGAATTGGGGGCAACTAGAGTCGAAATTAAAGGAGACTCAGAATTAGTGGTCAAACAAATTACAAAGGAATATAAGTGCATAAAGGAAAACTTGATGATATACTTCGTCATAGTCAACAGGCTACTAAGGAAATTTGAATACATAGATATTCAACACATACCAAGAATAGAGAACCAAGAAGCAAATGACTTAGCATAATTGGCTTCGGGCTATAAAGTTTCTACCAGGAACTTTAAGGATTTAGTTGAATTAAGAGGTAGAATTATGGCTACTAGATTCACACCATCGGATCTGGAAAGTATGAAATTGGGATATGCTGAGAAATAGGGATTCGAAATATTAGCCATAAACACTTTGTCAGATACAGATTGGCGAAGTCCACTAATGAGTTATTTAGCAAACCCAACTCTGAATGTGGATAGAAAGACAAAATACAGAGCGTTGTCATATCTCCTCATGGGGAACGAATTGTTTAAAAAGACCCAAGAGGGCATATTATTGAAATGCCTAGGAGAAAGTGAGGCATACTTAGCATTGTCAGAAGTCCACAATGGGGCATGTGGGGCACATCAAGCAGGCCATAAAATGAAGTGGCTGTTATTTCGATACGGCTTGTATTGGCCCAACATGCTCAAAGATTGCATAGACTTTGCTAAAGGATGTGAGGAATGTCAGAAACATGCAGGGATTCAACATGCCCCTGCAAGTGAGTTGAATTCGATCATCAAACCATGGCCATTTAGAGGATGGGCGTTGGATTTGATAGGAGAAATAAATCCTGCTTCGTCCAAAGGACAGAAATATATCTTGGTAGGAATAGATTATTTTACCAAGTGGATCGAAGCTATACCATTAATAGTTGCTGATCAAGAGGCTATTATTGAGTTTATACAGAAGCACATTATCTATAGGTTCGGATTGCCATAGAGCATAACCACAGACCAAGACTCTGTGTTTATTGGTAGAAAGATGCAAGAATTTGCCCAAGAAATGGGGTTTAGATTGCTAACATTAACGCCATATTATGCTCAAGCAAACGGTCAAGTCGAAGCAGCCAATAAAGTAATAATAGGATTAATCAAGAAACATATTGGTAAAAAGCCAAGAAACTGGCATAAAACTTTGGACCAAATATTATGGGCCTGTAGAACATCTCCTAAGGAAGCTACTAACACCACGCCTTTCCAACTCACATTTGGTCATGATGCAGTGCTACCAGTAGAAATTCATCTACAATCAGTTCGAATTCAGAGACAAAACGAAATCCCAGCTGCATTATATTGGGAAATGATGATGAATGAATTAGTTGAGTTGGACGAAGTTAGATTACATGCATTGGAAGTTTTGATGAGACAAAAAGAAAGAGTGGCCAGAACATACAACAAAAGAGTGAAGAAAAAAGTATTCATTGTTAATGACTTAGTTTGGAAAGTCATATTACCCATGGACAAGAAAAATAAAGCATTAGGTAAATGGTCACCTCATTGGGAAGGACCTTTTCGAATATTAAAAGTATTCTCAAACAATGCATATGAAATCGAAGAACTGGTGGATGATAAGCGTATCCTAAAGGTTAATGGGAAATATTTAAAGAAATATAAGCCACGCCTGCAGGAGATTCGAATAGTAACAACGTAACCAAAATATTATAAAGGCCAAAATGGCAAGATAAGATGCCAAAATGGCGTTCTTCGAATATTACATATAAGAAACCAAATTGTAATCAAATAAACACTGAAATTTAGAAATATGCATTATTTTTCAATCTGTTGAAAGTGCTTCGAAAAGATTCAAGTCTCTGCTGAGCGAAACGCCTGGCTCCTTCCAAGGTTTCCACTTCTCCCTTGAGTTGTTCTGCAGTTTCCATTTCTGCAAGCCCCTGGTTGAGAAGCTCTTCGAATTGGTTACCAGCAGTATTGGTTTCGAAGGCTATTTGTTGTTCTTTGGCCTCTTTAACCTTCTGTTGAAGCTCCTGAATCTGCCTTTCCCAGAGAAGTATGGACTCAGCTCGAGCCTCATAATCAGTTTTTGCCTGCTTTAGATGCATAGCTTGATCCTCAGCTTCTTGAGAAAGTTTCGAAGCTTGTTCATAAGCAGCATCCATTGCAATGCGTTTTTCTTGAACCTTCTTGGCAGCAGATTCATCTTGGAGAACGAACCAGTTACGTTGTCCAGCAAAGACTGAAGATCGAACAAGATAGTACTAACTGGAAAGGAGCAGGTAGCAAGATTGACCTTTGTAAGCAACTCCTTCATAGTGTAGCAAGCAGTGCTATCTTGTTTGAGCACTTCGAATATATCCACATTGAGAATTCTTTTCCTGATCTTATTAAGAAGTACAATTCTTTCATCTGTGGGAAGAGGATAGCTAGTCGAACTGGTGCCAGCCCTAGCAAGTGGAACGTCCCTTTGAGCCAGCTTTGCCTTCATGTACCCAATAGGGTCATTTCGTCTCAGGAGTGCAAGCTCCTCGTCAGTCATTCGAGACAAAGAGGATTGAGGGAGTTCCACACGTAGGGGAGTCACGTCCATTTCAACCTCCATGGGTTTGTTGGTTGCTTCACCATCCCCTTCATTCGTTTCATGCTCATGATCTTCTTCATCATCATCCAAGTCCACCACTTCGATGTCTTCTTTTTCACTGCTATTTGCATTGGACTCCGTCCCAGCAGTCGAACCATCATTGGCATCCTCCTCCTCAGACTCTTCGTCTGCAGATTCTTCGTCTCTTTGGCTAGAATCAGCTTTCTCTCCTTCAGTTTGAGTGTCCTTTGGATCCTCTTGAAGGGTTTCAAGAGGGGACTTTTGAAGAGAAGCTCTTTGCAAATCCTCTGCAGATGTTTGAAGTGGTGTTTCGTTTGTCTCTTTCAGAGGAGGAGAGGTACTTTGATCATCCAGCTGTTCAGAAGTTCCAGCCAGAACCGCCATATTAGAAGAACCTTTGTTCTGTACAAGGTTGCTGGAATCTCCTTGAGGAGAGGAATTGAGTGGAGCAGCAGCTTTGGATGGTGAGTTCGAAGTAGTGGAAGCTGGATTCAAGATGTTCTGCAAGGAGCAAAAGAATGTTAAAAACATGCACCAAGGTAATAAGAAATTATTATTTTCAAAGAGATTTAAAGTTCAATTTACCTGTGGACTCTCCGAGGAGAGGTTACTGGCTATGCGTTCCAACATTACGTTGGAGGTCGAAGGTGGAATTTTGGATTTGGGTGAGGGAGCAGCATCCCTGGAATCTAGTCCAGAGACACTAGTTAGAACGGTACTTTTCGAAATATCCTTCTTCTGCTTCTTCTTCGAAGCAGTTTGTAAGTTTCCTCCAGCCTTAGGGTCTTCCCCAGTGGTGTTTGATTTTCGCTTCTTGGGAGTAGTAGGAGGAAGTTTGTTGGTCTGAAAAGATTTAAACAAAGAGTTAGGTGCAAACCATAAAACATTAGTGAATTCGAAACATCAAGGCTAAGTGATTACCGTTGGAGTTGGAACACTGGTTGTTGTTGGTATTGTTGTTGTGGTTGTTGCAGCAATGGTTGTTGTTTCGGATGGAGTCACTTTGTCAGTGGTTTCAGTAGAGGCTTGAGAGGCGCTCCCTTCTTTCGACTTCGAAGCGGTTGTCTTTATCCTGATGGCTGAAAATCGAAACAATTAAAACAAAGGTTAAAGATATGGAAAATAAAAAACGTTTGGGATTTTCCCAAGCATTCGCACCTGTGCCTTGATCAGATTTAATCGACATGGCAGAAAGGTCATATCGAAGTTGTCCTGGGAAATTGTGGAGCCAGTGTCGAGCCCATGTCACAGTCTCAAATGGCTTTGGTTTCTGTTGAAGATATTTGAACATCTCTTTGCAAGTGAACCACCAAGGATATGGGGGAAACCAAGCCAGAGCCAGTTCTGAGGTAGGTAATCTAGGAAATTTAGGTGGATGCATTTCGAATGCCAACCTATACCTATCCTTAGGTGACAACCCTGAAGGAAGTTTTAACTTAGAAACTTTTTGTTTGAATTTTTCCTTCAAGGTCTCAGCCGCTTGATGCACAGTGGATTCCAAGCGTGTGGGGTCATAAGTAGTTTCAAAATAATTTTGAAAAGCTTTAATCTCTTTGGCATGAGTAAACATACCTTTCTTGGCTGGTACCTGCACATCGAAGGCATCAATTAGTTTTTGTTGAATTGTAAGAGTATCGAACATATAAGTTTGATAAAACTTGGTCCACCATTCCAGAAATCCCTTAGCTGCAAGATGGGTAGGTTCGAAGGTTATTAGCTCAAACTGGGCAAAGCCTTGGTATTGTTCTTGCTGTAATTTTGCTTCTCGCGCCTTGAAAGTTCGCCCAGAGGTAATGGCACTCTCAGTTTGAAATAAGGGTTCAGGAATTAGCTGGCATAAGCCAAATTGTCTCGAAACAAAATTTGGCTGGTAAGCGAAAAGGAAAATCTGATTCTTGGCAGGAGTTATTCTTGAAGAAATGAGTCTAGGTAGCAAAAAGGCTCTCCATACGTCCTGAATCTCCTTGCTCTTGACAGCTTCTGAGAGAGCCATGGTGAACCAAGAAGGTCCATGAGCCCTCGAAGCAAAAGGTGCCATGGTCTCTTCGAACTTATGCCTTTTGGAGAATATCATGATGTACTTCGAGAATAGGAATTTGAAGTCATCTTTGTCGTCATTTGGAGTTAATCTTCGCAGCCTAGTGCCTTCGACTATTCTATCAGTTATCTCAGGGTCTTGTTCATCAATGGTGTTGGCAGTTGACAAGGAGGGTTCGAACATGGCATTTAGCCATAGCTGAAGTAACCAAAAAGGGCCAGCCAACAGGATATTCTTGGAGGTATGAGATTTTAGGCTCGAAACAGCTGACCTTAGGCTTTCATAAAGGTCAACTAAGAGCAGTTCACTTAAGCACACTCTTCGATTTTCATGCAAATCCCTAGCTAGAGGAATAAACCTACTGGCTACCTGTAGGGATCTACTGCAGAAGACGTATCTTGACAGCCATAGGGTGAGGAAAGCAATGTGTTCTACGTCAGATACATTGTCTCCCTCAGCATGGTAGTGACTGATAAACTTGGAAAAACTTGCTAGTTTGACTTCGAAGTCGATTATACTTGAGTGTTCTTTGTTGTCAGGGATATATGTTTCTCCTACTGGTGATAGCCCAGTGATGGCCGCTATGTCGAAGAAGGTAGGGGTGATCATTCCACCAGGGAGATGGAAAGTATTATAGGTACTATCCCAGAAATAGAGGGACGCGAATAGTAAAGGGTGGCTGTAAGTGAAACCAAGCTTCGACAGCTTAATCAAGTTGTAGATACATAATTCTTCCCATTGCTGGGATTTCTTAGCTTCTACCTTATTGAACCAATTTTGATAAGCAGTGTCGGAGGTGGGGCAAGATCGAAACGGTTTAAAATTACTTTTTACATAGTCTAATACAAAAGGGTCCTTAGGAGGAACAGTTGGATTTTCCATGGTGTTTGAGCCAGAAGATTCTATTTCCTTAGGGGCGTCCATTTTGTTAAACAAGGGTTTGAAACTATAGCAAGCTGGGAAAATTGTCCTGGTATCTTTCAAAATTTCAAAAACCGTAAGAGGGCCCATTAAAGCTAACCTCTTACCAGCAGCGATGGTAGGAATGAGTACCTGTGATGCATAAAGCATTTCTTTCTCCTTTGAGATCATCTGGGGAGCAAGAACGGATTGACCTTGGTGAGTGATAACCTTACTTTCCATTGCAGTTCCTGCGGTCTTTCCTTTCTTCTTGGAAACCTTTTTGAGTTGGGATGAAGTAGAAGAAGACATTTTTGAAGGATGTTGAAAGCTTAGGGTTTTTTTTTGGCGAGAGAAGAAGGATAAAAGATTCAGAATGAGGAAAGAAAAGAAAAAGACTAAGTTGATGGTTTTTATAATGTGGAAGTTTAAGCATCCACTGAATAAGGTTGTGATACGTGGTACTTATGGGTTGGTATAATGAAGAGGTGGCGTAAAGTTAACATGGGTAATAGGCGTGATTAAAGATAATCATTATTTTGTAACTGCACCATACTGTGAAGTGGCTCCAGGCGGTTAAGGAATCCAAAAGTGTTATGATTGACGTGACTGGAGTCAAATGCATTAAATGTTACGATGATTCGAAGGTCGCATCATAATCTTGCGTGGATGTTTAAAATAAGTATTTCTCAGAGAGATCGAAATACATATTTTAAAGGGGCATTTTGTTGGCTGAAGATTTTGATAATAGTATTAGAAGCCAAGTGAATTGAACGTTTCGATCGAAATAGAACAAAGCGTCATGTTTCGAAATAATAGAAGCAGTGTTTCGAGTAAGCATATCAAAGCTTGGAGCTTCGAGTGGCAATTATGGGAACATATCTAAAGAAGTCTCGAAATGACAATAAGGCTGTGTCTGAGAAATGCGTTCGAAACGGAGAAGTACCAAAACATTTGAAATTCAAATGCAAGCGGGACATTCGAAGTTTGAAATTTATGTGCTGGAGCATTTGGAGACACGTGGAAACAAGAGAGAGGCATTGTTCTGCATGTTCTGAACGTGGCATAATCTTATAGCGAGACCGTTATGGTCGAAGTAGTATAAATAGAAGTCTTAGTATTAGGATTTCGTGTGTCATATCTATTGTACTAAATACTCAGTAAACATTCAAATTACCACATGGCAAGGGAAACGAATGCAAGAGCAATGTACGTATGATAGCACCACATATTTATGATTCAATGAAAACCTTTTATCATTTCCACTACTTTCCTTTATCTTTCTGCCAAACACCATTTACAAGTTTTCTCATTTAAAGTCTTTTATTCGAAATCTTTTCATTGAAGCCTTACATTTTAATGTTTTCTTTACATTTCAAACACTTTATATTTCAGAAAACTGTTATACTTTTCATGCCTTTATCTTCAAGTTTTATCTTTCGAACGCCTATTTTTACTTAAAGTCATTTTACGGATTTCTTGCATTAAACGCTTTCTTTATATTTCGAATCTTTTACATTCCAGAGCATCTTTTACATTAACTGTTTTTATAATTCGAAGCCATTTACTTGTCTTTTATGCAATTTTACATGTCTTTACAATTAACATTTATTCATGCAATTTAGTTTCGCGCACATATATTTTGATTACACCTTTAGATCTTTAAGAGAGAAATCGAAATAAGTCAAACACCTACACAACACTCTAAATACCAACCATGAATATTTGTTCGATCATGAGAGTTACCCTAATGACCAATGAGTCCTAGGATCAATCTAGTCGATCCTGCGAGTTACCAGAGAAATTGAATAACAGTCAGTAAGTTTATTCAATAGTTTGGAAGACTAGCGGTTGTTTATCAGAAATCACTGGAAACACCAGCCAAGCCACGTTGACTTTCTTGCTTGCCTATGCACAAGGTTGACCAGGAGCATGGTGTGCGTCATCTTTAGGCCACTGGATGGACGCTTGAGGACACTTGACGTCTGGATGAGGAAGGTGTATGATGAACCTTCTTTTGGAACCTACACACAAGCATGTAAAGAAAAAAATGTATAGAAATTTTGGGGGACCTGGGAAGAACTTACAACGGGGTATGATGGATCTTAGGATGTGGCAAGGGTTGCTTTAGCTTCAGGGGATGGCAAAGAAGAGAGTCACGTTCTCCTTTTGGCCTGAAAATGCTTGCAATACTCCTTTTGATCTCACACTTTTTTTGACACTTTTTCGATTTTGCTCTGGCCGTTTTGTGTAAAGTTCTAGGTTGTGAATGAGGCTTGCAAGGCTTGCATATGTAGTAATGAGTGAGATTAAGTCACATTTAGGAGCCTTTAACCATTGCAATTAAGCTTTGGATTTTGTCTTAACCACCATTAAAGGCCTTTCAAAGCTTGTTCAAAATTTGAATTTTCATGCCTAAATGAGCTTAGCATGAAATTGGTAGGTTCCAAATGCTTCATGAAGGCTATTCAAACCATAAGATACCATTTAATTAAATTTTTTAGATTTACTTGAATTATTATGGATTAAAATGAATTAAATCCATAAAAATTAAATAAAAATAGAAAAATAATTATTTGGTCTTGAAATTGATCATGGGACACGTGGGTGGCATGACAAGGATGAATCAAGTGGAAAAAAGTGGGCCCTTTTGTCAAAAATTGAAGTTTCAAGGATAGTTGACTTTGGCCATTTCACAAAAATTTCCCAACTTCTCCAATGCATCTCTTGCTCAATTTTAATCATATGAACATGTTCTTGGACATTTTGGAAAGGTCTTGAAGTCCTCTAACCAATGCCTTTGGTCCCATGTCATTTTGATTTACCAATCTCAAGTTATGGTCTTTGACTTAAAGTGCCTTTTTGTTGACTTTTGAAAATGACCTATAATGTTGAAATTGATAACTTTTTGTGAGAGAATTTCTTGGACTTGGAATGTGAAGATGAGTTGTAGGAAATGTCATCCCCTTCAAAATGAGCATTGGATGGGATTTTTCTGATGAACCATGAAAAAGTTATGCCTTAGTCAAGTTACAATTGACTTTTCAACTGTCCAAAAATAGAAACTTTTGACACCTTGATGATTTTTGAGCCATTCTTGTGAAATCATGGTCAAGATTTGACCAAATGATGATTGTGGCTTCAAAATAAGATGTTGACCAAATTTTTTGACTTTTGACTTCCAAATGACCATTTTTCCCCTGCAGTTGATTGTGAAGCAATTAGGTTTTTTGACTGTGCAACTTGACCTTGTGAGCCTTGAAACTTGACATGTAGGTGCTTGACAATGTATATGAGCATATGGGACTTGATTGAGCCCTTGAAAACCTCAACTTCCTTGCAAGAACCAAAACCCTAAATTGACTGGCTTAGGAGGGTGTTTGAACTGTGCAACCCTTGAGTAGACTTGAGCAAATTGAGATGATGCTTGACAAATCTTGAAGAATATGGGAGGGCAAATTTTGGGGTACAACAATGTGGAATTGGACGACGAGTTCATTGAAACTCCTTTTCAACATTTCGAATAAGTCCTCCAAGAGGTAGTAGTAACCAAGACGGTGTCCCAGATTCCCAAGATTACAAAACCTCCGCTCCGGATGTCATCTCTAAAGGACGCCAAAGCAGTAGTAGAGGAAGGAGGATGCACCATCTGGGGGAAACTTTTGGATATTCCGTATAAATCTGACATGTTTGGTTTAGGGTTCACTTCAAGTGCTCAGAAGGTTGTATGTTGGGTCTGTGCTGGAGGGCCACCCTTGAAGATTAGCAACCGAGAGGTCAATGAGGTAGAAGATGGTGAAGAGGATTACAACTTGGAGGATTGGATCTTTCCTACTATCAACGGAGGACTTCGTAATTGGGAAGCCAAGGACTTTGTCCCAATAACTTTCATCCCTCAATAATTTATCTTTACATTTCTATTGGACTTGTAATATTCATAAACAATTCGCACATTTAAAACCTTGTGTCTTGCACGAGGCACAATGGTCCATTTGTAAGGGTTATTATTTCATCTTCATATAACATTCAATGAATCATGGACGTTTTTCGCATACAAACTTTTGTGCTCATTATTTTTCTTTTACGTTTTATTTTTTAAGGATGGCTATACCCTTACACACACCCACACTCACAAATGCAGGTATCCCTCCATTCTGGATCCCATGGGTAATGATACTGCTATGGCCTTTTGTGACTCTAAGGATCTAATCTACCAAGCCGAAGACGAAGGTAAGGAAGATTGTGAAGTACCAAGGGAACTGGCCAGACTACTACAAGAAGAGGAAAGAACCATTCAGCCTCATGAGGAACCTGTGCATACAATCAATCTGGGTACCGAGGAGGATAAAAAAGAGGTCAAGATGGGTGCCAATCTGGAGCCTAGTGTCAAGGAGCGTCTGATTCAGCTGTTGCGTGATTATGTTAAGATCTTTTCTTGGTCATATGAAGATATGTTGGGACTTGATACGGACATCGTGGTACATCGTCTTCCAACAAGAGAAGATTGTCCGCCAGTAAAACAAAAAGTTTGCCGCATGAGACCTGATATGTCAGAAAAGATCAAAGCAGAGGTCATGAAGCAATTCAATGTTGGATTCTTGGCTGTCACTTCCTATCCTCAATGGGTTGCCAACATTGCTCCCGTGCCTAAAAAAGAAGGCAAAGTACGAATGTGCGTGGACTATAGAGATTTGAATAGGGCAAGCCCTAAATATGATTTTCCGCTTCCCCACATTGATATCTTGGTTGACAATACGGCACAGCACAAAGTGTTTTCCTTCATGGACGGATTCTCAGGTTACAACCAAATCAAAGTGGCACCTGAGGACATGGAGAAAACTACATTTGTCACACAGTGGGGGACATTCTACTACAAAGTAATGCCATTCGGACTGAAGAATGCTGGGGCAACCTATCAATGCGCCATGGTAGCTTTATTTTACGATATGATACATCATGAAATAGAGGTCTACATAGACGATATGATAGCCAGATCACAAACAAAAGAAGAGCATCTTGATCACTTGCAAAAGCTGTTTGAGAGATTGAAGAAGTACAAGCTAAGGTTGAATCCAAACAAGTGCACATTCAGAGTATGTTCCGGCAAACTCCTAGGTTTTGTCGTCAGTAACAAGGGTATTGAGGTCGATCCTGCCAAGGTTAAAGCCATACAAGATATACATGCTCCTCGTACCGAGAAGGAAGTCAGAGGATTCTTTAAAGATTACTACGCTATTACACTATTCAATTAAAAAAATCAAAACAAACTGAAACATGTAAGTAAAATTACGACGCTTTGATTCCTTAAAAGGCATATGTAGGCATTTGGTTGTGGGGCTCAGCCAAGCGAAAGTTTATAAACATTTCCTTCTTTTTCCCGTGTTTTCTTTTGCATGTATTCCCTCTTTGCATTTTTCCTTTTAGATCATAAGCTTTAGATTAGAACACACCCTTTGATTAGAACAACAAGAGTGGATCCTGTAGAGTACTACAGACGTGAGAGGTGCTAATACCTTCCCCATGCCTAATAGACTCCCTTACCCGTATATCTTGGTCGCTTGACCTTGATTTCATACCTCCCAGGTTTACTCGATGTTTACCTTTCCCTTCCTGTCGGATAATAAAAAACATTCGATGGTGTTGTACCCCAAAATTTACCCTCCCATATTCTTCAAAATTTGCCAAGTCAAAGGCTCAAAAGCTCTCAAGGGTTGCACAGTTCAAGGGCCTCCTAACAGTCAAAAACTAGGGTTTTGGGTCTGGCAGAGAAATTGAAGTTTCCAAGGGTCCAAGCAAGTCCCACATGCCTATAAACATTGTCAAGCATCCTCATGCCAAGTTTCAAGACTTACAACACAAAAATGAACAGTCAAAAACCCTAATTGCTCAACAGTCAACTGTAGGGGTAAAATGGTCATTTGACAGTCAAAAGTTCAAATTTTTGGTCAACATCTTATTTTGAAGCCACAAACATCATTTTATCAATTCTTGATCATGATTCTCAAGGCATGGCTCAAAAAGTCTCAAGATGCAAAAGTTTCCATATTTGGACAGTTGAAAAAGTCAACTGTAACTTGACTAGGGCATAACTTCCACATGGTTTATTAGAAAAATTCCATCCAAAGCTCATTTTGAAGAGAATCAAATTTCCTACAACTCCTCTTCACACTTCAAGTCCAAGAAATGCTCTCACAAAAAGTTATCAATTTCAACATTATAGGTTATTTTCAAAAGTCAACAAAAAGGGACTTTAAGTCAAAGACCATAACTTGAGATTGGTAAATCAAAATGACATGGGACCAAAGGAATTGGTTAGAGGACTTCAAGACCTTTCCAAAATGTCCATGAATATGATCAAAGCTTAAAAATTGAGCAAGATATGCCTTGTGGAAGTTGGGAAATTTTTGGGAATTTTGAAAAGTCAACTTTGCTTCAAATGCCTCAAAATTGCTAATGGGCCACATTTTCTTCCAAGAATCATTATCCAAAGGCTATACACGACCATTTGGCCCAAAGGGGAATTATTTCATCATTATTTATTATTTATTTGAATTTTTAATCACTAGTAATTCATTTAATTTAATAAAATATGACAAAAATACAAAACAAATGTGTTTGAATCTTTTTATGCAGCATATGCCCTCATTGGTTACTCAAGATTTCGTGCACATCAAAACGGGAAGATTTGGTGCAAATTGGCATGTTATTCATCAAGAAAAGATTTGAAAAGATGCCATTAAAATCAAATATTTGATTCATGATTACAAGGGTTTTTGGACTCAAATTTCTACCCTAATCCATTGGCATACATATACTGATCACAACCTTAGGGCACACAACCAGAAAGCTGCGCCTAAGAACCAAAACCAACTTTGCATTTTTCATCAAATTTTTCAAAACTGAAAACGATATTGCAGGGAGTTTCAAAGCTTCTAACCAATTTCAATAGCTTGCCAAGGCTTCAAGGAACCTAACTGCATCCTTTTCCAGTCCCCACGCATCAATAATTGGTATATAGAACTCAAAATTCCTCATACTTTATGCATAATCGTATTTGAATTTCTGGGCATTTTCCATACATTTTGATTGTTGTTTTATACTAACATGGACCTTCTGAGTCTATTGATATGGTTCAATTGAGTTTTCATGCCTTATATGGGAATCCACCATTGGAGCTCGCTAGGTTTTCAAAACTGTAAAATTAGGGCTTTGCGTTTGGAGAAAAATTGGCCAACAAGACCTGGACCACTGAACTCACGACCTTCATACGAATTCATTGCACATATCACGCTCAATTTATGAGCAACCAGGGCCTAATCGCTATTATCCTGTTCTTCATTTAGTGGGGGTTTAAAACCCCCGCTATCCATCTGTTTTTTTTTTCAGGCAAAGCGAACGATTGGAGAAGAAGATGAGGTGTAAGCCAGCGGTTGGTGCGTTTGAATTTCGCGCGAAATACACCACTAATCGTTGTTTTACGTTATATTCTTTATTTTCTATATTATATACAACGCGTTCAAATGGCACAGTTGGTGGAAAAGAGCATTGGCAAGCCTTGGGACCTGGGTTCGATTCCTAGGTCCCCCATATGTCTTTCTATTTTTTCTTGTAATGTGATCAGGTACTCAACATGTCCAGATGACCACCAAACACGCAGCGCTGAGGCTTGCCACATGGCCACTGAGATCAATCCAAAAGCCAAGGCATGAGTTCCATGGTGCACCTCAGTCCAGGGGTCCACGCGTGACTACCAAAATTCAACCAGGCCTTCAATAATTGGGCCTATTTGCTCACAACATGACCTCCAAATTGGGGTCAACACCCCCCATTGGTTTGCTTTTTTTTCATTCTCTCTATTTTTTCTATTTTTATTTATTTTATTTAGTTTTAGTTTAATTCTTTAAATTAATTTTTCTTTAACCTAAAAAGATAAATAAAAAATCAGAAAGACAAAAAATAAAAATATTTTATTTAATGCTTTTTTTTTTGTAAATAAATTTTAACAATTAAGTTAGTTTTAATTCTAGGTTTAAATTTTAATATTTTTTGTAATAAACTAAAACAATTTAGAATTAGGTTTAATTAACTTTTCTTTTTAATTTCATTTAATTTTCTTATTAAAATCCATAAATACAAAAAACTCGAAAATAATTTCCTTTTCTCATTTAACTTAATTAATTTATTAATTGTAATTTAATTTCCTTAAAAGGGTCCAACGCCCTCGCATTCCCGACTTTAATTCTCTTCGCATTTTTATTTCTTTTTGTGAATATTCATGTAATTATCCCAAAGCCATGTAATAGATTAATTAGGATATTTATTTTTTTTCGCACTTTATTTTATTCAAATCGGGTCTTGGACTAATTTGGCGATGTAGACCCGCGCCTTTGTAATAGCGTAGGACTTTTACCTTCTCGCATCTTTTTAACGGTTAATGATTTGCATGAAAGAATGAATGCCAAAATAAAAGCAACGCGTAGATCACCAACCCATGAACAAGATAAACATAAATGAAAACGACACACAAATCACACACCACCCCTAGGGTACGCCTCACTGTTGCCTTGCCCCTCGAAAGGTGGTCGTCGAGTAGAGGATGTTTTATTAAGTCCTCATGTCCATGAACATGGCATGAGGGTAGCTTCTAAGGTGTCTTCCTATTGCTCTGGTGATCACCATGTCCCGAACCCTCGAATTGACCCGAACACCTCCAACGGTGGTGCTACCTACCTCTCAATGGTGGGATGGCACTATTTTAAGGACATTTACACAGACGAATTCCTTAGGGTAGATAGATTCTCGTAGATACTTGCTCTAATTTCAAAACAAATCAAAAACTTCTTTTCATACCGACACCTTTTCAAAAAGCTTTCGAAAGCAACTTTTCAAACACTCTTGAGGACCGATACAAGAGTCGAACTGGAATTTTAAACGAAACTTTTTTAAACCCACAGTTGAAAAGCAAACAAACAATTTTGAAAACACAAATGAGCAAGTATCTAAGAGCCCATGGATAACCATGGATAGAAAGGGTGCTAACACCTTCCCTTTCTATAATCTACCTCCCGAACCGAGAGCAATCTCTATAAGGAATTTTTCTGTGCTTTTGTCCTTTCCATTTGGAGAAAATAAAAGACGGTGGCGACTCTTGCTTCCGCGACATTTCGCGAACCAGCGTTAAACAGTCAGTTCCAGATCCACCGATCACAGAACTGGCGACTCTGCTGGGGATGCTTTAAAGTGAGGTGTACCTTAGGACTAAGATCACTGTGTTTTCAATTGCTTTGACTTGTTTGCTTTAAATTGCGGGATTGTCTTGGGAGTTCTATAGATCCTAACCCAGATCTGGGGATACCTTCTTAGAAAGTAGCAACAAGGTTGTGAGGGAACTGTGCGGGGTATACTAACATGGTTGAAACAGTCTGCTACGTTGATGTGGCACTTTGGTGTGTACCGGTAACCCTTGAGTTCAGTCAAGGAGAGTACGGGGCCTCCGCGTGGTGTCGTGAAGCATCAACTGACCTTAGGAACCTTAATTGAACTATCTTGGCCTCTTTAGGGTAGTGAGATAACTGACTTTGGTGCAGTCCGAGGTTGGTTGATACTCGATACTACACTCAATTGAGGGTTGCTTTCCTGGAATATTTTGGTCGCCAGTTCAGTTGCTAAATCGAAACGATGAACAATGAAAGCAATCCAGTGATATTGGGACCCTTAGAACCCGGTTACTTCTAATAGGACAGGTTGAGCCCACCAACTTCAAAAGGGTAATACCCAGACCCCATGCTGGCCTAAACTCTAAGGGCTTGTCTTGTGTGACTTGTGTGCCTTACATGTTTGCCTTTGTAAATATTTGCGGTGTGTTTAATCATAACATCATGACATCATCCAGCATCATATGCATTGACTAACCACTTCAGGGGTTCGAATCTTCATCTTTGTTCTTGTTTTGTAGGACATGGAAACTGTTCACAGAAAGACAATTCAGATTAGCCTTGTAAGGATCCCTCCTCAGCTTAAGGAGCTTATATCCAGGATTCCTGAGAGCTCTTCATTCAGTGAGAGACATGGAAGACTCATCAGCTTGATCAATACCAACATTGAGGAAGATATGATAAAGGTCCTGTTCCAGTTCTTTGACCCTCTGCATCACTGTTTCACTTTCCTGGATTATCAGCTGGTACCTACATTGGAGGAGTTCTCCCGGCTTCTGAAGATCCCTATCCTTGATCAACTACCCTACAACTGTACGGAAAAGGAACCCAATCTTGAAGAGATTGCTAAAGCCTTACACCTACAATCATCTGACCTCAAGGGACATTGGGAGGTTAGAAGTGGAATCAAAGGGTTCTTAGTCAGGTTTCTGTTTGAAAGGGCCCATGAATGTTGGAACTCCCTTGACTTGCAAGCTTTTGAAGAAGTTGTGGCCCTCCTTGTCTATGGTTTGGTGTTGTTCCCTAACCCAGATCAGCTTATAGATATCAGTGTTGTCCAGATCTTCATGTCCAGGAATCCTATACCTACGTTGCTGGGGGACATCCTTCACTCATGTTACACTCGAACCATGAGAAAAAGAGGTGTCCTTATGTGCTGCACTCCTCTCCTGGGAAGGTGGTTTATTTCGCACCTTCCACAATCAGCTTTGAAGAACGAGCGGGGTTTGAGGTGGTCACAACGGTTGATGACTCTTACACATGCAGATATACATTGGTGCCCTCGGTCCAGAGAGGATGTCACTATCATTGATCGTTGCGGGGAGTACCCTAATGTTCCTTTACTTGGAATCAGAGGAGGTATTACTTACAACCCATGCTTGGCTTGGAGACAGTTTGGTTATGCTCGGAGGGACGGCCCTCATGACATGTTAATTCCTGACATAGTTTTTGACTTCGACAACGATGCACAAGGACTTCGCTAGAGATTTATCAGAGCTTGGAGGATGCCCAGTAAGATAGACAGTAAGACATTGGGGCACAGGAATTCCATCCCGTTGGAACCTTATCTCAAGTGGGTACGAGCCCGCTCCCAGAAGTTAGTGATGCCATATCCTCATATGCTCCCTGTGATCAAAGAGCCAGTCTTGGAAGGAGAGGTGTCCTACACCATTCAACATCCTGACATGCCCACGTCCTGGGAAGAGATGCAGAAGAGCTGGATCCAACTTAAGGAAGAACGGAATTCTCTTGAGACCAGTCTACATGCTAGTGAAAAGAAGGTCTTGGAGCTCACCCGCCTATTGCATGAGGAGAGGAATCTCAACACCTACATAGCTCCAAAGAGGATGCGTAGTGTCTTTTGGGATTGATTTGCTTTATAATATGTGCCCATAAGGCTTGGATGTACTGAACAATTATTTCCTTAATGATAACGTGTGTTCCTTTTTTGCTTACAACAAAGTTGAACTTTCGAACCCTTGAATGCATTGCATAAACACATATCATTCATCATGTGCATAGCAGGTTTTCTTCTTTTCAGGTTGCTTATTGTTCTTCGCTGTTTATTTCAGCATCATGAATCCTGACTCATCATCAACCGAGATGTCTATCAAGGCTCTTCAGGCGCAGAACGCGCAATTTCAGGAACTGATCATGGGTTTGGCTCAGGGCCAAGAAGAGCTGAAGGGTTTACTCCTGAAGAAGGAGAAGAAGAAGAAGAAGAGAACTGTTCTTTTCAACTCGGGCCGAAGGTTTGGCAACACTCTGCAGAATGAAGAGGCTGGTTCTTCTATAGGCAAGAGCAGTCCCCAAGGGGGAAAAGGTCCTAGTCTGGTAGTCTCTGACAACGAGACTGACTTTAATGAGGAGCAGTATCCTCCGGCTGAAGACCGGTATAAGCAGTTGGAAGACAGACTGAATGCAATGGAGATCCAGCAAGTGCCTGGGCTGGATTTCGGAGACTTGGGCTTATCTACTGGTGTGATTATTCCTCACAAGTTTAAGGCACCATCTTTCACCAAGTATGACGGGGCGTCTTGTCCCAAGCTACACCTCAGATCTTATGTGCGGAAGATTCAACCGTACTCAGCGGACAAGAACTTGTGGATCCACTTCTTCCAGGAGAGTCTTTCAGGGACTCATCTCGAATGGTTCTATCAGCTGGATGGGACCAAGGTTCGTAACTGGGAGGAGTTGGCTACTGCTTTTTACAAGCAGTATCAATATAATGCCTACCTTGCTCCTACACGTACCCAACTCCAGGGTATGTCGCTAGGATCAAGCGAAGGTTTTAAAGAGTATGCACAGAAGTGGAGGGATCTGGCTGGCAGGGTGCAACCTCCGTTAACTGACCGAGAGCTGGTGGATATGTTCTTGGGGACCCTATCTGGGCCATTTTTCAATCATCTTATCGGTAACTCATCTGCATGGTTTACTGATCTTATTCTGACTGGAGAGAAATTAGAGGCTGGAATGAAGTCCGGAAAGATTCAGAAGGGTGCATCGTCAAGTTTTGAGAAGAAGCCCTTTAAGAAGGAGGCCAGTGCTGTATATGGGTCTAGAAGACAAGAGAAACCTGAACGCCGCCAATCTGTCAACGTGGTAATGATTGCTAAGCCTGCTGCCGCTCCTCGGCAAACCAATCCTCAAAGGGCTGAAAGACCCAGAAAAGAGTTTACCCGGCTGAGTATGACTCTATCACAAATCTTGCCGCAGTTGCTATCCACCAATTTGGTGACTGTTAGAGAGGCCCCGAAGGTTGTGAACACGGCCTCTCCAAAGTACAATCCAAATGCTCGATGTGTTTACCATTCTGATAGCTCGGGGCATTCCACTGATGACTGCTGGGCCTTAAGGAATAAGGTGCAAGACCTTATTGACGCAAAGGAGATACAATTTGAAGCGCCTGAGAGGCCAAATGTGGTGACTGCTCCTATGCCCCAACATGGAGTGAATGCCGTTGACGAAGATGTGTACGTCGTCTCTGTGAATGATGTAGCTACTCCCTTGATGACTGTTAAGAGGAACCTACTGCTGGCTAGTTTATTTCCAGGTTGTAGCGAAGGTTGCCTTTTCTGTGCTGTTTCCCTTTCTGGTTGTCCTTTGCTGAAGTTGGGCATCCAAAGCCTGATGGACAGCAAAGAGATTTTGTTCAAGAAAACTGCTGTTCAGTTTGTTCCAGTGGAAGAAGTATCTATTGTTACCATATTCCAGAATCCAATCAAGGCTCTCCCGAGGAAGCCTGTTAAAATCATGACTGTCGCACCCATTGTGATTACTGTTCCGGGGCCTCTCCCCTATGAATCTGACAAGGCTGTCCCATGGCATTATGGGGCAGATGTATATGTACATGGCATAAAGCAAGAGTTCAACACTGGTACCAGCATCAGCAATATCACTGGTCCAGCCAAAAGTTACCCGCAGTGGCAGGCTCTTCTCGCCTGACATTGCGCCACCCGCTATTCGAAGACCCCTCACTATAACACCTGCAAGTGTACCTGTTCCCAGTTCTGATCAAGTTGTTTCCCCTGCTGCCGAGTCATCTAATGCTCGGGGAAAAGGGATTGAAGATGAGCCTGCCCGGATGGAGGCACCAAAATCTGTAAATGCTGAGGCCTCCCAACAAGAGATGGAGGAAATTCTGAAAATAATCAAGAAGAGTGACTTTAATGTTGTTGAGCAGCTGGGGCATACCCCCTCCAAGATCTCAATGCTCTCCTTACTGCTGTGCTCAGAGGCCCATGCTAAGGCCTTGATTTCATTTCTAAAGACGGCCCATGTGCCACAAGAGACATCTGCAGTCCAGTTTACCGATTGCGTAGCCAATTTGACAGCCGACAATGGTTTGGGTTTCTCGGATGCTGACCTTACTGCTAAGGGAAAGGACCACAACGACGCCCTGCATGTCTCTATTGAATGCAGGGGCACTACTCTTGCGCACGTGCTGGTGGACACTGGTTCTTCCCTGAATGTGCTACCCAAGAAGGCCTTAGACCGTTTGGATTGTGAGGGCTTGGAGCTGAAACCTAGCAACATCATCGTCAGAGCCTTTGACGGTTCTAAGAGGATGGTTCATGGAGAGGTAGACATTCCTATTCGTGTGGGTTCTCAAGTATTCGACTCTACTTTCTATGTGATGGATATCCGTCCATCGTATTCTTGTCTACTGGGTCGACCTTGGATCCACAAACCTGGGGCAGTGACCTCTACCCTGCACCAGAAGCTCAAGTATCCTGTCAGAGGGAAGATTGTCACTGTGCAGGGAGAGGAGGAGTATATGGTGAGCCATTTGAATTCCTTCAAGTATATTGAGATGGACGGGGAGTTTATTGAAACCCCCTTTCAGCATTTCGAAGAGGTACCTCCAACATTGGCAGCAGCGGAAACAGTGGTCGAAGAGGATGTTCCTTTGAAGATGGCTTCCTTGAAGGATGCCCGGGCTGTGATCAAGAAAGGTGAATATGCTAACTGGGGCAGGCTCCCTGATTTTACACCTAAAACTGACAAGTTTGGACTGGGTTTTACTGCAGAGGGTCAGAAGGCTGTGCGCAAAGCTAGAACCAGAAGACCTCCTGTGCTCATTACCAACCCAGGAGTGAATGCTATTGGGGATGAAGATGAAGTGGATGAAGCTGAGTTCGATAGCTGGATCTACCCGACGACTGATGGTGGATTGACCAATTGGATTGCCAAAGATCATACTCCTGTTACTTTTGTTACGCAGTAATAAACTCCTTTTGTTTTGTTATTTGTAATAAACAATGAATTAAAACTCTATGGCCCGGTGTCTTACCCGGGGCACCGTGGCTTCATTTGTGAGGGTATATTAATTGTCATTTCATATATCATGAATAAAGACCTTGGACGTTTTCTCACATTTCAAATCTTATGCTCCTTTCCTTTCTTTCCTTTCTTTATACATTGCAAAACAGTTGTATTTACACACACTCACTCATACAGGTTTCAATCCACTCTGGATCTCACTGGTAACGACTCTGCTACTGCCAGTTATGACTTCGAAAATACGATCAACTTAGCCGAAGACGAAGGTGAAGGTGATTGCGAAGTGCCTGGAGAGCTTGCAAGACTGTTACAACAGGAAGAGAGGGCAATTCAACCACATGAAGAGCCAGTGGAAACGATAAATCTGGGTACTGAGACGGACAGGAAGGAAGTTAAGATTGGTGCCAACCTAGAGCTCAGCGTGAAGCAACGGTTGACTCAGATGCTACACGATTATGTGGAGATCTTTGCCTGGTCCTACGAAGACATGCCCGGGTTGGATACTGACATTGTAGTCCATCATTTTCCTACCAAGGAAGACTGCCCTCCGGTTAAGCAGAAGGTCCGCCGTATGCATCCAGAGATGTCTGAGAAGATCAAAGCCGAGGTTATGAAGCAATTTGATGCTGGGTTCCTTGCGGTGACTTCTTATCCGCAGTGGGTTGCTAATGTGGTGCCGGTACCAAAGAAAGATGGAAAGGTCAGAATGTGTGTCGACTACAGGGATCTGAATAGGGCCAGCCCCAAAGATGACTTCCCTCTACCTCACATTGACGTCCTGGTTGACAATACGGCTCAGCACAAAGTATTCTCTTTCATGGATGGCTTTTCAGGTTATAATCAGATCAAGATGGCACCTGAAGACATGGAAAATACTACCTTTGTTACTCAGTGGGGGACCTTCTATTACAAGGTCATGCCTTTTGGACTGAAGAATGTTGGGGCAACCTACCAACGTGCCATGGTTGCTTTATTTCATGACATGATCCATCGTGAGATAGAAGTGTATGTTGACGACATGATCGCAAGGTCCCAAACTGAGGAAGAGCACCTTGATCATCTGCAGAAATTGTTTGACCGTCTGAAATTGTACAAGCTGAGGTTGAACCCAAACAAGTGCACCTTCGGGGTAAGATCTGGAAAGTTGCTAGGCTTCGTTGTAAGTGATAAGGGAATTCAAATGGACCCTTCCAAGGTTAAAGCCATTCAAGAGATGCCAGTTCCTAAGACAGAGAAAGAGGTCAGAGGCTTTTTAGGACGCCTGAATTACATTGCCCGATTCATCTCGCACCTAACTGCTACTTGTGAACCAATCTTCAAGCTGCTGAAGAAAGATCAGGTAGTACGTTGGAATGATGAATGTCAGACTGCTTTTGACAGAATCAAAGAGTATCTCCAAGAACCACCCATTCTTATGCCACCGGTTGAGGGGAGACCTCTGATATTATACCTGACAGTACTTGACAACTCAATGGGGTGTGTGCTGGGGCAGCATGACGAGTCTGGCCGAAAAGAGCATGCCATTTATTACCTTAGCAAAAAGTTTACCGACTGTGAGACCCGATACTCACTGCTCGAGAAAACTTGCTGCACTTTGGTATGGGCTGCTCGCCGGCTGAGACAGTATATGTTGACTCACACTACCTTGTTGATCTCAAAGATGGATCCTATAAAGTACATATTTGAAAAGCCTGCCCTGTCTGGGAGAATAGCAAGATGGCAGATGATCTTGACGGAATACGACATCCAGTAAACAACCCAGAAAGCCATCAAGGGAAGTGTATTGGCAGACCACTTGGCACATCAGGCAGTAGACGACTATCAGTCAATGAACTTCGAGTTTCCAGACGAAAGCATCATGATTGTGACTGATTGTGAAGTACCTGGACCGGATGAAGGACTTGAGGAAGGATCCCGATGGTATATGCACTTTGACGGAGCCTCCAATGCTTTGGGTAACGGTATCGGCGCTGTAATCATATCCCCTCAAGGCACTCATACTCCACTCACTGCCCGGCTATGTTTCAACTGCACCAACAACATGGCGGAGTATGAGGCTTGCGTCATCGGTCTCCAAGCTGCAATCGACTTAAGGATCAAGTTTCTGAGTGTCTTCGGATATTCCTCTCTCGTGATCAATCAGATCAAAGGAGAGTGGGATACGAAACATCCGAATCTTATCCCTTACAAAGAGTGTGTGTTGACCTTGATCCCCCACTTCACAGAGATAACTTTTGAACATTTCCCAAGAGAGGAGAATCAGCTGGCGGACGCGTTAGCTACAATGTCTTCCATGTTCAAAGTCAAGTGGGACAATGAGGCTCCCCGGATCATTATCTGGAAACTGGACGAACCGGCATACTGTTGTGATCTTGAGACTGAATTGGTGACTGAGAAGCCTTGGTACCATGAGGTGAAGAGATACTTGGAAGCTCAGGAATACCCTGAAGGTGCATCTGTCAACGACAAGAAGTTTATGAGAAGGTTCGCAGCGAAGTTCTTCCTTAGCAACGGCATTCTGTATAAGCGAAACCATGATTCGACCTTACTGCGTTGTGTGGACAAGAAAGAAGTAGAAAGGATCATGGAAGAGCTACATGAAGGGACCTTCGGAACGCATTCCAGCGGACACACTATGGCAAAGAAAATCCTTCGGGCAGGGTATTTCTGGTCCACAATGGAAGCTGACTGTTACCAACATTCTCGGATATGTCACAAATGCCAGATTTACGCAGACAAGGTGCATGTTCCTCCAGTTCCTCTAAATGTTCTAACTGCGCCTTGGCCTTTCGCAATGTGGGGCATAGACATGATCGGTGAGATTAAACCTACGGCATCCAACGGGCATCGCTTCATCCTGGTAGCGATTGATTACTTCACGAAGTGGGTTGAAGCAGCTTCCTACGCTACGATAACCAAGACTGTTGTGGCACGGTTCATTCGGCAGAATCTGATCTGTCGATACAGCGTCCCAGAAAGGATCATTACAGACAACAGTACCAACCTCAATAACAAGATGATCACTGAGCTCTGCGAGCAGTTTAAGATACAGCACCACAATTCTTCTCCCTATCGGCCGAAGATGAATGGGGCTGTAGAAGCAGCAAATAAGAACATTAAGAAAATCGTGCAGAAGATGACAGTGACTTACAAAGATTGGCACGAGATGTTACCGTGTGCTCTACATGGGTACCGTACCTCAGCCAGGACGTCAACCGGGGCAACTCCTTTTTCCTTGGTCTACGACATGGAGGCAGTCTTACCGATTGAAGTGCAAATACCTTCTCTCCAGATAATGAAGGATGCAGATCTGAGCGAAGATGATTGGATCCAGACACGACTTGATCAGCTAAACTTAATTGATGAAAAAAGACTTGCTGCTATCTGTCATGGTCAGACGTATCAAAAACGGATGATCAGGGCATTTAACAAAAAGGTCAGACCACAAGAATATCAAGTTGGGGATCTGGTAATCAAACGCATCATCCTACCTCAGAGTGATCCAAGGGGAAAATGGACCCCTACGTACGAAGGGCCATTTATGGTTAAACATGTGTTCTCAGGAGGAGCCATGATTCTAACCAATATGGATGGTGACGACCTTCCTCACCCCGCCAATGCAGACATAGTAAAAAGATACTACGCATGAAAAAAAAGACCCGCTAGGTTGACATACCTAGGCAAAAATTAGGGCTTCCCGGCGAACCAAAAGGGTTCGGGAAAAATGAAGGGATGAAATGAAAAAAATATGTACACCCGGCAAGTCGAAAACCTGAAAAGGCGGCTTGGGCAAAAATGGGTATCCCGGTGGACTGAAAACCCGAAAAGGGCGGTCCAGGCAAAAGTTAGCGATAAAAGCGTAATACTATGTCTCATTGGATCACTTTGCATCCAGAATCCGGTATCTACATCAAGTTCAAACGGCATCGATCGATCAGCTTCATCTTCAACTAGGTCATCAAGTGATGAAACGCTCGAAGATATAAATGCGATAGCAGAGTTGGAACCCAGTGGGATCATTCCTTTTCACACAGCTGTTTTATTATTCTTTGTACAAATTTGTATAAACTCTTTTGTTCGGCGGCGTTCTCTTACTAGGACGTCAGCCTCTTGTACATAAACGCATATTTACAGGCAATTCAAAATCAATACAAAAAATCACTTTTCAGTTAAAATTGCCAATTGTTTTCCTTTTCTGTTTTGTTTTGCGAAGAACGTCCAAGGTTCAATTTGTGATATATGCATTGACACTAATTGCTAACTCATAAATATTTGCATACGAAACAAAGGATTAATTACAGGTAACATTAGAAACAGGGGCAATAAAGAGTTGTCTAAACGATCTAATTGCTCTGTCCACCAAGGTACCAAGGTAAGTTCAGCTGAAAAACATGACCAATATGCCTTAATTCCCCAGAGAGTGAGCCAGCGAGTCAATGCACTCTCCCCAAGCAAAGCTACACAACCAGCCTTAAGGAAGTTGGGTATCCCCCGCAGATCTCAACATTCCCCAACACAATATACGGACATTCTTAACAAGCATCCCCCGACAATCTTGATCTAAGGTTGTTCCCCGGCGGTATACCAGACATTCAATGGAGCCACTTCCCCAGTATATCTCAAAAATTTTCCCCAGGAGAGTCCAATCCAGTTTCCCCAGGAAAGTTGGAGTCAATCTCCCCAAGCAGTAAACTTATCCCCAGTAGATCCTGGAAGCTTATCCTCGCAGAGCACGAACGCGTCTCCCAGCTTTATTCAAAGGTTATTTCCCAACCAGGATATAACTGGGTTATCCTCAGCCAAAAGCCACGGAAAGATTGTTCTCGGCGAAGTCTTCTTATCCCCAGCGAAGTCTATTAACACTTCCAACATATTAACGGTATCCTCAGCGAAGTTACCATCAACATTTCAGCAAAGTACCTCTCTCCCCACAGAGTATTGTTTCCCAGCAAGATCGTTATAGTACTTGTCTCCCTGCAGAGTAATCCATTCGCCAAGTTTATTCCCCAATGGAGTTATCTTCTCTTACCGGTATTCTTGCAACTATCATCCCCAGCGGAAGCAAAGATCTATTCTTCAACATCAACCCAAAAGTGACTTCCCGACACCCGTCAAGGGTTTATTTTCCTAAGACGAAAAGATACATTCATAAACATCACATTTTCATACATTACAGCATGCATATACGCATCATATCTTACAAATCTCATTTATGTTGAGAACATCATTGCTTGATCCATATCATGCATTATATATGACTGACCTTTACCTTTCAGGAAAGATCTAGTTAAGTTCTCAGCTATTCCAAGACCTAGCCTGGTTCAGTTAAATCGACCCTAAGATTTTCCTGATTCTTATCCAGTCAAAGGCCTTCTCTGGTTCAGTCAGATCGACCCTAAGATCTCCCTGATTCTTATCCAGTTGAAGATATTCCAAGACCTAGCTTGGTTCAGTTAAATCGACCCTAAGATTTTCCTGATTCTTATCCAGTCAAAGGCCTTCTCTGGTTCAGTCAGATCGACCCTAAGATCTCCCTGATTTTTATCCAGTTGAAGATATTCCAAGACCTAGCCTGGTTCAGTTAAATCGACCCTAAGATTTTCCTGATTCTTATCCAGTCAAAGGCTTTCTCTGGTTCAGTCAGATCGACCCTAAGATCTCCCTGATTCTTATCCATTTGAAGATATTCCAAGACCTAGCCTGGTTCAGTTAAATCGACCCTAAGATTTTCCTGATTCTTATCCAGTCAAAGGCCTTCTCTGGTTCAGTCAGATCGACCCTAAGATCTCCCTGTTTCTTATCCAGTAGAAGACATCCAAGATTCTCTCAGTGTTACTTTTGAGGTTGAAGTCGCCTATGATTCTCTCAGCGTTACTGTTGAGGTTGAAGTCGCCTATGATTCTCTCATTGTTACTATTGAGGTTGAAGTCGTCTATGGTTCTCTCCCCGTTACTGCGGAGGTAGTAATCGTCCCAAGATTCTCTCAGCGTTCCTGTTGAGGTAGTAATCGTCCGAGGTTCTCTCACCGTCCCGTTGAGGTAGTAACCATCCTTGGTTCATTCATAACCTTTTGAAGCTCCAGACCCAATTCTTGTAACCAGTCAGGGCAAACCTACATAAGAGTTTGAAGACCAGCTCCTGTAACAGGCCAGGTAATCATTTTCTTTTTCAAGTACGTAAGTTCTCGCTAAGGAATTTCTTACGCGATCAACACCCAGATGGCATCTATAAGCCCATCCTCCTATCCATCAATCTCCAAATGGCATCTATAAGCCCATTCCTACCATCACACTACCATGTGAGCACAAATTTCTGGGCACCCTAGTGTTCAATCATCTTCCACCTTCGGATTACGAAAGGCACGTCAGCCAATCTACATCCTCAGGTTTAAGAAGATTGAACAGGGGCAACTGTTGTACCCCAAAATTTTCCCTCCCATATTCTTCAAAATTTGCCAAGTCAAAGGCTCAAAAGCTCTCAAGGGTTGCACAGTTCAAGGGCCTCCTAACAGTCAAAAACTAGGGTTTTGGGTCTGGCAGAGAAATTGAAGTTTCCAAGGGTCCAAGCAAGTCCCACATGCCTATAAATATTGTCAAGCATCCTCATGCCAAGTTTCAATACTTACAGCACAAAAATGCACAGTCAAAAACCCTAATTGCTCAACAGTCAACTGTAGGGGTAAAATGGTCATTTGACAGTCAAAAGTTCAAATTTTTGGTCAACATCTTATTTTGAAGCCACAAACATCATTTGATCAATTCTTGATCATGATTCTCAAGGCATGGCTCAAAAAGTCTCAAGATGCAAAAGTTTCCATATTTGGACAGTTGAAAAAGTCAACTGTAACTTGACCAGGGCATAACTTCCACATGGTTTATCAGAAAAATCCCATCCAAAGCTCATTTTGAAGAGAATGACATTTCCTACAACTCCTCTTCACACTTCAAGTCCAAGAAATGCTCTCACAAAAAGTTATCAATTTCAACATTATAGGTCATTTTCAAAAGTCAACAAAAAGGGACTTTAAGTCAAAGACCATAACTTGAGATTGGTAAATCAAAATGACATGGGACCAAAGGAATTGGTTAGAGGACTTCAAGACCTTTCCAAAATGTCCAAGAACATGATTAAAGCTTAATAATTGAGCAAGATATGCCTTGTGGAAGTTGGGAAATTTTTGGGAATTTTGAAAAGTCAACTTTGCTTCAAATGCCTCAAAATTGCTAATGGGCCACATTTTCTTCCAAGAATCATTATCCAAAGGCTATACACGACCATTTGGCCCAAAGGGGAATTATTTCATCATTATTTATTATTTATTTGAATTTTTAATCACTATTAATTCATTTAATTAAATAAAATATGACAAAAATACAAAACAAATGTGTTTGAATCTTTTTATGCAGCATATGCCCTCATTGGTTACTCAAGATTTCGTGCACATCAAAAAAGGGAAGATTTGGTGCAAATTGGCATGTTATTCATGAAGAAAAGATTTGAAAAGATGCCATTAAAATCAAATATTTGATTCATGATTACAAGGGTTTTTGGACTCAAATTTCTACCCTAATCCATTGGCATACATATACTGATCACAACCCTAGGGCACACAACCAGAAAGTTGCGCCTAAGAACCAAAACCAACTTTGCATTTTTCATCAAATTTTTCAAAACTGAAAACGATATTGCAGGGAGTTTCAAAGCTTCTAACCAATTTCAATAGCTTGCCAAGACTTCAAGGAACCTAACTGCATCCTTTTCCAGTCCCCACGCATCAAGAATTGTTATATAGAACTCAAAATTCCTCATACTTTATGCATAATCGTATTTGAATTTCTGGGCATTTTCCATACATTTTGATTGTTGTTTTATACTAACATGGACCTTCTGAGTCTATTGATATGGTTCAATTGAGTTTTCGTGCCTTATATGGGAATCCACCATTGGAGCTCGCTAGGTTTTCAAAACTGTAAAATTAGGGCTTTGCGTTTGGAGAAAAATTGGCCAACAAGACCTGGACCACTGAACTCACGACCTTCATACGAATTCATTGCACATATCGCGCTCAATTTATGAGCAACCAGGGCCTAATCGCTATTATCCTGTTCTTCATTTAGTGGGGGTTTAAAACCCCCGCTATCCATCTGTTTTTTTTCCAGGAAAAGCGAACGATTGGAGAAGAAGATGAGGTGTAAGCCAGCGGTTGGTGCGTTTGAATTTCGCGCGAAATACACCACTAATCATTGTTTTACGTTATATTCTTTATTTTCTATATTATATACAACGCGTTCAAATGGCACAGTTGGTGGAGAAGAGCATTGGCAAGCCTTGGGACCTGGGTTCGATTCCCAGGTCCCCCATATGTCTTTCTATTTTTTCTTGTAATGTGATCAGGTACTCAACATGTCCAGATGACCACCAAACGCGCAGCGCTGTGGCTTGCCACATGGCCACTGAGATCAATCCAAAAGCCAAGGCATGAGTTCCATGGTGCACCTCAGTCCAGGGGTCCACGCGTGACTACTAAAAGTCAACCAGGCCTCCAATAATTGGGCCTATTTGCTCACAACATGACCTCCAAATTGGGGTCAACACCCCCCATTGGTTTGCTTTTTTTTCATTCTCTCTATTTTTTCTATTTTTATTTATTTTATTTAGTTTTAGTTTAATTCTTTAAATTAATTTTTCTTTAACATAAAAAGATAATTAAAAAATCAGAAAGACAAAAAATAAAAATATTTTATTTAATGCTTTTTTTTTTGTAAATAAATTTTAACAATTAAGTTAGTTTTAATTCTAGGTTTAAATTTTAATATTTTTGTAATAAACTAAAACAATTTAGAATTAGGGTTAATTAACTTTTCTTTTTAATTTCATTTAATTTTCTTATTAAAATCCATAAATACAAAAAACTCGAAAATAATTTCCTTTTCTCATTTAACTTAATTAATTTATTAATTGTAATTTAATTTCCTTAAAAGGGTCCAACGCCCTCGCATTTCCGACTTTAATTCTCTTCGTATTTTTATTTCTTTTTGTGAATATTCATATAATTATCCCAAAGCCATGTAATAGATTAATTAGGATATTTATTTTTTTTCGCACTTTATTTTATTCAAATCGGGTCTTGGACTAATTTGGCGATGTAGACCCGCGCCTTTGTAATAGCATAGGACTTTTACCTTCTCGCATCTTTTTAACGGTTAATGATTTGCATGAAAGAATGAATGCCAAAATAAAAGCAACGCGTAGATCACCAACCCATGAACAAGATAAACATAAATGAAAACGACACATAAATCACACACCACCCCTAGGGTACGCCTCATTGTTGCCTTGCCCCTCGAAAGGTGGTCATCGAGTAGAGGATGTTTTAGTAAGTCCTCATGTCCATGAACATGGCATGAGGGTAGCTTCTAAGGTGTCTTCCTATTGCTCTGGTGATCACCATGTCCTGAACCCTCGAATTGACCCGAACACCTCCAACGGTGGTGCTACCTACCTCTCAATGGTGGGATGGCACTACTTTAAGGACATTTACACAGACGAATTCCTTAGGGTAGGTAGATTCTCGTAGATACTTGCTCTAATTTCAAAACAAATCAAAAACTTCTTTTCATACCGACACCTTTTCAAAAAGCTTTCGAAAGCAACTTTTCAAACACTCTTGAGGACTGATACAAGAGTCGAACTGGAATTTTAAACGAAACTTTTTTAAACCCACAGTTGAAAAGCAAACAAACAATTTTGAAAACACAAATGAGCAAGTATCTAAGAGCCCATGGATAACCATGGATAGAAAGGGTGCTAACACCTTCCCTTTCTATAATCTACCTCCCGAACCGAGAGCAATCTCTATAAGGAATTTTTATGTTCTTTTGTCCTTTCCATTTGGAGAAAATAAAAGACGGTGGCGACTCTTGCTTCCGCGACATTTCGCGAACCAGCGTTAAACAGTCAGTTCCAGATCCACCGATCACAGATGGTGACTTCATTAATTTCATCTCGATGATTTATTCTGCCAGTTGTTTCAGCTGGAAACTTCACTAGGGACAAGTTAACCTAATGTTGGTCCATCCTGGATTCGCTCCTAGATCTTGCTTTCTTTTCTTTGGGTGTTTATTTGTTTTATGCTTTACTGTTTATTCATTTGTACATGTTTATCTGAGCATATGTTTGCATTGTATTTTATTATTTTCCATATACTCGTGTTGTGCTGGCTTCTGTGTTTCTTTATTGGGTGGATGTTACTATAAGGTAAAAGGCCTCATACCCAGGC
The DNA here is from genome assembly GCA_948472305.1 of Vicia faba. Taxonomy (NCBI): domain Eukaryota; kingdom Viridiplantae; phylum Streptophyta; class Magnoliopsida; order Fabales; family Fabaceae; genus Vicia; species Vicia faba. Next base: position 208,106,323 of record OX451737.1, on the reverse strand, counting down.
CAAGTGATAAACCATAGGAACACTAGGAATAGAGTGGAACATGAAGAATAGGGGATGTAGATCTCCCTAGACGGCTATGTCGTCCAAGCTCAGATGAGGTTTTAATGAGGTCCTATCATTATCACGTAGGTGTACGATGATAGTACTCTCAAGCGAACCTGGGATTCTGAGTTACCATTGACCTTACTTTGACCTCGTCTTTACCCATGAGTGGGGTGGGAATAATCTTTACAGGTATATATGGTGACTTTGTTTTGATGGTGACCGTATGTTTTGTTGGTGACTATGGTTTTCTGGTTATGTTTTGGCTTTATGGTTCTGGTATTCTTAGCATGTTCAGAGACAGTACAACAACCAACATTGGGGAAACCTCGATTCCATGATTATTTCACTTGCATCATAGAATATTTAATTTTACAAAAGAAATGTAAAAAAATGTATGCAGGAAAAAAAGTTAACACACATGTTCTTTCCATTTCCAAGAAATTGTGTTGGTGAGCCTTCTGTTGTGTTTTTCCTTCTCTTACTGGATTAAAATCAAAATTAAAAGCATGTGGGTTCCTTGAAAACGATTGAACATGGCATTGCATCCACTCATCCACCTCCTATATCTTCATGCATTCATAATAGGTACTCAGAGTTGGGGAAATTATTATTCAGGCCTGGTATTCTTTTCAGAACTGTGAATCTTGATTTCTCACCACTTTGTGATCCAAAAAAGCCATGGAATAAACTTGTGGGGAATTGGATGAGATGAAAGGACAAATGAAGTTGTGTATGCTGGAAATGCAAGAAATGGCCCGTGGTCAGAAATCCTTAAAGGAGAAAAAGTAACCAGTTGGAGACCCAGTTGAGTTAGGTATGGAAGTTATGAAGATAGTATCAGAAAACAAAAGTGATCCTATATATGCTATTGCAACAGAATCTGTCATTCATCCCCATCCTATGGGACCTTTTTCAAATCATGAACTACTTTTTGGGTCTCATCCAGAACTTTGTGTTCCTGAATTTTCCCGTCAGCAGCTAGTTTCTGGTTTCCAAGTGAATCCATGGGGCAAAGCTTATCAATAGGGACAAAAGAAGCATGAGAAGCATGTTGACACAATCCCAATGCCTTACATCAAGTTACTTCCTCGTCTATTGGAAACTCAATTGGTAAAGCTCTGTTATTTGGGTCCTCCTCCCACAAACCTCTCTCCTGATTTCGATGCAAATGCTAGATGTGTCTCCCATTCTAGGGAACCTGGTTATGATACTGAAGACTGCAAGAGGTTGAAGTATAAAGCCTGAAACTTGTTTGGCTTCTTTTCCGAAGACCATTCCCTATTTGGAAAATTGTTTCAGACTCTTTCTCCTCAGCTGAGTGTTTCTTTTGTGTAGTAGAAGATCCTTTTGTATAGTTTCTGGATTTTGCTTTTGTGTAGTAGAAGGCGGAGATTCTTTTGTGAAGTAGGAGATTCCCCGGTATTCAGTTGCTAAAACCTATCTTTGTGAAGTAGGAGATGAAGTTTATTTTCTTCTATGTGGTAGAAGATCCTTTGTTATAGTTTCTGGATTTTTGCTTCTGTGAAGTAGAAGACAGTGCTTCTTTTGGGTAGTAGTAGATGCCCCGGAATTCAGCAGCTGATTTTCTCTTCTTTGTAGTAGATGATGGTTGGAATTTCTTCCTTGCAGTAGAAGATACTTTATGATGTAGTTTATGCAACTTCACTTGATAAAGCATTCATCACATCTTTTGAGGGAACCCGGTGTGATTACCATGCTAGGGAACCTGACCATTCAACTGAAGATTATAAACCATTCAGAGATGAAGTGCAAGACTTGCTTGAGGCAAAGTTCATCAATTTCTCACCAGATGGTCAGATTTGAAGTCTCCTTTGACTCAGGAAATGTCAAGACTACAAAGTGCATCTTCTGAAGCAATAAGTCCATACGGAGTCTAGACACCTCAACATGGAAACTTTCAAGTTTCATTTGCATTCTCATTTGTAATCTTTCTTTTTTTTGTTCAGTACTTTCTTGTATGTAAAACTTGTTTGTTTTTTTGAATATTAATCATAATGCATTGAATATGTTTGTCTTGAATTAATCCATTTGTATTCACTCTTAAATGTTTTTCTTTGCTTTTGAAACTCAACTCTTGTGAACAAAGAAAATACCTCTGGAGGGGGGATGGTGAGAAATATACCTAGAATCTCAAATAGTGTACTTTCGAGTAAAAACCTTACTGGTGATGTACAAGAATTATTTCAAATCCCCAAACACCGGAGATATAAGGGAGTGAAACCCTCACTAACCCCTTTGAGCCTTGAAGTAGGAGTTTATTCTCTGTTCTGAAAAAACCCTCTTTTCTTAACCCGGGGCAGGATAGTGTTCAGTTAATCTGATAGAATATTCAAATCTCATCAGGAGTTTGCATCTAAGGATCAACTACAATGGTAATCCTTCAGCCGTCAGGAGGACCAAAGATGACTATACCAGAATGGTTATCACTCATCAACCAAAGAGCAAGGTAGTCACCACCTTCCAAAAATTCAAAATGACTCAGAGTCACACGATTTTTTCAAAAGAAAAAATAATGATTGAAAAGAAAAATAAAAGAAACCATGCTAGGTTAAAATAGAATATAAAGCTTGAAAGAAAGAGGCTTAGGCAAAAATTATGGCATCCCTCCGGACCTCAAAATCAAAATTCAAAAGAATTTGTCCAGGAAAAAGTTAGGGATAACGAAAAGAATGAAAAACGTGAAAAGAGAAAAAGGATTACCAAATAAAAATCCTTAGCAAAGAACAAAGTCGTGTGATCAGACACCAAAAATCAAAGGTGGGTGACTGTGGTGTCCAAAGAAATCTCAGTGGTTCCTCAACCATATAAAACTCCTCTTGGGAGATGAGTGCTCGTATCAAGTTAATTAAATATAGGACTCAAGAACATCATGGAGAATGGGTGGGTACAAATAACTTTGAGCCTTAAATCCTTTTTTCTGAAACCGTGAACAGGCCACGTTACAACCCTTGAAAGTCCTAACTGAAGCATGGATTAATTCCAAAGAACACTTTAACGAGAGTACATTAATATGACTTCTACGAGGCTTGCTAAAACTGTTGAGTTGGTATCACTGCATCTTTTTACTTTTGTGCAGAAAAACTCGATGTTTCGACATCTCTTCAATAAATTTTTTAACTTCAAGACAAGCATATGATTTGCATTAGAATTATCATTCTTGGAATAAATTTTTTTTCCATATTGTAATATGGTGGGAGAACTGACTTGGTTTGCGTTTTATCGCAAATATGCGGATAGCTAGAGTCTCCATCGACTTTTCTTTTATCCAATAAGGAAAGGGTGAAAAGAACAGGAAATACCTTTTTTTAATTTTGAGTTTGGGGGGTAGGTTATGAAAAGGGAAGGTGTTAGCACCCTTTTCATCCGTAGTTATCTACAGGATCTTAATCGCTTAGCTCACTTTGAAAATTTTCTTTTTGTGTTGTGTGTTTGAAAATATTTTGAATAGTTGAACTTTGTAATGATTCTCGTATCTGTCATCGAGAATGCGTAGAAAGTGTTTGTTCAAAAATATTTATTGAAAAGTGTTTGTGTGAAATGTTTTTTTTTTGTTTTGAAAAAGCTTTGTGAGAAAGATTACGAGCATCTACCCTACTCAAGGTCGTTCTTGTATTTTCCTCCTCATTTAGATAGTGATATCCATAGTATTAGTTAGTAGGACGCCATATCGTTGGATGTGAAGGGACACACGTGGGTCATCATACAATCATCGAAGGCAACTAGTAAGGATGTTTTAACAATTATCATTAAGGGACCAGATCATTTACCGAAGGCAACATCGAATAGGTCATCGAGGGACTATGATCTTTGTTTTTGAGGGACTTTGATAAAGCGTCCCCACATTCGAGGGACATGACTGTTTTGTAATCTGAAGACAACAAGGGAGGTTACCCTAGAGGTGTGAGTGTGCGAGGTGTGTTGTTTTTCAGTTGTTTTAGTCTTGTAATTAGGGTTAAATATCGATTCCTTTTAGTCTTTCCATGCAAACCTAATTACTAAGCAGTCAACATAAAAATAATGAAAAGCAGTAAAGTGCGAAAATAAATGTGGAAAGGTAAACCCTAGACTATTACATCGCTTAGGGGCAGTTACAAAAATAGAAAAGTGGAAAGTAAAAAAAAACCTAACTATTACAACCCATACACAATCACATAATCAAAAAATGCGAGAAGAATAAGCTATGTAAAAAAAGAAGAATGTAAGAATAAGAAAGGAAAATGAAAAAATGTTTTTGGTGGTTCTTGATGAAAAAGATTTTTGACGATTAATCAAATGAACCTAAAAAAAATATAACTAATTTTAATTAAAAAATTGATTAATAAAAATAAACCTAAAACCTAATTTGATTAGGGTTTATAAAAAAAACAATTTTGGTTTTTGTAAGAAAAGGTTTTGGTGTAGGGTTAGATGAATTTAGGGTTTTTAAGTGAAAAATTGATGAAAAAACAAGGGCTTAAAAAATACTACCAGGGGTGGGTGTTGAACCCACACCCTTATCACTTTTGTCCAACACCTTCACCAATTTTCCAAGCGCGCACTTGTGTCTAAAGAATGGGATCAACATGCTTTGTACGTTAACCTGTCAAAATTAGAAATTATGAAGAAAAAAAGTAACAAAAGGCAGGGATCGAACCCACACCTTGATAGAGGAAAGCCTTAACGCGCGCTGCTTTTCCACTAAGGTGGTTGTATATCCAATGACATAATTGAAACCAAATCATTATATTACAAAAACAAATAATTGGACCGAAGAGGCGCTAGAGCCTTAGCCCCGGTCATCTTCTCCGGTGAGGCTTTTTATTTAACCTGTAAAACCAAACATTTTTAGAGATCTAAAGGGACCTTACCCCCCTAAATCAAGCCCTACGAATTCAATGAGACCATTGTTTTTGGCTAAGTCGCACTAGTTTGAGATATAGGGAAAATAACATGGATCGGTATGAACATGGAAGTTCATGATCCAGCCATCATGGGACTCATACAATTGACTTTTCCCGCATATTGATACCTCATAAACACAGTAAGATTAGTAGCTATTAAAATGCAAAGAAAAAAGAAATACAAAATCCATGCAATGATGGAAATCGGTGATGCATGGGATGTTGTTTAGAGCCCTTTGGATCATCAAAGATGATTCATTCTTACCCTATACCACTTCAGAGATCGATTGGGAGGGTTAGGATGCTTTGAAAATGGCTGCAAATAGGTTTGCCCTAATTTGAATGATTTTGGAATTTTTTGAGAGGTCTTATTTTAGACAAGGGTTCCTCTAGATCTTTTCTGAATGCATTGAACATATAGCATTGAATTAGGCCAAACCAAGAGTGGGCTTGGGCCTTGTCTAAAAGCTTTTGTTTTACTTCACTTATTTTTTATTTTAGATAAATAAAAATCAAAAATAAATAAAATAAAAAACCAAGGGGTGTATGAATAAGAGATGAGGTTCAAATTGGAGTGTATAACATGCATGGATCTTGAAACAATGGCCCATTAGCCTAAAATTCTAATTTTGATCACTTTTGGTTTCATGCATTTGCTCAAAATTTCCCAACTTGGAATAGCCATAACTATCTCAATTTTTATCATTTGAAGGTGATATTCAACTTTTTGGAAATATTAAGATGTTCTCTACAATCTCTATGTTGACCATTTTTTCATTTTAAGTCTTTATCTTGATGTAAGTTGCCTTGACAAAAAGTATCTTTTTGTTGAATTTTGAAATGACCTATAATGTATTGGTCTATATCTCTCAAATGAATCATTTTTTGGACTTTATATTAGAGAGAGATAAAGTTGTATAGAATTGAATTTCCTTCAAAATGAGCTCTGGTTGAGAAAAATCTGATGAAGCATGTGAAAGTTATGCTTGGTCAAAGTTTAGTTGACTTCTCCTTAAGAAAACTCTAATTTGACAACTTTTGACTTTTGATGATTTGAGAGTTTTTCTTGATGAATCATGATCAACCCTGGTTCAAATGATGAATATTAATTTAAAATATTGATTTTGACGAAAAATCTTGAGGTTTGACTGTATGTTGACCACCATTGACTTTTTGTCCAATATAGTTGATTTTTAGTCACCTGAGCAATTGACTGGGCAAACTTGTGATGCAAGGCATGAAACTTGGTATGAGCATTATTGGAGACATATAAGAAACCATGGAAACCACTTTATGCCTTAGAAACCCAAACTTCCTTGAGAAAAGTGAAACCCTAGTTGTAAGTCCATTGCTTAGGAGGAGAATTTGTCTGATCAATTCTTGAGTACCCTTGAGCAAATGAAAACCCTAGGAGAATATTCTTGAATAGTGGGAGGGTAAATTTTGGGGTATAAAACATATGAACAAGTTCTTAAAAATAAAGTGAGCTTTCATATTGAGCATCAGATGAAAAGTTTGATTATCTTAAAGGACGAATTGCTTCAGGATATCGTTGAGGGGTAAATCATTTTTTAGAATGATCTTAATCTGGGGCAGACCTTCTATTGACTTTGTTAAGTAAAAGAAGACCAGTTCGAGAGATGATCCAAAGCATATTGTATGGAAGTTTTATTGGCCCAAAGGTCTCCATTGAGCAAGGGTGTATCACTTTCAGTTTGGTCCTAAGGGACAGTTTGCTTCCAGTATTTGTTAAAACATGAGGTAATTTAAGTTGAGAAGTGTGGTTGTGCACTGGCCTACTTTCAAGATGTAAGTCGATTACTCTAAAAAGGAAAAGTTTGAGACTCTGTTGAGTATGAGCGATTTTGTTTTCCTAGTAATGTTCATTGTCGAACGCATGTAGCCTGAGGCAATCAAAGTCTAGAGGAGATATCTCAAAATTATCTAATTTGGGGCATTCAAGTTGGGATTTGATCCCTCAAAGTGCAGTCAAACTGGGGCAGTTATGTCGAGATTTAATAAAGCTTTATGTGAATCTATTGATGAGAGGAGAATCATTTCAAAATATGAAGACGCATGGGCATTCACTTAAGCATGGTTCAAAATGCTTCCACCTATGGTCAATCAGGGGAAGTGTTTTGAAGTTCATAACACTGGGGAAATTTATCTTTATGGTACAAATCTCAAGAAGTCCTCTCGAGACAAGTTTTTTCAAAGGCCCTACAGATTGGGGCAAGATATTATATAGAGGTATCCCTCCTCTTCAAGAGTTGATCAGATTAAGTCCAGATGCAGGCTAAACAACTTGTAAATTTTAAGAGCATGTCGGGAAGTTAGGATAGTTATCCTCAGCTCGTCAAGGATTTAAGTCCATGTATTGGCGTTCCTCCATCAGAAGCCATAAACCTAAGTCCGGGTTGTCGGTATTCTTCAATAGAAGTTAGGATTATTATCTCCAATTTAAGTTTGGATTATTATCCTCAACAGAGAACGAGCAAGAGAGAAATAAGTGTGTGAGTTTGTTTCCCTAGAAGGACTCCTTAACCAAGTAAAGGATCCATTGCTACTCGACAAAGGTCTGTCTGCTAAGGGGTTTATTTTCAAATATCTTTATTCCCCAGCGAAACATTCCCCATTTTTCTACAGGAGGAGAGTGGACCTTCTCCCCAGAAATTTAGGAGTTGTTTGAAGTTAAGATGATTTCTTTTTAGTGGATTGCAATTTATTTTTGCAGCGTCCACACCAAAGTCCACTTTTCAGTGGCATTTCCCCTCATAGTTGACATGTTGGAGTTGCAATCTTGCATCGCAGTTTTTACCCAGTGGTCGTTAGTTCAGACTGTTTATTCCTCATAGAAGTTCAATTTCCCAAGGATATTCTAAGGTTGTCATTCCATACCTGGGGCATGTTGCTATATTTTCCTTTCTTGCAGGTGTTGTTGGTCTTTTATGAAAAGAAGTGTACCAGCAAATGAACAAAGAAAAGGGCTTATTGTGACTAGCATAAGTTTCTTACTGGACAGGATGTTTTCTACAAATACAAAATCCAATATCCCTAGTGAAGGTGTGCCCTCTCCCAAACATAATCCATTCTCTCCAATGAAAGCAGACCTTTGCTTAATCCCCACTGAATTCTGCACCCCTGCTTAGGCACAGTCGCAATCATCATATGATTCTGTGTAATACTTTTCCCAATTCAGTCTATGCCTTTCAAAGATTCTCGAAAGAATTATTTATTTTACCGAACGGATAGTCTTGATATTTCCCCTATGAAGTTGACATTCTGCTTCCCAAATACACCATCAACTTTGTCGTTAAAATACCGCCTTCACCAAATATATGAATCTTTACCATGTTGAAGGAGACAAAGTGTCTGGCGTTGAGCATATAGCTTTCCTTGCTCTCTGGCTATCAAGGTGTATCTTTTGCTGCAAGTCCTTACAAGTTGTCAAAAGATTCCTTACTTTAGAAAACCAACTCCACTCTAGTCGAAAAGTGTGCCTTAGTTAGTTAATTCTCACTGGGTTATATGAAAGTCTTTGATTCGCTACTCTCAAACTGAAAGAATACAAGGCATACACAAACTTACTCCTAGCTGGCTTATATTGGCTTCTCCAATTATGACTTAATGCAACATTTGAACCATCTCTCAGTACTTCTGGAATAGTGAACAACGAAGATCCTGAAATCCAAAATTAAATTGTCGAAGGAACAAGACTTCTTCGACTGACTCCTGATGATGACGGAAAAAACTTTGAGAGTGCTTCATTAAGTACGTCATGATGTTTGAGGGGTAAAGAGAGAAAATAGAGAAGACATGGAGAGAGAAGTGTAGAAATCCAAACAAAAAGTAGAAAAGGAACCGCATAATTGGTTAGTTACCATTTTGTTTAAATTGTAGTATTAATTTTTTTAGAAATGCAATTTTGGCAAAGTAGTCAATTGAATAGTAATGAGTAGATAGTAGATAGTAGATGACATAGCAGAGGAGTAAGTTATTTATGCATGATGCTTAGCTGTTTTGCTTGACTGACAATAATAAATAGGTTTACTGCAATAACAAATACTAGGCTTGAGATTGGGTACATTTACTATTAGGTATCTTTGGTAACTTTGGCTAAAAAAAAATGAATAAATTAATATAATTAATTATTAAGATGAGAGATAAGTATTTATTAGAGAGAAAGGAACAAAGTTACCAAAGACATATGAGTATACTCCAAAGGTAGCCAATCCCAATATAAAGGGATGTTAGAATTCAAAACTTTCATTTACAGTTATAGATTTCAAAACTTTTTTTCCTAAATTAATGTTATGCTCTAAATTGATATTGTTGAATTTAGTTTATTCCTATTGATATTTGATGGATTAATTATGAACTTGATGCAATATATATGTATCTAATTAAATTTAGATGTCCATGCAATTTTAATTGAAATTTTTATTTTTACTCATCCCTTTGTTTGAATATGGAAGTTTTTCTGTTGTGTTAGCTTCGAAAGCAATTGAAAATACTTAATTTTTTTTATATTAAATTGCAAGTGTCCATTTTTTTCCCTATATTTTAAGCCTTCTTTATTTGTCACTTTGATTTTTTTTAATTTACACGTCATTATACATGACATCGCTTCATTTTATATCATATACACTGAATGTAGACCTTTCATCTTATAACATAAGTTTTAACTTTTTAAAACAATTCCAACTGAATAAAGGATTTATATTCTTACGTATTTGATGAGATAACGTACGTGTTTACGGTGAAATTTGATAAATAACTGTTAGTTTTTTAAATTGAATAAAAAAATAGTAATTTGTAGGATCGATTAGATTGATCCTAAGTACATATGTTCTTAACTAAATTTTTGTTCTTGAAAGTAAAGAATACTTTCGACAGCATTCTTATTCTTTTAAAACAACATTGATTTCAATTGTTATTTTGAATACAGTAATGAAATGATTTAAAGAAAAGACTGGAATATAAAAGGTTTTCGACTGAACTTTAAAGGAAATGTATAAAACTTTAATTAAAGTTGAATGACAATAAACATAAAATTGATGCATCATACGTACATTCTCACAACTCGTTTCTCGAACACTGGTACTTTGAGTAATTTAGAGTAATTTGTACAAAGATGTGAACACACTGAATCTTAATACTAAGACCCCTATTTATACTAATTTGACCAAAACGGTATTTTCATAAAATGTTGCCACGTTTGATATCTGCATGCGTCTTCGAACCTTTTGGTTACACACGTCTCTTTAGATAAGATCAAAATTTTAAATTTGAAAAAATCTTTTGCCTTCGAACGCCAAACGTGACGGTCAAAATATCTAATTTGATACTTCGAATAGTTTAAATCCCAATGATTTGCATACAAACCCTTCGCCAACACTTAGCGAAATAAAACTCTTATCAGCTTTTCATCCATAAAAATCTTCATAGAGACTCCTTCATACTTCCTTTCGAATTACATTCTTCTCAAAATATATCATTTCAGCTTAAGAGCTCGTGTAGTCGAAATTCCCAGTCAACAAATTGCCCCCAATAAATGTGTGTTTTGACATACTTGGAGAAACATACATTTTTTGCAAAACAATTATGTTTCGACGGACAAACAACCTTCATGATGATCATTAACTCCTATGACGTCAGGACAATCATGATGCACTTTTCCAAATCGTCTAATCAAGACATGTGTGCAACAGTTCCATCATTGCTACTGAAGTAGGTTCTCAATGTGGCCTTTCAACAAGTAACCTTCTTCTTTAACTTATCAAAAATTACCATGTGTTCCACTAACTCAAATATTTAAAATATAAACTGAATGATTTCCAGCTATAAATACCTTTCTTCTTTATCAAACACACTTTTTCATCTTCTTAACCTCTGGTTTTCAAAAACTTACGCTCTCTCTTTCTCAAAAACCTCCAATCGCCCAAAATTTGACTCTCAACCATGGTACCATCTAAAAAAGGTAGTAAATCTGATAAGAATGTAAAGAACAAGGAAGTGAAGAACAACAATGACATTGTGTTTCAACCGATCCACCACATCACAAAACCCCTTCTCATTGGAAATCAAGAATTGGTTTCAACACCACATGTTTCTGTTAAACAACAAGCTATTTACGCTTCTCAAGTAGTAATCCCTTTTACCCTTACTGATAAAACCCTACGGTATATGGGTCCTATGTTATCTTCTTCATGTTTATAACAGATTAAGGACATTTTCCCAGTTTACTATGATACAAAACCCATTGTTAACAAAGCTAAACCTCCTAAGAAGATAAAGAATGACAATCCTAATAAAAAATTAGCAGAAACATTTGTAGAGAAAATCCAAAAAGAACCTCTCTCAGTTTCTATAACTAAAAATAAACCCTTTCAATTTGACTATATAACTGAACACTTTAGACATTTTAGGTCTTGCCCTGTAGCAGACAAACAATATCTTGCTTGGATGGTTAAAGTCAAAATGAAAAAATCTCAAGCCTGGAAAGACTTAGGCATCTTCGACTTGATTCAAATGTCAAAGATAGGTTTTAGTTATTGCCAACCCATGTTGATGTCCTCATTGTACTTGTGGGATAGTACTTACAATACTTTCCATCTCCCCTGCAGAATGATAACCCTCACTCTCTTTGATGTGGCTGCTATTACTGGACTCCCCCCATTGGAGAAACTTTTGATCCTTATTATCAGGAAGAGAACACAATCAAATTTGTCGTCAAAGACGCATTTAACGAATACATGAATCTTTACCATGTTGAAGGAGACGAAGTGTCTGACGTTGAGCATATACCTTTCCTTGCTCTCTGGCTATTAAGGTGTATATTTTGCTGGAAATCCTTATAAGTTGTCAAAAGATTCCTTACTTTAGTAAACCAACTCCACTCTGGTCGAAAAGTGGGCCTTAGTGAGTTAATTTTCACTAGGTTTTATGAAAGCCTTGGATCCGCTACTTCCAAACTGAAAGAATACAAGGAAGACACAAACTTACTCCTAGATAGCCCATATTGGCTTCTCCAATTGTGGCTTAATGAAACATCTGAACCATCTCTCAGTACTTCTTGAACAGTGAACAACGGAGATCCTGAAATCCAAAATCGAACTATCGAAGGAACAAGACTGCTTCGACTGGCTCTTGATGAAGATGGAAAGAACTTTGGGAGTGCTTCACTAAGTATATCATGATGTTCTCCAAACGACATATCTTTAGTCCTTCGATGGCTCCTTTTTCCAATAGGACCCGTGTGTTGTAATCGATTTCAAATTGAGAGTCGCCACCCTTAATTTTTATCTTTGGGAAGGTAATATAAAGGATAACCCTAACTTGGTCAGAGATTCTAAGTTGTTTAACTCGTTCTAGACGAATGGAAGGTGTTAGGCACCCCTCATCTACCTTGTTCACAAAGATACTAGGATTTAGAATTACGGCTTAGGAAATAGGGTTTTAATTTTTTTATTAGGGGGACTCGCCATGATTTTAGTCGTATTCCTACGTATCCTCTTATGAGAAATCAAAGTCCTAATTCGTAGTTCACAGTTGGTTGGTGTTTTTTATGGATTACGAAGATATTTTGAATTTTCCTTGAACCAAGCCTATGTTTGTGAATAGCAGAATTGTTACACGAAGTTTACAGTCGATTTAATGTATATTCATAATCCTTTTTGAAAATTATCTTTGATTTAATTAAATTAGTAAGAAAAATAGATTTGATGTTGGTTAAGTATTTTTTAAATGTATTAATATATAAAAGTCTTTTTAATGCATGACAAAAATGATTTTTAATGCAATAAAAAAATATTTGGATGAATTAGAAAAGTAAATATTTGAATTTTGATAATGATAAAATAATTGCAGAATTTTAAAAATATATTAAAATATAAAAATATTAAATATGATATAAAAATAAATAAAATATAAAAATAAAATAAAATAGTTAAAAAATGCAGGGGGTGTATTTTGTTTGGGCTGAGTAATTCATGAGGGTGTGAAAAGCAAGGACCTGAATTCAGATATTGAATTCAGGCCCAAACGCGGAAGGAGGGTGAATAATTGTACACGGTAGTAAAAATCGGGGGGTCTGGTTTAGCAAGGATTCAAGTCCAGATGTTGGACTTAGCCCATTAGTACGTAGGGGTGCAATTTCGTAAGGTTGTAGTAAAAACACAAAAACATGGGGCATGATTAGCAATGGGCCTGGCCAAGAATTTACAAACGTTTGGGGAGTCTGTTTGGACTCCATGCGGCATGGCACACAGTTATTATGGTAGATATGCGTTTCTGGAACGTTTGATGATGATCATGTGGACTTACAACAGGGGCGTATGATAAGGGTGTGGGACTGTGAGCATCAGATTATGGGGTATTATAAAAACATGCTTCTGGGATGAAGGCCCATTTTTCTTCTTTTTCCTCTCTCCTCACAAAAAAAATGGTTGTTGGAGGCTTAGAGAGAGAAGCTCTGACTTCTCTCTAGATTTCCGTTGCCAGAAATTGCCTCCGCCTTGGGCGCCACTGGCCGGAAATCGCTTATGTCGGTGACTGCACCAAGGCACCACCACCTTCAAACCGCACCGCCGTATGGGTTCATATGAACCCCAAGAAAACCTAAGAACCCTAAGGGTTCATGATAAACCCTAACCTAACCCAAAACCCAAAAACCAAATAATCGTGATGAACCCTAACCTAACCCTGATGAACCCTAACATAACCCTGATGAATCCGAACCCTAATGAACCATAACCCTCAGAAACCCATAAATTCAAGACCAAACATCAATCGTCCCCAAATCTAGCAACGATACCAATTAAAGCTAAGTTTGAGGCTTACCTTCCTTGTAGTAATTCTTCTTGTAATTTGATTTCCTCTTTCTGATTCTCTCTCCTTCTTTGTTTGCGGGTATGATGGTGCATGATGGCTTGAAGCACAGATCTATGGTTTCATAAATTGAAACCCAGATCTCAAGGAGGCAATTAACTCGTGGATTCTACTTTTGTTATAGCTTCTTCTCTCCGAAATTTTTGGTCCCTTTTACTCTTAGAATTAGGGCTATTTATAGTTTAGGAATTAGTTCAAGTTAGGAAATTATTCTTTAATTTGTCGTTATAATTAGTTGATTGAAAAAAATTAGGTTTAGCATTTGATTGTAATTGGATTTGATTTCATGTAATTGATTCTGTATTGAGATATTAAGACAGATTGTTAAGTAAAGATATGATTAAAATTGATTTGATTTTTTTTAGTTCTGTATGCGTTTCAAAATGCTTTTTTTCCCTTTAGATCTGTACAATACTTGTTTATTGGGCCTGGGGTTGTGTTGTCTTAACGAAGAAGGAAGCGGCGATGCAGACGAATTAGGGTTTCCACCCCTAATTTTGACTAAAAGTCAACATTAATAATTAATAATAAAAATAATAATAATAATAATAATGATAATAACATTAACAAATTGTAATAAATAAATATAATTTTCAATAAAATTAGAAATGGACTAGGCTGTAAATATTGAAATGGGCTAAAATTGTCCAACTATTGGGCCTCAAAAACTCTTAATGAGCCGCCCCAATAAAAATTGTAGCAATAGGTTTCTTTAAGAAAACAACACACCCTCTTTCTATTTTGAACCAGGCTGACTAATTGTCTTAATGGCCATCAGATTTTGATGGTCCATTTAAGACAATACACCTCTCTTTCCATTAATTAGCAAACTCTTAACAAATCTTAATGAGCCTAACTCTTAGCATAAATCAAAAGAATCCTTAATGGGGCCTAAAAACAAATATACCCCATAGTGAGCTTAGAAACTAAATACATCCTATGTCTTTACTTGTACAAACCACTGAGTGGATCATCAACTTCACATGGGACTTTCTGGTTTAGAAATCCCATAAACCCCTTTATAAAAAACCCATATCTTTAAGGTTTTAAACCCCCAATGAATTTATCCTAAGTAATCTAATCTTTATAGAGAAAAATGATAACATAGTAATAAAGAATAAATTAGTTAAAAATCAATAGGGAAAATTTGGGGTATGACAGTTGCCCATATTTAATTACCTTTTGATTGAATAGTGCGAGAATACGCAGGTCTCGTACGTTCGAATCGGAGGTTCATTAAATAATGGAAGACCCCAAAAAAACTTGACAGAAATTAAGGATACGTTGTATAGCATTCACATGAGCATGAAAATAGGCATAGATGGTGATGTATCATCTTACCAGATTTTGAACAAAAAGTTTTGATTTGACTTAGATACGACGACGCGGATAACTCATCAATATCTAAAAGAGATCATGGATCTTCGCGTATTTACCGTAACCTAGGAGGTAAATAATACAAGTTTAAGAATTTACTTACTAATGCTTTGAGACTAATAGTAAGTTTATAATGTCGATTTTGTCTATTCATCACAACCTAGAGGATGAATAAAATGGAGTTTTGATAACACATTGCCGCATGGAGACTGACGCAACAAATCATGCAGATTTCGTTATGTTTACTACAACCTAGAGAGTAAACAGTACGAGGAGGAACCTGTGCATTTGTCACGACCTAGAGGATAAAAGACAACATGGATAGACTAATGTTATTCATCACGACCTAGGGGATGAATAGTATAACCCTGAAAATTCGCATACTTATCACAACCTAGGGGGTAGATATTTGAAGAATTTTTGCGTTTACCACGACATAGAGGATAAACGGTACGAGAATAGTCTTACTATTTATCACGACCTAGAGGATAAATAACATAATCCTGAGAATTCGCATACCTACCGCCACCTAGAGTGTAGATAGCTGAAAAGTGTTTTGGTGATCGAATCTTAGATAACTAGATCAAAGATGAAATCGGAGTTTTACCAATTGTGTCTGTTCTCAACCAAGGTAATTGCTTGTTTTGATAATTTGACAAAGGGCCCCACCATATTGGTTTTACCCAAAGTGTGTTTGAAAAATGCCATGTATGATGTATATGCATAATGTCCTTGATTGATATGGAACCCATAATGTATATGCATCAAGTATTTTGTGTATGCCTCAAATGTTTAAATATGCACCAAATGTGTGTATATGCCCCCAAAATGTAATGAAAAATGTTCTTGTGATGTTATCTCCTTTTAAACCATTGTTTTTGTGTTACCAACTCCCCAATGTTGTGTTGTTGTGGTATCTTTGAATTGATTTGAAAAAGATGAAATGTGTTAGCAAGATCTTGATATTGGTATCGCAGGCACATGCGTAGGCGCAGACGTAGTTGTGGATGCAGGCGTGGACGTAGACATAGACGTGAATGTGGGCGTGGATTTTTTTTTGATGTTTTTCTAACCCAAATTCTTTTTTGATGTTATATCAAATGTTTTTATTTGTCAAATCCCGAAAAATGATTTCAATACAGTATTCACAAAAAAATAATCGTAGTATTTTGCAAACAAGTCCAAAAAATGAAAAAACGTAAATGTTTTATTGATAAATAGGCCTCTGAATAGGCGAGAGTGCAAGATGCAATTCCTTGAAAAAGGTAATTACATAAAGCTTTAAAAAAACTTAAAATGGCAATGAAAATGATAATTGTTGTTGTTGTTTCTCCAATGTTCTCTCGATAGCTCCAATCTCCTTTTCTTATGAGTCGAATGATTAAGATCAACCCCTCTCCTTTGTAGTCCTAGCTGTGGTTCTTAGATCGCAGTCTTTTTTTTCTTTAATTATGAGCAAGATCCCTAACTTTTTCCTGGATCACCCTTTCGGTTTTTCAATCCATCGGGATAATTTTTTGTGTATGTCCCTAATTTTTGCATGGATCACCCTTTAGGGTTTTCAATCCACCGGGACACTCCTTTTTACCTAAGTCGCCCGTTTAGGGTTCAAACTTAGCGAGATTTTTATACATAGGATTTTTTGACTGCGTCTGAATTCGCCAGATGTGGTAGTTCTTCCCCATCCATTATTGTGAGGATAAGGCCACCACCAGAGAATGTTGTTTTTACCACATATGGACCTTCGTAGTTGGGTTTCCATTTTCCACTTGAATCAAGGCGAGGTAGTAGAATCTTCTTGAGCACCAAATCCCCTTCTTTGAACACTCGAGGACGAACCTTCTTGTCGAATGCTTTCTTCATCCATTTTTGATACAACTGAACGTGGCACAAAGTTGTCAGGTGTTTTTCTTCAATGAGCTTAAGTTGATCAAGTTGTGTCTGAACCCACTCTGCTTCTTCAAGCTTTGTTTCCATTAGAACTCGAAGCGATAAAATCTCTATTTCAACTTGAAGCACTGCCTCCATGCCATATACCAGAGAGAAAGAAGTTGCAATCGTCAATGTTCATACCGAAGTACGATAGCCATATAGAGAGAAAGGAAGCATTTCATGCCAATATTTGTATGTCTTTATCATTTTCTGAATGATTTTCATGATGTTCTTATTGGCAGCTTCAACGGCCTCGTTCATCTTGGGTCGATATGGTGAGAAATTATGGTGCTAGATCTTGAAACCATCATATAATTCCTTCATTACTTTGTTGTTCAAATTGGACCCATTGTCCGTAAGATTCTACTTGGAATTCCATATCTGCATATGAGATTCTGCTTGTCAAATTGAGTAACCACTTGACTTGTCACATTTGCGTAGGATACTGCTTCCACCCATTTGGTGAAGTAGTCAATGACGACTAGTATGAATTGGTGTCTATTAGATGCTTTCGGTTCTGTCATGCTTATCATATTGATTCCCCATATTGAAAATGGCCAAGGAGAGCTCATGACATTTAGAGGAGTTGGTGTCACATGCATTTTGTCAGCGTAGATTTGGCATTTGTGACATGTCTTTGTATAATGGTAGAAATCGACTTCCATTGTTAACCAATAATAACCTTCTCGCATGATTTTTCTAGCCATGGTATGTCCATTTGTATGTGTTCCAAAAGTACCTTCATGGATTTCTCTCATAAGTGTATTTGCTTCATGTTTCTCCACACACCTGAGTAACACCATATCGTAGTTTCTTTTGTACAATACGTTCCCATTTAGAAAGAACTTTGAAGCTAGCTTCTGCAGAGTTCGTTTGTCAATGATAGTGGCATTTTATGGATATTCTTGTTTCTCCAGATACCTCTTGATGTCATAGAACCAAGGCTTGTTATCCGGTCCCTCTTCAATAGCAAGTCAATGTACAGGTTCTTCAAAATGTATGATCGTAATACACGATTTTTGATTTGGCCAAGTTACTTTGAACATGGCTTATAAAGTTGCCATGGCGTCAGCCGTCTGATTTTCTTCTTACGGGATATGACTGAAGGTAATCTCAGTGAATTTTGTAGCTAGCTTCAAAACATGATCCCGATATGGAACTAATTTGGGATGTTTAATGTCTCATTCACCATTAACCGGATATATGACTAATGCTGAGTCTCCAAATACTTTGAGATGTTTGATTCTTAGCTCAATGGCATCTTCTAGACCCAAGATACAAGCTTCGTACTCAACGATGTTGTTGGCGCAGTCAAAACATAACCTTGCAGTATAAGGTTTGTGAAAATTCTTTAGAGAATTCAAAACAGCCCCAATGCCGTGCCCCAGTGCATGTGAAGCCCCGTCCAACATGAGTGTCCAACGTGCCCTGGTTCAGGTCCTTCGTTGGGCCCTTGTATTTCATAGTCACCTATAGCCATGACATCTTCGTCTAGAAAGTCAAACTTCATTGGTTGATATTTTGGTAATGGATGATGAGTTAGATGGTCAGCTATCACACTACCCTTGATGGACTTTTAAGTAATGTATTAGATGTTGTACTTTGATAGCCACATCTGCCACTGGGAAATCCTTCCTATAAGGGCTGTTTTTTTAATATATACTTTAAAGGATTCATTCTTGCTATTAACCACGTTGTGTGAGTTAACATGTACTGCCTCAATCTTTTAGTAATCCAAACCAACGCACAACAAGTCTTCTCAAGAAGCGCGTACCTAGTTTCGCAATCGGTGAATTTCTTGCTGAGGTAGTAGATTGCATGCTCTTTTCTACCAGTTTCGTCATGTTTTCCCAATACACATCCCATTGACCCTTCAAGCACTATCATAGACATGATGAGCGGTTTTCTAGGAACTGGTGGCATTAAGATTGGTGGCTCTTGTAAATATTGCTTTATTTCCTCAAAAGCTATATGGAAATCATTATTCCATACCACCATCTGATCTTTTCACAGTAATTTGAATATAGGCTTGCACGTAGAAGTTAGGTGTGATATGAACCTTAAAATGTAATTCAATCGTCCTAAGAAACCATGGACCTCTTTTTCTATCCTTGGAGGTGGCATTTCTTGTATGGATTTTACTTTGTCGAGGTCTACCTCAATACCATGCTGACTTACAATAAAATCCAATAACTTGCCTAACCTGACACCAAATGTGCACTTGTTTGGATTCAGTCTCAGTTTGAACTTTCGCAGACACTCGAATAGCTTTTGTAAATGTATGATGTAATCCTCCTCTGTATGATATTTAGAAATCATATCATCCATATATACCTCAACTTCTTTGTGGATCATATCATGAAATAGTGTGACCGTAGCTTGTTGATAAGTTTCCCCTATGTTTTTTAAATTGAAAGGCATTACTTTGTAATAGAAAGTACCCCAAGGAGTCATGAAAGTAGTTTTTCCATATCTTTGGGTGCCATTTTAATCTAATTATAGCCTAAGAAACCATCCATGAACGAGAATACCAAAGTTTATGGTGTATTATCCTCTAAAACGTCTATATGAAGTAACGGGAAATCGTCTTTGGGACTTGCTTTGTTCAGATCCCGATAATTTATGCACATGCGTACTTTGCTGTCCTTCTTGATTACTGGAACTATGTTAGCTATCCAAGGTGGATAATCTACCGCCATTAAGAACCCTGCATCAAATTGTTTAAGGACCTCTTCTCAAATCTTGTTAGACATGTTTGGACGGGTTCTTCTGAGCTTCTGTCTAACTAGAGAACAACATTCCTTGAGAGGTAATCTATGCACCACATTATCTGTATCCGATCCTGGCATATCTCTGTAAGACCAGGCAAATATATCCACATATTCATGTAACAACTTGATCAACCTTTCTTTGATGCTTTTCTCCAATGTTTCCCCTAGCTTGATCTCTTTCAGACTTCCTTTGTGCCAAGATTAATGGTCTCAATTGATTCTTGGTATGGTTGTATATTGTCAGCTTTTTGCTCTATCTCCCTCGCTAATTCTTCAGAGAGTTCAAGATCTTCATCATCTTCCTCTTCCGCTTGGTTGATGGGTGCATCAAAATTATATTGGATAGCAGTAGTAACATTATCGGTGATTTTAGGCATGGATCTACATATTTATCATGTTTTGGTGCAATTTTAGTATGTGAATTTGGAAAATGCATATGAAGAAAAGTATTTCCATTTTTAAACATAAGAGATAAATACAAGAGAAAGACGTGGTTCTTAATTAAATGCGAAATATAACTTTTATTAATTGTGAATACTGTCTAAAACAAATTTGGGGACCCTTACAAGCTACCCCTATGCCTCGGGCTTGATATAGGTTCATTCAAAAACAAGATAAATTACTTTGGAAAGAAAAAGATCTTCGGAATCTCCACAGCTATCCAATTCTCGATTTCTTCTCCTGGGAAACGTTCATGGATGAAATCAGATGGCCTTTTAATGTTCCTCTTGTTAGATATCATCGCCACTTGCCCGCCGTGCTCTACTCCTTTGCTGATGAAGGTCTCTTGGATAGGAGGAAACCATGCCTTGCCTCTCAGAGTAGCCTTTGGTAATTTGTAGCCCAAACCAAAATGATTCTTCTTTTCAGGTATCTCCGAGAGTTTACCCGAACCTTTTGAGGTACCACTCTCTACAGCTATTTTTAAGTCTCTCCACGAAGTCACAGTAGGTTTCTTGATTTTCTCCACTGGTAGTGTTACCATTGAAGCAACCTCTAGGAATTGAAACGGTGTTGCTATGAAGTCTTCATCGGCACTGATATACTTGTAGGACTATATGTGACTTACAAAGATTTCCTTGTCACCATCGATTATAACCAATCTCCCTTCAAAGAAGAACTTTAATTGCAGATGTAAAGTTAAAGTGATTGCCCCTGCTGCATGAATCTGAGGTCGTCCGAGTAAACATGTATACGCTGGTTCTATATCCATGACTTGAAAAGTGATATAAAACATATGCGGCCCGATCTTGACAGGAAGGTCCACTTCTCCAAACACTGAACTTTTAGAACCGTCAAATGCTTTGACTATCGTGGAACTTGGCCTTATAACAACACTATCTAGTGTTAACTTCATCAAGTGGGATTTTGGTAGTACATTAAGGGAGGAACCAGTATCAGTGAGTATCCTGGATAGACTTGTAGTACCTATCTGAATAGAGATGTGCAACGCTTTGTTGTGAGCTCGTCCTTATGGAAGAAACTCACTGTCATTAAAACCTAGATATGATCCAGATGTTAGATTTTCTATAACATTGTCAAATCAGTTTCCAATAATCTCTTATATGACATGAGTAGAACTTAGAACCTTCATTAGAGAATCTTGACGTGCTTCTGAGTTAAGGAGCAATGAAAGTATTGAAATCTTGGCTGGGGTTTGGTGAAGCTAATCCACCACCCTATAATCACTTCTCTTGATTATTTTCAAAAATTCTTCTGCTTCTTGGTTGGTAAAATTCTTGCTTGGAGGCTCTTGTTCTTGACTTTCCTCCACCACTGCTTTTCCTTTATCCTTCCCCAAAGCAACAATCTTATTTTTCACCATAGCATCATTCTTCTTTTGTGATTCGGAGCCAAAGATTCAACCACTACGAGTTATGCCCCCTATTCCTGCTATATTTGAGATTGCATGTCCTTGACTTTTCAATGGCTCGCATTCTTGCTTTAAACCATTTAGGTATATAGTAGAATCATAACTTCAAGGTATTGCTTTGTTACTGTCATAATGGGTAGGAGATGGCCCTCTAATCACCATCGTAGTCTTAGGTTCCATTGGAATCCTCAAGGTTTGTCTTGGTATTATCACTGGTGTTTATGTTGAATCTCCCATGGAATCACAAGAGTCTTCAAGGCTCGTCCCTCGGTAAAGAATTACCAATGGCTTCTTTGTACTTCCCTCTATTGCAGCTACATATTCTCCTTTAGGGTATGATCCAAATTGGACTATCTCCTGATCCACCAATTTTTGTAATGTCTTCTCAGAAGATTCATTATGTTCCAGTAGGAACCCACACTCCAACAAATATTCCTTTAAAAGGTTTATTGGGGCCTTTACTCGTCTGGCTGCCCCAAAGTCAGTGACCACTTCAATTGCATTTATTACTGGTCCACCATGCAGAGGCATGGGGTTTATCTTGATGTTCGGTTTATAGAAAGTGATTTCTGAGAGTCCAACAAATATTGTACGTTGTGTTTAAAGGCCAAACATTTCTCTATAGTATGCTCGGGAGAATTGACGTGATACTCGCATCTGGCATTGGCATCGTATCTTGGTGGGAGTTCCCCGATTGAAGGAGCTAGAGCCTTTAGCTCTATTAAAGATGCATTGACTAGGTGTTGCAATAATTGACTGTGCAACATGGGGAGTGGATCGAAATTTCTTGGTGGCCTTTCAAACATGTTCTATTTTTGTTCTCGTGGGATTATTAATGGTTTTTGTGCCCTTGGATGCGAGGCTACAACATTAATTTCTCCATCCTTCTTTTTTGAGAAGTTAGGAACGTGTCTTTTTGCATTATAAGGGGTACTAGATGATTCCCCTTGTATATTCCCGCTCTTTATGCCAGCTTCAATTCTTTGACCAATATTTACCAAATCAGAAAATCCAGAAGAGACACTTCCTACCATCTTTTCATAATACAACCCTTGTAAAGTTCCCATGAACATATCGACTAATTCTTTCTCCAGAAGTGGTGGTTGTAGTCGGGTTGTCATTTCCCTCCACCTTTGAGCATACTCCTTGAAAGACTCCTCTTTTTTTCGATAAGTTTTGGAGTTGTATGCGATTAGGTTCCATATCCAAGTTATACTTGTAATGTCTCAAGAAAGTGTTAGCAAGATCTGCCCATGTCTTGATATGAACTTTTTCCAACTACATGTGCCAATCCAGGGATTCCCCACTCAAATTGTCTTGGAAATAATGGATCATCAGCTTCTGGTCTTGAGCATAGGCATGCATCTTCCTACAATACATGTGTAGATGGTTTCTCGGACATGTGAGTCCCTTGTATTTTCCAAAGTCATGTACTTTGAATTTTGGAGAGATCACCACATCTGAAACTAGACCCATCTCGAGAGCGTCAACATCGAAAGCATCGTAACCCTCCATAGCCTTCAACATTTCTTCAAGGGATTTATATTGATTGAGCGCCAATGTATTTTCAGTAGCATGCATATGGGTTATCCTTTGGGGTGCTTGGTTGACATCTTCTAAGTCATGGTCTCCATACTACAAATCTATGTAGTTGTCTATGTTATTGATCGGAATTTGCAAGGTATGAGATGCCCCTACCTTCGGTGGAGATGGGACAAACCCTTCAGTATCAGCTTATCTTATTTATTGTTGAGCTACAGTCGACTTCAAAGGTCCTGATTCTAGTTCTCTTCTTGGTTGGTGATCGCTTGATGCACCAATGGTTTGGGATACTTCTTCAAAGTCTTCCCTAGGGTTTTGTTCATGCCTTTCAATGATGTTCTTCAAGTCTAGAAGAACTTGACTCATATCTCCTTTCATTGAGTTGATTTTGCCCTTGACTTGTTCAAGATCCTCCTTGAATGCAGCTTGATTCTCTTTAATTTGTTCCATCACTTTTGTTGATGGGCTCTTGTTTGATATAGTGGTCGGAGAGGCGGCGCTTTTCTAGCTCTTCTACCAATGGTTTGACTAGAGATTTGTTTTGAAAAATGATGAGTTTTTTTTGTATGAGTTTATGAGATGCAAATGCTTGTAAATGCATGAATGCGTATGAATATGTTAAGGGTTTTGTTTTTTTAATGCCTTATTCACTTGGATACACACACACACACACACACACACACACACACACACACACACACACACACACACACACACACACACACACACACATATATATATATATATATATATATATATATATATATATATATATATATATATATATATATATATATAATTTTGGGTTTTTCTTTTTATTGGTGAGTATCTAAAAAAATAAATATGCAAACAAGATATAGTAACAAATGCCTTTATTGAAATAGTAATTGTCTTTAAAAAATTATACAATTCAGATATTGAAAAATAATCAAACTTAAAACATTAAAACTTGCTGAAATAAATAATCAAAGGGAAACAAAAGTCTTCTAAGTGTGCCTTCGGATTTCTGCTCTGAAACCATCGACCATTGTCCTACAAAGTTTGAGGAAGTCTTCGACGTCTTTCGGAAGAGGGAGCATCACATTTTTTGCATCTCTCAAACTCCTAGGGATGTTGCCAATAAGATTGTTATCTAAGAAGGCTAGTCTTGCATGCTTGTCTTTGTAGAATCGATATTCTCGGTAGAGGTCAAGAATCATCTTATGATTATCTTTTCCTGGTTTGGCGATCTTTACATACTGCTCTTCCCGGTATAATATTTCAGCCCTCATCTCTGTGTAGAGTTTTTGTTGTATTAGGAAATCCTTTCGGAGGCCTTCTAATTCAAGGCACACTTGCTCATATTCATCAGTCTTTTGGGCGAGAAACCTTTTTGCCATCATCATTTTAAGTTGTTCCCCTACCTTTGATTCTTGGGTATCTTGGAGTATGGTGGTAAGATACTTCATTTGTTCTTCTTGACCTAAAGAAGCTTGCACCAATATTTGGATTTGAGCACTTAAATCTTCTTCCATCGCCTTTTTGTCATGCATTACCTTTTCATACCACCTATTTAATCTCCAGATTTCATTAGCGGCATCCTCTAACCGCTGGTTGTGGGAATCCAAGTTGAAAGTAGCACTTAACAAGCCTTCAGTTGAACGCTTCCGCTTAAGACTCTCCTTCTCAAATGCATCACAATCTTTCTGAATATGTTTGTTTTTTTATTCAAGTATGTGTTGCATTTGTCTTTTCTCCTTAGTTAAGTTAAGGAGGTTAAGCTCCAATTCTTCTTTCTCCCTTTGAGCTTGTTTTAAATCATTCTTAAAATTGTCTATTTCTTATAAGGACATAGGCGGAGAATCTGGGACATTTGGCTTGTACTCAGGATCAATGTCAAACGGTAACTTAACAACTTGCACCCTATCTAAAACCCATCGAGTGTAAAGCTCTTTTGCCATAGCATTCTTCCTTTCAATTTTTATTTTATTAACCCTACTCCAACCTCGGATGATCTTGTTGAGCAATTATTGGTCGTTCTTGCCCATGTCATGAATGATCAGTTGTGAAGTTATCCATCTGAGGATTTATCCTCCAAATGGTACCCTAGTTATCATATAGCCAAGGTAGAGTTGTAATTGATGCAACCACATGATCCAATCAACAGAACATTTGGAAAGCCTCTGAAACTATAGATGATATCTCCAATGTCCAGCTTCCTCGCATACCATAACACAGAATTAGCAGTAAGAGACCTTAGTTTTTGAGGCCACTTGTATCTTGTCAGATTTGGAATCATGTAATCTTCCTTATAGAGGTGATTCATATACCAAGAATATAAGAGTGGGATGCAACAGTTTAGAGTACCCCTCCCCTTTTCGTACCGGGTGTGAAGTTCATAATAAACATCAGCAAGTAAAGTGGAAGTTGGGTCCGTATTGAAAATTTTTGCGCCCCAAAATACACTAATAGCCGCAGAGTCAATATAGTCCAAATTCTGTGGAAATAAGATTACACCAAACACAAGCAACCCTAAACAATCAACACAAGACTCCCATTCCTTGTTATGGGCAAAATAAAGAGCTTTAGTCTCCAAACAACATCTCTTAATCCCTCATACATCACCTTCTTTTTTGTAATTAAGTGACAATTCAGGATAAGGGATCTATAAACCCTCTGCCAAGATTCTAATGTCAATAGTCTTCCTGATTCCCATATAAGCTTTCCCTTTAGAGAAATTCAAAAGTCTATCAAACTCCTCCAAAGTCGATGCTAGCTGAAAGTCTTGGAAGGTAAAGCACCTCAATGGAGGGTCGTAGAACTGAATTAAGGTAGAAACAACATCCAATTGTACCTCCACTTTTATTAATTCAAGGGTATCCCCATAACGGCGAGTAAACATCTTCAAAGCTCTTTCACGCATTTTCCCTTTGATGGTCTTGATCTTCATCATATCCGGCTTGATGGCATTAATACGGACAAGTAGTTTCCCTATGGCATTCATTTTTAGGAAACTTCACCAAAAACCTTTGATTATTATTTTTTTAATCTTGTGAATAAGACAGACAAAAGAAATGGAGGGTAATGAATATATGAAATGCAAGATGTATGAATGCATGATTGTGTGGCTTAATTACGGGATTTCATGAAAGGTACCCTTAGAAGGTAGGCTCCTAGTTTTGACCTACATATATTATACCCTCCCCATAAGGTAGTTTCCTTAAGGGTATCATGGATAACACTAGAGGGAAAGGCACAAGGACCTTCCTTAAGTGGAGCCTCTTTGCAGATCAAAACTTTCGTCTCTAGGTCATGAAAGGTTTCACCATGAGATTTTGGTTTAAGGGTTATACAAATAGTCATAGGTTTCATTCCAAAGTCCTATCCCCTAAGAGGATGCCTCTTAAGACGTATTCTTTTTTCGGAATTCCATCGACTCTAGGCGAAGTCGTCACATAAACTCATAGGGTTGATGTATCCCATTGAGTAATAGACAAACCTTCTTTCTAAGGTTTTTTTGAAAAATATTTTTTTAAATTAAAAAGCAACATCAAATGAGTATAATAAGATAAAACTAATAAATGAAAGCAAATAAATAAATAAATAAAAGAAAAAATTGGAAACAAACAAAAACCCTAAACCTAAGAGGAAGGCTTATAAACCCTAGGGTTAATTCCCCAACAGAGTCGCCAGCTATTCTAACTAGTTTTAAATTGAGAGTTGCCATCCTTAATTTTTACCTTTGGGAAAGGAATATAAAGGATAACCCTAATTTGGTCAGAGTTTCAAAGTTGTTTGACTCGTTCTAGACAAAGGGAAGATGTTAGGCACCCCTCATCTACCTTGCTCACAAGGATACTAAGATTTAGAATTACGGCTTAGGAAATAGGGTTTTAATTTTTTATTATGGGAACTCGCCATGATTTTAGTTGTATGTCTACATATCCTCTTAGGAGGAATCAGAGTCCCAATTCGTAGTTTGTAGTTGGTTGGTGTTTTTTATGGATTACGAACATATTTCGAATTTTCCTTGAATCAAACCTAGGTGTGTGAATAGCGGAATTGTTAGACGAAGTTCACGGTCGATTTAAAGTATCTTCATAATATTTTTTGAAAATTATCTTGGATTTAATTAAATTAGTAAGAAAAATAGATTTGATGTTGGTTAAGTATTTTTTAAATGTATTAATATATAAAAGTCTTTTTAATGCATGACAAAAATGATTTTTAATGCAATAAAAAAATATATGGATGGATTAGAAAAATAAATATTTGAATTTTGATAATGATAAAATAATTTCAGAATTTTATAAATATAATAAAATATAAAAATAATAAATATAATATAAAAATAAAATAAAATAATTAAAAACTCAGGGGAGTTTATTTTGTTTGGGCTGATGAATTCAAGGGGGTGTGAAAAGTAGGGCCCTGAATTCAAATATTGATTTCAAGCCCAAACGCAAGAGGGGGTGAATAATTGTACATGGAAGTAAAATTGGGGGTATGGTTTAGCAAGGGTCCAAGTCCAGATGTTGGACTTGGCCCATTAGTACGTAGGGGTGCAATTTCGTAAGGTTGTAGTAAAAACACAAAAACATGGGGCGTGATTAGCAATGGGCCTGGCCCAGAATTTAGAAATGTTTGGGGAGTCCGTTTGGACTCCATGCGGAAGGGCACGCGGTCATTATATTGGATGCGTGTTTCTAGAACATTTGATGATGATCATATGGACTTACAACAGGGGTGTATGATAAGGGCATGGGACCGTGAGCATCAGATTATGAGGTATTATAAAAACACGCTTCTAGGCTGAAGGGACATTTTTCTTCTTTTTCCTCTCTCTTCACAAAACAAAAATGGTCGTTGGAGGCTTAGAGAGAGAAGCTATGACTTCTCTCTAGATTTCCATCGCTAGAAATCACCTCTGCCTTGGGCTCCACCGGCCATAAATCGCTCTCGTCGCCGGCTGCATCAAGGAATCACCACCTTCAAACCCCAATGTCGTCTAGGTTCATATGAACCCCAAGAACCCTAAGAACCCTAAGGGTTCACGATAAACCCTAACCTAACCCAAAACCCAGAAACCAAATAATCATGATGAACCCTAACCTAACCCTGATGAACCCTAACCTAACCTTGATGAACCCTGGCCCAAAACAAGAACCCTAATGAAACCTAACCCTCAGAAACCCATAAATTCAAGACCAAACACCAATCGCCCCTAAATCTAGCAAGGATACCAATTAAAGCTAAGTTTGAGGCTTACCTTGTAGTGATTCTTCTTGTAATTTGATTTCTTATTTCTGATTCCCTCTCTCCTTCTTTGTTTACAGGTATGATGGTGTGCGTTGGCTTGAAGCACAAATCTAGGGTTTCAGAAATTGAAACAAAAATCTCAAGGAGGCTATTGACTCGTGGATTCTACTTCTGTTATAGCTTCTTCTCTCCAAATTTTTGGGTCCCTTTTAATCTTAAAATCAGGGCTATTTATAGTTTATGAATTAGTTCAATTTAGGAAATTATTCTTTAATTTATCGTTACAATTAGTTGATTAAAGAAATTAGGTTTAGCATTTGATTGTAATTTGATTTTATTTCATGTAATTGATTCTGTATTGAGATATTTGGACAGATTGTTATGTAAAGATATGATTGAAATTGATTTTATTTGTTTTAGTTTTGTATGTGTTTCAAAATGTGTTTTTCCCTTTAGATTTGTATAGTACTTACTCATTAGGCTTGGGGTTGTGTTGTCTTAACGAAGAAGGAAGTGACGTTGCAGACGAATTAGGGTTTCCACCCCTAATTTTGAATTAAAGTTAACATTAATAATTAATAATAAAAATAATAATAATAATAATAATAATATAGATAATAACATTAAAAAATCGTAATAAATAAATAGACATTTCAATAAAAATTAGAAATATATTAGGCTGTAAATATTGAAATGAACTAAAATTGTCCAATATTGGACCTCAAAAACTCTTAATGGGCCGCCCCAATAAAAACTGTAGCAACAGGTTTCTTTAAGAAAAACGCACACCCTCTTTCTATTTTGAACTGGGCCAGCAAAACTGTCTTAATGGGCCATCAGATTTTGATGGTCCATTTAAGACAATACACCCCCTTTTCCATTAATTAGCAAACTTTTAACAAACCTTAAAGGGCCTAACTCTTAACATAAATCAAAATAATCCTTAATGGGACTAAAAATGAATATACTCCATAGTGATCTTAGAAACTAAATACACCCCCTCTCTTTACTTGTACAACCCACCGAGTAGATCATCAACTTCACATGGGCCTTTCTGATCTAGAAAGTCCATAACCCCCTTTATAAAAAAACCCATCTCTTTAAGGTTTTAAACCCCTAATGAATTTATCCTAAGTAATCTAATCTTCATAGAGAAAAATGATAACATAGCAATAAAGAATAAATTAGTTAAAAATCAATAGGGAAAATTTGGGGTATGACATCATGGCCCTGAATGGTTCACGATATCTCTCTTTGACATTTTGCCTAAAGATACATATATTGTTGACATCTGGAGAGCCTTTTTACTCCCTAAATTGATTGTTTCGAGGATAATGCCTGTGAAAAGCAACATTTTCATGCTTGCCTACCAACCCAATTTTGTGTCTCAATAATTTGGGCTTTCCAACTAATCTCTGAGCCTATCTTTGGAAGAAAACGTGAACTTTGCACAGCAAGGATAAAGTTCTTTTTCTCAGACTGGGAAGAACATATGGCTTATCATATCAACTTTGCAGAATTCAATCATATTCCTTTTCGCACGTCTTTATACTGCTCGAAGGGCTTTGATATTTGGTAGAAATATTTTTATTCAAAGAATATGCTCGACACCATTTTTCTCAGCCAACATTTGACGAAAGCTTTCACATCTATGCAGGATCTGAGCCATAAAGGTAACAACATGTATATCAAGGAAATTCAGGCGTTCCAAAAGTACTTTGAAACTGTCTATAATCCAACTAACCTGAGTCAAACCACTTTCAACGCATCCCAAACTTTAAAATAGAAACTTACCTAAAGGCTTCCTTATTTAAACATTCCTACTTGTGTCACACCTGAACATACATATGACTTAGCTTTCAAACTCCAACCACCAAAATTTCCAAAGCTGCCTAGCGCTGATTTTGGCCTAGCTTTCTATTCTCCTTACTCAAACTGGTCCGTTTGTGGTAATTATCTTAACTTTTTAAATTAAGAGTCTCAAAAACCTGCTAACTAAGTGGCTTTAACTAAGCATATCTTATACAATTTCAAAGGCTTCCTTCATTATGACTTATCAGTTATCTCCATTCTTTCTTCGACAGGTGAAGGTGTGGAACCAACGAATTCCTTGGTCCTTTCGATTGCCTTTGTTGTTTCTATTATATCTAGTATTAACCAATGTTATCATGTACATTGTTCTAGCCGTCAAAAAGAAAAACACCAAGAAAGAACAACCTAGTCCGAAGACAGATTCAACTGCAGCTTCCAAACCATCCAACACCTTAACAAAAAGCACTACCCTAGACACCAAGAAATCAAAAGCATCAAAGGTAGAATTCGACATTTTATCTGCTTTTTGTACTATATTACTTTTCTAACAATATTACTTTTCCAGGCTAGTAAATTACCTCCAAAATCTCCACACAAAAGAAAGTCCACACATGACACTCCAGTGGAGGTCGAAGATGATGAAGATACTCCTCCCACTCCTCTACAAACCAAGAGGTCAAAGAAGAAGAAGGCGAAAACTTATGATGTAGCCTCTTCGCGACCAACTAAGCAAAAGCCTCAACTCACTATACTGCCCCCAAATCCCAAAGAGAAAAACGCGTCTCAACCATCTGGAGGTGTTGTTCTCGTGCGAGTCGAAAGTTACAACTCAAGTCCTAATGGACATAAGGTATAACTTTTATTCGTTACACTTCTTTGATCACCATTGTTCTTTTATTTGAAAGAATATTTTTCTTTCATATTGCTGGAAAATCAAACAACTCTCACTGAGTCTCCAACCAAGCATAGTGTTCTTCCTTATAGTGGTATTGCTTCGTACCATCCCTTGTCAAGTGACAAATAATTCAACAAAGGTTTTTAATCTGCCATTAACAAACTTGATGCAACTGTACTATAGGAAAAGGAAAACATTCCCCAAACTGAGAATGACCCAAACGTACATCAAGGCACCAAGAAGGTGTAGCGGTAGAAATGTTGAGACTAAGCCATTGGATTGGCTTGACTCACACAGATCAAATAAAAATTGCCACTGCGCTTTATTGTTTCTAAAGAAATGGGAAAAGAGCGAATAACCCAAAAAGAGGGGGACAAAATCTAGGTACGGGGGTTGGTTATGCAAAGGGAAGGTATTAGCACCCTAAACATCTACGGTATGTTAAAACATAGTTTGATTCTACAACCCTTGTAAGAGTTTTGATGATAACAAACATAAAGAACAGTTATGCTCCCTAAAATTATATTCTGTTTTGCAGAGAAGTTCTGATGGAAGAAAATCAGAAGATAAGTTACAAAGATGTTTTTGCTGTGACTGTAAACATCTCTCAAAAGGTTTTAATGAAAGAAGATCAGAAGATGCGCTAAAACGTTGTTTCAACTCTGATTATAAACATCTCCGAAAGAAGTTCTAATGCTGCAATCAGGATTTTGTGGCTCTAATCTCCAAAGTTCTGAAGCAAGCTGCAATGGATACATCAATGTTCTGAAGCGTTACAAATCAAAGATTTCAATTTCAAGAGCAACGGGTGGAAGGGAACAAGGATCTTTATT
The DNA here is from genome assembly GCA_948472305.1 of Vicia faba. NCBI lineage: Eukaryota > Viridiplantae > Streptophyta > Magnoliopsida > Fabales > Fabaceae > Vicia > Vicia faba. Next base: position 208,074,215 of record OX451737.1, on the reverse strand, counting down.
TTTGGAAAGCACCTTAATTGTCATTGATCAAGTTTCCAAATGCTCCTTCATACTTCGCCTATTTAAACAAGCCTTGAGGATAAATCGTTCACGATTTGACACATGCACAACAACGTTGCTATCATCTTTCATCCTCAATCTCTCAACATTCAAATTGTGTAAAACATCACTGTTTTGTGATACTGTTTAATTAGAAACACTACTATACACTTTTATTCATACATTGTTTAGAGAATTTCCTTGAGAAAACCGCGTTGTGGTTATACTCAAGAAGACTTTGGCAGTTGTCAAATTAGATTTGTAAAGAAGATTGATTAGTGGATTAAGACCTCGTTGGAGAGAGGAGAAATCACCTTGGAGGGTGGAATGGAGTAGTCTGAGTTCAAACGAACCAGGATAAAAATCAACGTGTTCTTTTCATTAAGTTTTAAGATCCCAATTCAACCCCCCTTCTTGTGTTTTTCCATTCTTCAATTAGCATCAGAGCGCCTGGTTCTGAGTTCAAGCACTTAAATGTGTCAGTAAAAGATCCAAGCTTAGAAAAACACTATGATGGGGCCAAGTCAGAACATCGGCAATGACTATCATGATGAGAAAGACAGAATCAATGGAAAACCTCCAATCTTTGATGGAGAGAACTTTGACTACTAGAAAGAAAGAATTGAAAGTTTATTTCTGGCTCATGATGCTGATCTTTGGGATATGGTGATTGATAGGTACATACATCTTGTTGATGAAAGTGGTCATAAGATTGACAAAAAAAGAATGTCAGATCATCAAAAGCGAGACTTCAGAAATCATCACAAGGCCAGAACTATTCTCTTGAGTGCCATCTCATACTCAGAGTATGAGAAGATCACAAACAGAGAAACATAAAAGCACATGTTTGATTCCTTGAGAATGACGCATGAAGGAAACACTCAAGTTAAAGAAACCAAAGCCCTTTCGCCCATTCAGAAGTATGAAGCCTTAAAAATGGAAGAAGATGAAACCATTAAAACAATGTTCTCAATATTTCAAATTCTGGTTGCTGGGCTAAAAGTTCTGGACAAAGGGTACTCAACTGCTGATCATGTAAAGAAGATCATCAGAAGTTTACCAAAGATATGGAGACCCATGCTCACTGCTCTCAAACTGGAAAAAGATCTAAACAAAATATCTCTAGAAGAACTTGTCAACTCTCTCAGAAGTCATGAGATAGAGTTAGAAGACGATGAGCCCCAGAAGCAAGGTAAGCCTTTATCCCTTAAATCTAACAAAAAATATGATTCTAAAGTTTTGCAGGAAATAGAAGAAAACTCTGGTGGATCCTCATCAAAAGAAGATGAATTATCCCTTCTCTCCAGAAGAGTCAATCAGCCGTGGAAGCACGGGCAAAGGAAGTTCAGAAATTCCAGAAGAACAGGGAATCCGTCTGAATCATTGTCTGAATATAGAAAGTCTGAACCATCTTCTAAATACAGAAAGTTAAAAAATAGAGACATTATCTGCTACGAGTGCAATGAACAAGGGCACTACAAAAGCGACTGACCAAAGCATCAGAAGGAGAAACCTAAAAAGAAGTTCTTTAAGGAGAAGAAGAAAAGTCTCATGGAAATATGGGATGACTCAGACTCTTCTGAAGTAGACACAGAATCAGAAGATGAAAGAGCCAACATTACCCTTATGGCCAACATATCAGAAGATACTGAATCATCTGGATCAGAATCAGACTCAAAGGCAGAAGAGGTATTTTTCTAACTTTTCTAGATCTCAATTAGAAGAGAGTCTGTCAGAAATTCTAGAAATGTATTAGAAACTTCGAGTCATAAACAAGAACCTGAAAAAGGATCTAGCTTCTGACTCTGAAGAAACTAAGAATCTGAGATTCGAAAACTCTGAGCTGAAAGAGAAAATTTCAAAACTTGAAAATGATTTACAAAATACTCAGAAGGAAACTATCTCATAAGTTCCTAGTAACTCTGATAAGATCATAAAGGAATATGATCACAGCTTTTAGAAATTCCTCGCTAAAAACATAGATAGAAGCCAGATGGCTTAAATGATCTATGGAGTTAGCAGAAATGGAAGAAAAGGTATAGGATACTGTGATACGGTGGGAGAACTTACTTGGTTATTTTGCGTTTTGATCACATTTGTGCGGATAGTAAGAGTCACCGCCGACTTTTCTTTTATCCAAAAGGAAAGGTAAAAAAAGCACAAGAAAGACCTTTCGAGATTATTTCTCGGGTTCGGGGGGTAGATTATGAAAAGGGAAGGTATTAGCACCCTTTTCATCCATGGTTTTCCATGGGCTCTTAGTTACTCACTAGATCACTTACTTTTATTTGAATGTATTTGTGGTGTGGGTTTTGAAAGTATTTTGAAAAATGTCTTTGCAATGGTTCTCGTCTCTATAAGAACGCGTACAATGTTTTATTTCGAAAAATAGTTCAAAGATGTGTTTGTAGAATGTGTTTTTGAAAGTGCTTTTTGAAAAGATGTTTTGCAATGGTTCTCGTCTCTATAAGAACGTGTACAAAATGTTTTGTCTTTTCGAAAATGTTTTGAGACGAAAGTGTCGGTGTAAAAAGGTTTTTGTTGCGAGCAAGCGAGTAACTAGGAACGAATCTACCTACTCGAAAGGTCTTAAATGTTATCTTCTTCCTCCTTTAGATGTTGCTATCTTACCATTGTTTTGTTAAGAATCCCCATTGTTGGATGTGAAGGGACGGGCGCGGGACGTTTGTACAGTCATAGAAGGCAACTTGTGAGATGCTTTAGCAATTTTCATAAGGGACTAGATTGTTTTATCGAAGGCAATATCGAGGGACATCGAGGGACTACGATCTTTTTTTATTGAAGGGTCACTGCTAAAGCGTCCCATATTCGAGGGACATGACTGTGTTTCCGAGGCAACGAGCGAGGTTACCCTAGAGGTGCGCGTGTGAAAAAGTGTGTTCGTTTCAAGTTAATTTTGTTGACATTAGGTTATCTAGCGATTGTTTTTTAATATTTCCATACACGCCTAATTACTATACAGTATAAGGAAAATAGTAAATTGCAGAAATTGAAATTCTATGCTATTACAGAGTTTTCGAGAATGGGGGGTACAAAATTTACAAATGGGGACGAATCGGATGCGATTAAAAAAGTTCAAATAGCAAACAAAATAACCAAATTGAATTTAACAATTAATTAAAATTATAACAGCCTATGAAAATAAAATTAATTAACAAAGTATAGAAATTTTTGGTATTTTTGTTTGTGAGAAAATTTTGAAAAGAAAAAGAGAATCTATTCAATAAAAAAATTTTTTTTTTTGAATTATGTTATGTAGAAACTAAATAATTTTGAAAGAAAGTTAATTAATCAGTGAAAAATATTAATTAATAATAAAATTATTCACAAAGTCCTAAATTAAGCAAATTAAATAATTTTAAAATTACATTTTTATCTACTTGAATTTAAAAAAAAAACTAAAGATTAATCACATTAGATTTAAACTAAATGAAGTTACTAAACTAAACTAAACTATATTAATCATAGGTTTACTAACTTACATCCAAACTTAATTAGTTATAAAATTATGAATTTTAATCTAAACTAAAGTGGTTATCATAAAAAGGGTAATGACATCAAAAATGGAGTATGAAAAAAAAAAACAGTCTGGGCTTATTGATCCTAAAACAAAAAAAAAAGAAGCCCAAGGTAAAAATAAAAATTTAAAATGGATTAAAAAAAAGATGGGCCGGACCGGGTCGGGTCTGGACCCATTTTCTCATTCAAGCCTAACGGGTTGTATAACCCTAGGCCAGATCAGAACGCCTCTCATCTCTCTCACCTTTCTCTTCTCTGTTCTAATCTTAACCTTCTTCCTCCTCTCGCAAACTCCGGCGGCGACTATCCCTAACCACCACACAATACCGCCACTCTTTCTCACAACAATCATCTCCCTCGCTATCTCCCAATCAATGCGGCGATAACAGTAATTTTTTGTGAAATTAACAAGAACAAAAAACCTAAATCAAAGAACAAGGGACAAGAGGAAATACCGAGTCGGAAACGGGACTTCAAATTTCAGGTATGGCGTCTAATATCTTTCCTTCTACTCTTTCTCTGTTAGTGATTTTTGTACCTTATAATTTATAGGTTTTTGCAGTTTTGAACACAAGGCATTGGTGAGGTTGAAAGGAAGTGATGATGAAGTTTGGCGGTATTTACTATGGATTTGGTGAAGGTTTGATGAGGAGGATGAAGGGATTTAGTTCAGAGATGGGGTGGGAATTTCTGGTATGGTTTTTGTACTTGTCATATTAACTATTGATTTGATTTTTTAGTACAGTTTGTTTTTTATTCTACTATTTTTTTAGTGGGTTTGATACCAAAGAGTTTATGGAAATTCTGGTTCTCAGTTGTTTATGATTTTTGTTGGTTTTGTATATTGCTTGAGACAAAAGGTTTTTGAGAATTCTTGGTTCTGAGTTTTTGTAGTTTTGCTGGTTTTTTGTATCTTGTTCTGAGAAAAAAGGTTTTTGAGAATTCTTGGTTCTGCAGTTTTTGTAGTTTTGTTGGTTTTTTGTATATTGTTCTGCCCTGCTTTGTTTTTACAGTTTGGTCTTGTGTTATAGTGACTGAAACATAAGAAAATGGAGGGAAATGTTTGATGTGTTTTGAATAAAATTGGTTTTCTAACTTTGGGCTTTAGAGTGCAGGTTATGCTTTGCCATTTTAGTGCAAGTTTTGGTGCAGTTTTTTTGGGCTGGTTCGCAGGGGAGATTAGGAGCTAATGTATGGCTGCAATTATTGGACTGTAACAATGCAGATTTTGCAGGGTTTAAAGCAGGCTTTTATTTGGCACATTTCTGGAAAGTTTTTTTTAGCAAGGTTTGTGGACTGATTAGGGATTTTTTGTAGCAGAATTTTGGTCATCAATGTGCATAATTTTTGTTTGGACATGTTCTTTGGCTGGTTATACAGCGGCAAGTTGAAAGTGGATTGGTCATGGTTTTGTTTGGTTTGTGATAGCAACTAGTCTTGGTAATTTTTGGGATTGTTTACGACCTAGGTGATATCTTTCCAAAACTTATCTCTTTCCCTCTTCATCTTTTATGAAATAAAGCATTTTTGCTTAAGAAATATTTTTTTGAAGGGTTTGCATAGATTAGGAAAATGATGACACCAAGTTTTGATAGCTTGCATTGCTAATATTTTGCTGCTTTGTTTCTTATGGTGCATTGCTTCCTGTTATTTGGAAGCTTTGGGCTGCTGCATTGGCTTGTTTGGGCAGCTTGTTTGGCTTGCTGCAGTAGCTTTGTTGTTTTGTGCATTTGCTGCAGGCTTATGCTGCTGTAGTTTTGCTTTGTACAATTTGCTTGCTGTGTACAGCCTTGGGCTGCTATGCTTGTTGTCTTTGTTGTAGGTTTTTGTTATGATGCATGTTGTTTGGCAGTTTGTTGTTCTCATTTGTTTTGACCTTGCTTGCAAATTTCTCTTTTTCCTTTTTTATGAACCAAGAAGGGAAACTTTCTTGTGATTTGCAATTGGGGGAAATGGAATGTGATGAAACAAACAAACATTCTTATTCCAAGTCGCAAACCCTAATGATGAATTATTCTTTTCACATATTATTTCGCTTGAATTTTGCTAACTTTTCCTTTTCTTGTTTCATGAATGGCAAGCGAGGCTTGGATGCAAACAAAGATTGGATGGCTTACTTGAAGATGAAGATGAAGACTTGAAGAAGAAGCTTCTCTTTGTAAACTTGAAATTTTTTGTAAACAACAAAATTTGTAATTTCTCTATGTAACCATGAAATTTGTGATTTTTTGTAAACAACAAAACTTGTAATTTCTCTTTGTAACCAAGAAATTTGTGATTTTTTGTAAACAACAAATTTGTAATTTCTCTTGCAGTGTAATAATACAAAGAGTTGAACAACTTTGGTATGATAGGATCTTATACAAATTTTTGTATTCTAATTGAATTTTTGAGATTCCCGATCAGAATATTTGAAATAAAATACTTCAATCTGGTAACTTGAATTCCAAATAATCACAACTGACTTTGTAACTGCATTTCAAACAAGCTTGCACCTTGTACTCCAATTCCTAAACAAAATAAATGTTTAAGAATGTAATTCAATTGGTAAACTTGAATCCAAAATCATGATTGTTTTAAATGATAGTCTTAATCTTCACATCTTGTCCAAACAAACATGCTCTTGAGAATCTGTCTGATCAACTTCTGAGCCAAATTAGGTATTTGAGAAACCCTAGGATAGTATCTTCAATGAAAAAAAATGGGAGGGAAAATTTTGGGGTACAACAGCTGCCCCTGTTCAATCTTCTTAAACTTGAAAAGTAAGATCGACATGTTCGTCGTTCGTAGCTTGAAAGTGGAAGATGATTGAACACTAGAGTGCCCAAAAATTTGCACTTGATGACGCGTTGGTTGATTGTGTAGGGAATGGACTTAAAGATTCCATTTGGAGAAATGATGTAGAGTTGTCGGAGATGGGCTTATAGATGCCATACAAAGGTGATTGTTGACAGAAGTGGACGAAGTCTGAACTTGACTTCAACAAAAAAGAAGTATGAATAAACCTTTGGTCGATTTAAACTGGAGCTAGCAGAAATCTTGAATGTTGTTGGAAAGAATCAGAATATCTTTGGAGCGATTTAAACTGAACCAAATGATATCTTGGATTAATCTTGACTGGAAAGCATCAGAATAAATCTTGGTGCAATTTATCTGAACCAGAGAAAATTGTCGGTGAGGAAGAATCAGAATAAACCGTTGAGAGGTTTAAACTGTAACAACAGAAGTCCGGAGAAGAATCAGAATAAATCATTGAGAGATTTATCTAGAGCAGTAAAATATGGATAAGAATCAGAATAAATCTTTGAAAGATTTATCTGAACCAGCAAAAATATGGAGAAGAATCAGAATAAATCGTTGAGAGATTTATCTGAACCAACAAGAATTTGGATAAGAATCAGAATAAATCATTGAGAGATTTATCTGAACCAACAAAAATCTGGAGAAGAATCAGAATAAATTATTGAGAGATTTATCTGAACCAGCCAAAATCTGGATAAGAATAAGAATAAATCGTTGAGAGATTTATCTGAACCAGCAAAAATCTGGAGAAGAATCAGAATAAATCGTTGACAGATTTATCTGAACCAGCAAAAATCTGGAGAAGAATCAGAATAAATCGTTGAGAGATTTATCTGAACCAGTTAAAATCTGGAGAAGAATCAGAATAAATTGTTGAGAGATTTATCTGAACCAGCAAAAAATTGGAGAAGAATCAGAATAAATCATTGAGAGATTTATCTGAACCAGCAAAAATCTGGCGTAGAATCAGAATAAATCGTTGAGAGATTTATCTGAACCAGCAAAAATATGGAGAAGAATTAGAATAAATTGTTGAGAGATTTATCTGAACCGGCAGAAGTCAGCCTTTTCATGGGAACTGATCTGTATTTAACTTGTTGAAAATATTTGTTTGTCGGAAATTTATTGATGATAACTTCCTGTCGATTGATTTTTTCAGAAAAGGTGGAGAGTTAATTGTATGGAATGCTATGACGTATGCAATGCATGGTATGATGTTGTTTTCTCAAAATAAATGAGATTGCACTGTATGTACTTGTGTTGCCAATGCTATAACGTATGAATGCAAATTTATGGACATGAAGATTGTTCTTCCGCAGTGTTGTTGGACTCAGGGAAAATAAATCTCTGGGTATTACTGGGAATGCGGAGTGTGAGTCTCCATATTATGAAGTTGCAATGTTGATGGATGAGTTTCCATTTTTAGAGAAATAAACTTTGTGGAGGGGAAACTTCGTGTATTTCTCGTGGACTTCGTGAAATCCTGTTGGGGAAACCTGAGAAGTCGGGCATCCTTCATTGGGGAATCTTTGGAGCGGTAGATGGAGGTTTTGCTCTGTCAGGGATGTGAGAGTGCTTGATACCACTAGGCTGCATACTGGGGGTACGTTAGTGATCCTGTAGTAGGACGTCTTTGTTTCCTCTCTTGCTGGGGAAAGTACCTGCAAGGATTTTATGGAATAGCCTGAAGATATTATCCTGTTTCTTAAAGCCATTAGTGATTGTCTTTCTATTTTCTGTCCATTTGTAAATAGTAATCACGTTCAAATGCGTATGTTCAAAAATAAATCATTGGACGTTTTTGTAAACAAAACACAGAAATAAAGAAAAACAAATATTTTTGAACTTTCAAAGGAATATCTTTGTATTAACTTGAATAAGTCTCTTTTTTTGTACAACGAGACGAGCATTCTAGTAAGAGAATGTCGTCGTAAAAAATGAAAATTGATACAAAGAAAAGATAGCTATGTGAAATAATCCCATGGGGTTCCCATTCTGCTATAGCTTTCGTGTCTCTGAGTGTATTGTCTACTTGTCGCCTCAGTGAAGCTGATTGGATTGATTAGAACCGTTTAAGATGGTCGGTCGACGCTGAAGATTGTCTGTAAGGTGATCCAGCGGGACATAGTCATACACTTTAATTCCATAACTTTTGTCGGAACCTCCCCGTTATACCCCAAAATTTTCCCTCCCATGTTTGTCAACACATTTCAAGTGAGGTCCTCAAATTGCTCAAGGAAGTCCAAGGGTTGACCAGACAAACTCCCTCCTAAGGCAGTCTACCCCAAATTAGGGTTTCATTTTGCATCAGGATGCTTGAGTCCAAAGCATCCCAAATGCTCACCATTGTCATAATATGTTCTCAAGATCATCCATGTCAAGTTTCAAGCCTTGCAGAGGAAATTTGCTCAGTCAATTGCTCAAAAGCCTAAAAATCGATTGTGCTAGGGCAAAAGTCAACTATGGCCCACATACAGTCAAACTTCAAACATTTAGGCCAAAATTCTAATTTTGAAGTATTATTCATCATTTTATCAAGGTTTTATCATGGTTCCTCAAGTATTGCTCACAATTCATCAAAACCCAAAAGTTGCTAAGTTAGGGTTTTGTAGGAAAAGTCAACTCAACTTTGACCAAGCATAACTTTCTCATACTTTATCAAAAATGACCCATCCAAAGCTCATTTTGAATAGGATTTAATTCCCTACAATTCATCTTCATCTCCCAAGTTCAAAATATGTACTCACAAGAAGATATGAATTTGGACATTATAGGTCATTTTGAAAAGTCAACAAAAACACCTTTTGGGTCAAAGCTTCATACATGAACATGGAAGACTCAATTGAGATGAGACCAAAAGGGTTGCTTAGAGGACATCTTAAGCTTTCTAAAAAGTCCAAGAAAACCTCTCTAGGGTCAAAATTGATGGAGTTATTCATTGGCCAAGTTGACCCTTTTTGCAAAATTGCCAAAAGTCAAAAGTGTCCAAAATAGCATTTTTTTTGTCAAATGGGCCCAACTTTTTATGCTTGCACTGAGTTTGTAATGTGACCCACGACCCATGAGACCTTCCACTTGTCATTCTTTTATTTTTGTTATTTATTTTGATTTTATTTCATTTAAATCAAATAAAATCAATATAAAATAATGAAAATATCAAAAACTAATTAAATCTTGAGATTTTGTGCATGATTAGGTCCATTACACAGCTGGAAACAAGATCAAATCGTGCAAGGTTCAAAATGGATAGAAAAAGATTGAATTTGCTTGTTTTGGAAAGATTTGGTACAAGGATTGAATCATGAATCAATATTCATAATTGGGAGAGATTTGATACAAAATTGCAACCCTAATGCACTCTAGTATACATAAGGAACAAGTGCAGATAAAAAAGAGGAGGCTAGAGGCGTGCAAAGGCAAAGAACAAAATGCAAAAATTCAAGAAAAAAGTGCAAACTGATTTCCAAGTTTCAGGCCATCTCAAGCCATTCTAATCATACCAATCAATTGCTGGACTCCCCAGGATCGTGTTTCAATCGCTAGCAAGCTTCCCCACGCCTTGAAACGCCCTGTAAGAGTCACACGGTTTGCATATCTTCTAGAATTCGAAAATATTAATTCTGACATATTTAGCATGATTGATTGGCATATTTTTTATCCTTGAGATGTTTGCAAGCTAATGGTTATATTTAATTGCATTTTTCCGGACTGAACACGAAACTGCCATGGCTAGGGTTCTTTCTTTGTTTTTAGGGGTTTCTTGTACAGGGAATATTGGTCAATGATAATGGTACCATGATGCTCGTGGCTTGAAACGAGTTGATTGGTACCATTGGTTTTAATTTATCATGCGTATACAAGATTTTGGAAATGTACAGGGGTTATACCTACAGTGAACGTCCGTAGGTAAAAGTCTTTTATCTAAAACAACGGAAGCAACAAAGAAGACAATGGCGTGGCAGTATGTGAGTGGCTTGTATGAATCTACGCGCGTTTTGGGAGGCGTGGCACGTTATTTGTATTATATTTTATTTGTTTTATTATTATTACAACTAACACGCTAGCGCAGATGGTGAAGTTGTTGGTCATTGATGCACATGTCCTGGGTTAGATCCCAGGCGTGTGCATTTTATTATTTTCTCAATAGTTTCAGGTCAATCCAATGCTTCCCAGCCTCAAGCGTATTTCGTGTACTCTCAACATCAACCATATGATGTATTCCTGGCCAGATCCAAGGTTCATCCCTTGAAGGTCCACCATACGCCTGAGTCAAGCATGCCCATGGGATTGTGAAAGGTCAAACAGGCCAGGAGCTTATTAGGCTCAGATTTGCAAACGACACCCCCCTTTCTAAAACAACATCAGGCTCATTCCTTTTTTTCTTTTCTTTAATATTCTTTTATTTATTTAATTTGTTTAATTATTTTCTAACACAATTAATTTCTTTTTTTCCACAAAATCATAAAAATCAAGAGTTCACAAAAAATTAGAATTAGGTTTTATTTTATCAAATTTAATTTAATATTAATTTAACTTAGGGTAATTCTAAATTTTTTGTATAATTAAAACCAATTAGAAAAATTAGGGTTAACTTTCGATTTAATTTTTATTTCTTTCTCAAAATAAAAAAATACAAAAAGATAGGTTAATTTAATTATTTTTCTTAACTAAAATTAATTAGTGATTAGGTTATTTTTATTCAATTGAACTTTATTTTCTCCAAATAGCACAAAAACAACAAAAAAATGTTTTTCCCTTTAAATTGCAATTAGGCTTAGTTGGGGTCAAAACCCTAAATCTCTCGTTTTCGATTTATCGCGCGCGTTTATTATTTTTTGCAATATTAATGTAACTGTCTATGGTATGTAATAGTTTAATCTAGGATTTTCTTTATTTATCGTCTTTTACGGTTTTTTTGGCTATGTAATTAATCCCTACCCCGAAGCCTTGTAATAGCGTAGGTTTTATTTCTCGCATTTTAATTCTCGCAAATATTAACTGTTTAGATGTATGTTAATAGGATTGTATGACAAGATTGCATGATAATTTAAAATGGCTAGAAAACCCTAAAATGCAAAGATCATAACTGAAAACAAATCACTCGCACATGCGCACTCTTATGGTATACTCTCACTTCGGTTGCCTTTGGTAAACGATCATTAAGTATAGGTTGTCTTAGTGGTTTCCCTTCTGTCTAACAAAGATCAAAAGTCCTGTTCGGAAATGTTGCCTCGGAAACATCGCCTCGGAAATGTTGCCTCGAATATGATCTTTAGATTTTAGGGTTATTACTAAGACGTCCTAACATTGCTTTAGTGATCGTACATCCCTTTCGAATTGACCCTTACAACTCCAACGGTGGTGCTACCTATTTCTCAATAGCAGGATAACATTGTCTAAAGGAAACGAGAATAGAAACAATCCTTTTTCGAGTAGGTAGATGCTAGTAGGTACTTGCTCTAAACCAAACTTTTCACACTTACACTTTTCAAACAAAGTTTTCAAAAAAACAACTTCGTAACACTCTTGAGGACAGAAACAAGGGTTAAAACGAAGCAAAACAAAACTTTTCAAAACAAACATACACAAGAAATTTTAAAAGATGAGCAAGTACCTAAGAGCCCATGGAAAACCATGGATAGAAAGGGTTCTAACACATTCCCTTTCTATAATCTACCCCCCGTACTCAGAATATCTCGAAAAAGGATTTTTTTTTTTGTGCTTTTTTCCTTTCTGGTTGGATGAAATAAAAGTCGGTGGCGGCTCTTGCTTACCGTGACATTTTGCGGATACAAAACACAAAATGCAAACCAACATTTTCAAAACAGTCGGTTCTGCCACCGTATCACAGAACTGGCGACTCTGCTGGGGACTTATAAGTGGGGTATACCATAGGATTTTAGTTCATCATAAATTGCTTCTCTTTTTTGTTTTAGTTGCTTTATTTTTAAGGGTTGTTTGGGAGTTACTATAGATCCTAACTCGGATCTGGGGACACCTTTTAGGTAAGTAGCAATAAACTGTGAGGGAATTGTACGGCATAGACCGATACGGTTGAAGTAGTAGCTACATTGATGTGGCACATTGGTTGGTACCGGTATCCCTTGTGGAGAAATGAGGAGAATACGGGGCCGCTACGTATGTCGTTAAGCATCAACTGACCTTATAACCCTTAATCGACCAACTTGGCCATTAGAAAGTAGTGAGATAGCCGGCCTCGGTGTAAAGCTGAGAACTGGTTGATACTCGATGATGCACTCATTGAGACCATACTCTCGAGATAGTTCCGACCGTAAGAAAAGATTGTGTGAGCTGAAACCATGACCGATGGAGGATGGTCAGTGATATTGAGAACCTCTAGAACCCGGTTACTTTTGCTAGGATAGGTTGAAACCAACTGAACTTCAAGAGGGTACTACCTTTGACCCCATGCAAGCCTTAAACTTAAGGGCTTTGTGTGACTTGTTTGCCTTTGCCATGCTTGTTATCTGCTATACATGTTGTTCTCTTTATCATGACATCATGCATCATAACATGGCATGCATACTTCATTATACTAACCATTTCAAAGACCAAGGGGATTTATCTTTGTTTTATTTTGCAGATTATGGCTTCCGTGCGCAGAAATACCATCTGAGTTAACTTTGTGCAAATACCTACTCAATTCAAAGAGTTAGCCTCAAGAGTTTCTGAGACTTCTATATTCATTAAAAGACATGGCCAGCTTCTTAGTCCGGTCAGCTCAAAGCTTGATGAGCAGATGATGAGTGTACTTTTCCATTTCTTCGATCCTGTGCATCATTGCTTCACCTTCCCAGATTACCAGCTGGTTCCCACTTTGGAAGAGTTCTCTCACTTATTAGGCATATCCATTCTTGAGCAGGTACCCTTCACAGGTATGGAAGAGGTTCCTAGACCAGAAGACATTGCCTCAACTCTGCATCTGAAACGGGTTGATGTAGTATCCAATTGGGAAACACGAAGCAGGGTCGAAGGCTTCTTAGCCAAATTTCGGATAGACCAGGCTCAGTTATTCTGGGATAATTTGTATTTTCAGGCTTTTGAAGATGTCTTGGCTCTCCTTATCTACGATTTTGTTCTTTTCCCGAATCCGGATTCCTTTGTGGATGTGAATGCGGTTAAGATTTTCCTTTCTCGCAATCCTGCGCCTACTCTACTGGGTGATATCTTGCATGCCCTCTACACTCGTACTGTGCGAAGAAGAGGGACTCTTATGTGTTACATGTCATTGTTGTCAAGGTGGTTTATTTTGCACCTCCCCAAGTCTGTGTTGAAGAACGAAGAAGGTCTGGGATGGTCCTACAGAATAATGTCACTGGCCAATACAAATATTCTTTGGAGCTCCCAGGCTATGGAAGACACTGCAGTCATTGATCGTTGTGAGGGATACCCTAATGTCCCGTTGCTTGGAATCAGAGGGGGTATAACCTACAATCCTTATCTAGCTTTGCGACAATTTGGTCGTGCTTGGAGAGATGGTCCCCACGAGCTACTTCTTGAGAATATTGCATTTGACTACAAGGAAGACGTTGACAAGCACCGCCGGAGGTTTATATGAGCTTAGGGCATGGTGAATAGATCTGACCCCCAAGAGCTAGGACCAAGGACTTCCCTTCCTATGCATCCTTACCTCCAATGGGTCCGAGCTCGTGCCCAGAAGCTTGGGATGCCCTATGAAGCCGTGTTACCAGTGATTGTAGAGCCCACCAATAAAGAGGGCGTTCCTTACACAGTTCTTTATCCTTACATGCCCACTGATCCTGGAGAGTTGCAGAGGTCTTGGATTCAGCTGAAAGAGGAGAGGGATACTTACAGGGAAAAGTACCATGAGCAAGAAAGGAAGATTTTGAAGCTCACCAGGAAGCTCAAGGAAGAAAGAGTGATCAATGACTACGTCAGCACAAAGAGGAAGCGTCCATGGAACTTTTGATTTTTGCTTTTTCTAGTTTAGATTTGTTTTCCATTTACTTCTTTGTAACGCCTTAAAGGCATTGTTGAACCTTTTACAAGTTAATCTAATAAAGTTTGTTTATTTTTGGTTTGCAAATTTAAATCTCCCAAAGTCTTTGAAATCATGACATACGCATCCCATTATCATGCACACCATTACAGGTACCAGTACAGGTTTCTCATCTTCTTCGCTGTTTATTTCAGTAGAAATGTCTTCTGATCAAGCCATCAAAGATCTTCAGCCACAAAACGCCCAATTCCAACAGATGTTTTTAAGATTGGCTAAAGGGCAAGAGGATCTGAAGACCCTGATTCTGAAAGAGAAGAAGAAAAAGAAGAAGGTCGGTATTCTGAACATGGGTAGAAGATTCGGAGAAAGGATAAGACAATCAGCTGATCTGACCTCCTTATCCAAGGATGGGGAGAACCAAGAAAGGGTAAAGGATCCTAGTCCTGCAGTTTCTGATAATGATACAGATTATGACGACGAGCAATATCCTCCTATTGAGGATAGGTATAAGCAGCTAGAAGACCATCTGAGTGCTATGGAGATTCAGAAGATCCCTGGTTTGGATTTCGGAGAACTGGGACTGGTATCGGGACTGGTGATCCATCATAAGTTCAAAGCTCCAGTTTTTGCCAAGTACGATGGAGTATCCTGTCCAAAACTCCATCTCCGCTCGTATGTCAGGAAATCCAACCCCACACTGCTGATAGAAATTTATGGGTTCATTTCTTTCAAGATAGTCTGTCAGGGACTCAGCTTGAATGGTTTTATCAATTGGAAGGATCCAACGTCCGAAATTGGGAAGACCTTGTTGCTGCTTTTTACAGGCAGTATCAGTATAATGCCGACCTTGCTCCCACTCGTACTCAGCCCCAGGGTATGTCTATGGTTGCAATTGAAGGTTTTAAGGACTATGCTCAAAAGTGGAGAGACTTGGCCGCAAGAGTCCAACCCCCTTTGTCTGAAAGGGAGTTGGTTGACATGTTTCTAGGGACGCTATCTGGTCCATTTTTCAATCATCTGATCATCAGTTCATCATCTGGGTTTACTGAGTTGATCTTGATTGGAGAGAGAGTAGAAGCTAGTATCCGAAGTGGTAAAATACAGAAGGATACTTCATCGAGTGCAGTAAAGAATCCTTTCAGTGGTAAGAAGGAAGTTAGTGCAGTCTATGGCTCGAGGGGCCAAAGAAGACCTGAACACCGTCAAGCAGTGAATGCGGTAGTGATATCAAGACCTACAGTTGCTCCACAATGCAACAATCAACAAAGGAGGGAAAGTGATAACACGAAAATGTATAGTATATTTGGCTTGATTAATATAAATTGTGTCTCTCTTTTATTTTAATTATGTTGCTTTATGTTGGTATTCTGCAAGTATTTTAATTTGTTTCAGGAATTTAATATTTACAAAGCTTGCTTGAGAAAAGGAGTAAAAATGAGAAGAAATGAAGTAACAATGCATATAATATAAAAGAAAAGAAAAAATCCCACGAAGAACCAAAGCCCACGAAGCGCTGCAAGGTGTGACGCTCGTCACACCCACCGTGACGATCGGCAGAAGAAAAAAAGGAAAGGGTGACAGTCGTCACCTACCCCTGACGGTCGGCATGCTTAATGCATGTGTGCCCCATGACACATGCCTTGCCCCTCGTGACACATGCCTTTCCCCTCGTCACAAGACTTTTTCAAACAAATAACTTCATTTGCAACAATTAAACTACTTCCTCCTATTTTTTCTCCAACCAAGTCTTTCTTAATACTCTCTCCATGAACACACCATGTCTTCCTATTTTCTCTCACTAAAACAAGTTATCAGAGGAGTATATATTGGAAGGCAGTTTGCAACAAGAAGGGATCTCTCTCTCTTCGATGAATTCCAATTTCTATTGTTTTAGTTTTTAGGCAGAAATATTCACCATGTAAAAGTGGTAGTTTCTCACATCAAGGGACTACCACACGATTAGTTTTAGGTGTTATTTTTCTTTTATTTCCATTTTGTATCTGATTGTCAAGTGTGCCGGCATTTTCTGAACTCCAATGTTAGCATTAATTTCAGTTTCCAATATATTTACAGGTTTCATTCTATAGCTTTATTATTATTATCATTATCATTATCATTATTATTATTACTATCATTATCATTATTATTATTACTGTTATTATTATTATCATTATCACTTTCATTATCATTATTATTATTATTACTATTATTATTATTTATTTGTTTAGATCAATCCACCATGTTATTTCTTTTTGCAATAAGCATGTTTAATTCATTTTCACTTAAAAGCATGTCCGACTAAATATTCTTGAGTCCGGTGTATGAGGACCGTTGTTGCCAACGGACTCGGTAAAAAATAATTGGTGCAAATTTATGATTAGAATTCTATTTTGGTTTTAATTTCCAAGTCTAATTTAAATAGCCTTGTCACGAGAGTGAAAGATTATTTAACACGATTTTGTTACGAGAGTGAGAAATCAATTAAGGTTAGAGCCGACACTGCGAGAGCGTGGGGATCGAACCAGATAGTGGAAATTAGGCAACAAATCTAAACACAGTGAGAGCGCTTCAGATTCGTTTAAAATATTATTGGCTTTCAAAATATATTTCTTAGTTACCGGGCGAGCGAGAGCAAAATCTTGGGACTAGGAAGTATGGCTTTAGTTAATAACGCGAGAGCGTAAGACAGAGTCTTTAAGTTATTATATTCTACAGAACTAAGTTATAGTTGTAATTAGTACCCATTTTCTATAAGTCCTTCAGGAACGCGGAAACCATATTCCGGTCTCTCTTCATTATTATATTTTCTAAATTCATTTTTAGTTTTAGTCCTTAATTTCCCCCAAAAATCCAATTATTCATTAGCCTTAGCTTTACAAAGTAGCGATAGATTGCAGTAGGTTGACATTGGTCTCTGTGGTTCGACAATCTTTTATATTACTTCGATATTTCTGTGCACTTGCTGAATTTATCGATCAATTTTTTGGCGCCGTTGCCGGGGACCAACAGTCAATATTGTTATTCCATTATTACACCGTATAGACTAAGGCATTCTTGTCCCAATTACTATGTATCACCCAAATTTCTTCTACAACTCCCACTCCGAGTATTTCAAGGAATCACAAGAATCCCATAAATTTGACCTCGTCACAAACTCATTCTCACCCGAATTACCTTTCCAACTACCAATCCCAAAATTTTGAGGAATCACAAGAATATTATAATTCCAACCAAACTTATCCTCAACCAAATTTCCCCTACAATCACTACACCCAATATTTCGAGGAGACGCAAGAATCCTATAAATCCGACCTCGAAATATTAATGGAAAATGAAATATCAATGATGACAGAGCGCTTTGTGGAAACACAAAATGTGACTCTAACTCAATTTGAAGAATCAGAAGAATCGCATGATTTCAACTTCGAAACATCAATGGAGGATTCTGATGCGACGCTAATTCACTCTAGGTTAGAATCTATGATGGAGCACTTTGTAGAGACACAAACTGTCCAGAACGAAGAGTTTAGAAAACAAAGTCTTCAAAACAATGAAAACCTTAGGCAACTGACCATTGTGGTTGAGTCGCTCGCGACTCATAACATAGCCTTAGAGACTCAAATCTCCCTGCTTGAACAAAACCCTTTAGGACCCTTCCCTGAGGAGAAATTGGATGTTGTAACAACCAGTAGTGAAAAAAAATTTTAAAATCCTAAGGAGAGTGATGATGAGGTTGAGGAGAGTGATGATGTGGTTGAGGAGAGTTCAGACGAGAAAAGAGTAAAGATTGAGAAAAATCCTCCAACACCATCTAAAAGGGAGGTTGTAGAAGAGGTAGAGAAGGAAACACCTATTGTTGTTCCTCATCCCTATACCCCACCGATTCCTTTCAGGTAGACTCCCAATCTAAAACATATGTAGAGGTATTGGAAAATACCCACACCAATGCACCCTTGTTTGAAGTCTTGCATAAAAAGAGAAAATTAGAGGACCAAGAAACTAGGGATATAATTACTCTTAAGAGGGTAAGGTTAACCTTTGAGGTGGTGGATGAAATCACTAATCCCAAACTGGAAACTATGATACTTAGGGTAGATCCAGAACCACCACCACAAGTTCAAAAGAATGAACCACCCCACAGAAGAAAGAAAAGAAAAGGTGAGGGATATGTGAGATGGCTTGATAAGTGGCCGTGGAAGATGACAACTACTAAAAGTTCAACCGAGGAGTCATCCTCGAGAGAACCACCATGAGTACTTGCACTCCTGAGTCGTCGAGCTATCGACGTTAAACAAAGTGCTGTGTGGGAGGCAACCCACAAGCTTTTAATTTAATGTTTTGTTTTTATTGTCTGAATTTGCAGAAAATAAAGATATGGATTGCTCCTCACGTCTCGGCCATCTCTAGGCGGAAAATTTATAGATGATCATCTCGAAGATGAGCCAGTGCCCACGCATATTCCTATGAATGTTGCTGCTGGTGGTGACACTGTTGATGAGTACGATAGGAGAAGGTACTTCCTCTGGATGCAGAGCAGATTTGGCATGATAGCCCATCAATAGCATTCATACAGGTTCTGTCTTTCCTATTTCCACCTTTTATCAAAACATTGAGGACAATGTTTGGTTTAAGTGTGGGGGAGGAACTCTACCACTTTCCATTTATCTCTTTTTAGTTCGATTGATCATTTTCTAAGTTTATTTCATGTTTTTTAGAATTTTACTTGTTTTTGATATTTGGTCGAGTCATAGCATATGTTGTCAAGTCTGTATGCCTGTTTTCAGTTGTTATCAAATTTCCTCGTATGTTTAAAAAATTTAGCTTCCAACAAAATTTTTTTGTATGATTCATGGCACCACACTCTGAAAGTTTATAGGCTATCTAGGCTTTGTTAGAGAGACTTGGGAAAGTTTCGATAAAATTGATACTGTTATGACACCCTAAACCCCTCATTATGTGATATCAATATGGGTACCCATAATGTCAAGACCTTAGGCTCAGGTTTTCAAAGTAGCTCTTAAGTAGTTTATATTAGCAGTCAGCACCATCTTAAACACAAACTACGTAGGGAGTCGATGAATATAAGTGAATGATCCTGTTTTTAATAAATAAATAATTTAATTGAAAAATAACCTTCTAAGTTAGGTGACCCTCACCCGGTCGTTTAGCCCAACGGTTGTTAAGCCTATAAGGATTTAATAATAATCACCCACCGTTGGTTGGTCCAGAGGTCACTGGTACTGGACTTGGTAGGGCGAGCTACGGTCCGATCCCCCGCAACTGCAATTGGGAAAATGGGTTACACCGCTTAAATACCAGAACCCCGTGCTAAAGAAAAGAAAAGGATCATAGTTGCTAACCGATTTCCCCTACTATGTGTGTGTACAGATAACGGGCTTAATGTGATTGCACTTGAATGAATAGAGCGAAATAAAAACGAGAGATATAGGTTGAGTTATAATGGCATGATTCGAATTGGTTTGCATAAAGTGGAAGTCTTTGAACATTGTATCGTTACGGTATCCTTGGTATTGAATACTTAGTACCTATCAAACTAATATTAGCCTAGAATCCATGTATGATTATGAGTCGTTTTGTGCCCTTGTTTCAAAGCTCTCTTATCATTTCTTTTACTATGTTGGTTGATTGCTTGAGGACAAGCAATGGTTTAAGTGTGGGGGATTTTGATAACACGAAAACGTATAGTATATTTGGCTTGATTAATATAAATTATGTCTCTATTTTATTTTAATTATGTTGCTTTATGTTGGTATTATGCTTGTATTTTAATTTGTTTCAGGAATTTAATATTTACAAAGCTTGCTTGAGAAAAGGAGTAAAAATGAGAAGAAATGAAGTAACAATGCATATAATATAAAAGAAAAGTAAAAAGCCCACGAAGAACCAAAGCCCATGAAGCGCTGCAAGGTGTGACGCTCGTCACACCCACCGTAACGATCGGCAGAAGAAAAAAAGGAAAGGGTGACGGTCGTCACCTACCCCTGACGGTCGGCATGCTTAATGCATGTGTGCCCCATGACACATGCCTTGCCCCTCGTGACACATGCCTTGCCCCTCGTCACAAGACTTTTTCAAACATGTAACTTCATTTGCAACAATTAAACCACTTCCTCCTATTTTTTCTCCAACCAAGTCTTCCTTAATACTCTCTCCATGAACACACCATGTCTTCCTATTTTCTCTCACTAAAACAAGTTATCAGAGGAGTATATATTGGAAGGAAGTTTGCAACAAGAAGGGATCTCTCTCTCTCTTCGATGAATTCCAATTTCTATTATTTTAGTTTTTAGGCAGAAATATTCACCATGTAAAAGTGGTAGTTTCTCACATCGAGGAACTACCACACCATTAGTTTTAGGTGTTGTTTTTCATTTATTTCCATTTTATATTTGATTGTCAAGCGTGCCGGCATTTTATGAACTCCATTGTTAGCATTAATTTCAGTTTCCAATATATTTACAGGTTTCATTCTATTGCTTTATTATTATTATCATTATCATTATCATTATTATTATTACTACCATTATCATTATTATTATTATTGTTATTATTATTATCATTATCACTTTCATTATCATTATTATCATTATTACTATTATTATTATTTATTTGTTTAGATCAATCCAACATGTTATTTCTTTTTGCAATAAGCATGTTTAATTCATTTTCACTTAAAAGCATGTCCGACTAAATATTCTTGAGTCCGGTGTATGAGGACCGTTGTTGCCAACGGACTCGGTAGGAAATAATAGGTGCAAATTTATGATTAGAATTCTATTTTGGTTTTAATTTCCAAGTCTAATTTAAATAGCCTTGTCACGAGAGTGAAAGATTATTTAACACGATTTTGTTACGAGAGTGAGAAATCAATTAAGGTTAGAGACGACATTGCGAGAGCGTAGGGATCGAACCAGATAGTGGAAATTAGGCAACAAATCTAAACACAGCGAGAGCGCTTTAGATGCGTTTAAAATATTATTGGCTTTCAAAATATATTTCTTAGTTACCGGGCGAGCGAGAGAAAAATCTTGGGACTAGGAAGTATGGCTTTAGTTAATAACGCGAGAGCGTGAGACGGAGTCTTTAAGTTATTATATTCTACAGAACTAAGTTATAGTTGTAATTAGTACCCGTTTTCTATAAGTCCTTCAGGAACGCGGAAACCATATTCCGGTCTCTCTTCATTATTATATTTTCTAAATTCATTTTTAGTTTTAGTCCTTAATTTCCCCCAAAAATCCAATTATTCATTAGCCTTAGCTTTACAAAGTAGCGATAGATTGCAGTAGGTTGACATTGGTCTATGTGGTTCGACAATCTTTTATATTACTTCGATATTTCCGTGCACTTGCGGAATTTACCGATCAATTTTTTGGCGCTGTTGCCGGGGACCAACAGTTGTTATTCCGTTGTTGCACCGTATAGACTAAGGCATTCTTGTCCCAGTTACTATGTATCACCCAAATTTTTTCTACAACTCCAACTCTGAGTATTTCAAGGAATCACAAGAATCCCATAAATCCGACCTCGAAATACTATTGGAGAATTTCAATACGTCACAAACTCATTCTCACCTGAATTACCTTTCCAACTACCAATCCCAAAATTTTGAAGAATCATAAGAATATTATAATTCCAACCAAACTTATCCTCAACCAAATTTCCCCTACAATCACTACACCCAATATTTCTAGGAGACGCAAGAATCCTATAAATTCGACCTCGAAATATTAATGGAAAATGAAATATCTATGATGACAGAGCGCTTTGTGGAAACATAAAATGTGACTCTAACTCAATTTGAAGAATCAGAAGAATCGCATGATTTCAACTTCGAAACATCAATGGAGGATTCTGATGCGACGCTAATTCACTCTAGGTTAGAATCTATGATGGAGAACTTTGTAGAGACACAAACTGTCCAGAATGAAGAGTTTAGAAAACAAAGTCTTCAAAACAATGAAAACCTTAGGCAACTAACCACTGTGGTTGAGTCGCTCGGGACTCATAACATAGCCTTAGAGACTCAAATCTCCATGCTTGAACAAAATCCTATAGGACCCTTCCCTGAGGAGAAATTGGATGTTGTAACAACCAGTAGTGAAAAACAAATTTAAAATCCTAAGGAGAGTGATGATGAGGTTGAGGAGAGTGATGATGTGGTTGAGGAGAGTTCAGACGAGAAAAGAGTGAAGATTGAGAAAAATCCTCCAACACCATCTAAAAGGGAGGTTGTAGAAGAGGTAGAGAAGGAAACACCTATTGTTGTTCCTCATCCCTATACCCCACTGATTCCTTTCCCGCAAAGTTTTATGGAAGCTTAGGTAGACTCCCAATCTAAAACATATGTAGAGGTATTGGAAAATACCCACACCAATGCACCCTTGTTTGAAGTCTTGCATAAAAAGAGAAAATTAGAGGACCACGAAACTAGGGATATAATTACTCTTAAGAGGGTAAGGTTAACCTTTGAGGTGGTGGATGAAATCACTAAGCCCAAACTGGAAACTATGATACTTAGGGTAGATCCAGAACCACCACCACAAGTTCAAAAGAATGAACCAGCCCACAGAAGAAATAAAAGAAAAGGTGAGGGATATGTGAGATGGCTTGATAAGTGGCCATGGAAGATGACAACTACTAAAAGTTCAACCGAGGAGTCATCCTCGAGAGAACCACCATGAGTGCTTGCATTCCTGAGCCGTCGAGATATCGACGTTAAAAAAAGCGCTACGTGGGAGGCAACCCACAAGCTTTTAATTTAATGTTTTGTTTTTATTGTCTGAATTTGCAGAAAATAAAGATATAGATTGCTCCTCACGTCTCGGCCATCTCTAGGCAGAAAATTTATAGATGATCATCTCGAAGATGAGCTGGTGCCCACACACATTCCTATGAATGTTGCTACTAGTGGTGACACTGTTGATGAGTATGATAGAAGAAGGTACTTCCTCTGGATGCAGAGCGGATTTGGTCGTGATAGCCCATCAATAGCATTCATACAAGTTCTATCTTTCCTATTTCCACCTTTTATCAAAACATTGAGGACAATGTTTGGTTTAAGTGTGGGGGAGGAACTCTACCACTTTCCATTTATCTCTTTTTAGTTCGATTGATCATTTTCAAAGTTTATTTCATGTTTTTTAGAATTTTACTTGTTTTCGATATTTGGTCGAGTCATAGCATATGTTGACAAGTCTGTATGCATGTTTTCAGTTGTTATCAAATTTCCTAGTATTTTTAAAAAATTTAGCCTCCAACAAATTTTTTTTGTATGATTCATGGCACCACACTCTGAAAGTTTATAGGCTATCTAAGCTTTGTTAGAGAGACTTGGGAAAGTTTCGATAAAATTGATACCGTTATGACACCCTAAACCCCTCATTATGTGATATCAATATGGGTACCCATAATGTCAAGACCTTAGGCTCAGGTTTTCAAAGTAGCTCTTAAGTAGTTTATATTAGCAGTCAGCACCATCTTAAACACAAACTATGTAGGGAGTCGATGAATATAAGTGAATGATCCTGTTTTTAATAAATAAATAATTTAATTGAAAAATAACCTTCTAAGTTAGGTGACCCTCACCCGGTCATTTAGCCCGACGGTTGTTAAGCCTATAAGGATTTAATAATAATCACCCATCGTTGGTTGGTCCAGAGGTCACTGGTACTAGACTTGGTAGGGCGAGCTACGGTCCGATCCCGCGCAACTGTAGTTGGGAAAACGGGTTACACCACTTAAATACCAGAACCCCGTGCTAAAGAAAAGAAAAGGATCATAGTTGCTAACCGATTTCCCCTACTATGTGTGTGTACAGATAACGGGCTTAATGTGATTGCGCTTGAATGAATAGAGCGAAATAAAAATGAGAGATATAGGTTGAGTTATAATGGCATGATTCGAATTGGTTTGCATAAAGTGGGAGTCTTTGAACATTGTATCGTGACGGTATCCTTGGTATTGAATACTTAGTACCTATCAAACTAACATTAGCCTAGAATCCACTTATGATTATGAGTCATGTTGTGCCCTTGTTTCAAAGCTCTCTTACCATTTCTTTTACTATGTTGGTTGATTGCTTGAGGACAAGCAATGTTTTAAGTGTGGGGGAGTTTGATAACACAAAAATGTATAGTATATTTGGCTTGATTAATATAAATTATGTCTCTATTTTATTTTAATTATGTTGCTTTATGTTGGTTTTATGCTAGTATTTTAATTTGTTTCAGGAATTTAATATTTACAAAGCTTGCTTGAGAAAAGGAGTAAAAATGAGAAGAAATGAAGTAACAATGCATATAATATAAAAGAAAAGAAAAAAGCCCGCCAAGAACCAAAGCCCACGAAGCGTTGCAAGGTGTGACGCTCGTCACACCCACCGTAACGATCAGCAGAAGAAAAAAAGGAAAGGGTGACGGTCGTCACCTACCCCTGACGGTCGGCATGCTTAAAGCATGTGTGCCCCATGACACATGCCTTTCCCCTCGTGACACATGCCTTGTCCCTCGTCACAAGACTTTTTCAAACACGTAACTTCATTTACAATAATTAAACCACTTCCTCCTATTTTTTCTCCAACCAAGTCTTCCTTAATACTCTCTCCATGAACACACCATGTCTTCCTATTTTCTCTCACTAAAACAAGTTATCAGAGGAGTATATATTGGAAGGCAGTTTGCAATAAGAAGGGATCTCTCTCTCTCTTCGATGAATTCCAATTTCTATTGTTTTAGTTTTTAGGCAGAAATATTCACCATGTAAAAGTGGTAGTTTCTCACATCGAGGAACTACCACACCATTAGTTTTAGGTGTTGTTTTTATTTTATTTCCATTTTGTATCTGATTGTCAAGCGTGCCGGCATTTTCTGAACTCCAGTGTTAGCATTAATTTCAGTTTCCAATATATTTACAGGTTTCATTTTATTGCTTTATTATTATTATCATTATCATTATCATTATTATTATTACTATCATTATCATTATTATTATTACTGTTATTATTATTATCATTATCACTTTCATTATCATTATTATCATTATTACTATTATTATTATTTATTTGTTTAGATCAATCCACCATGTTATTTCTTTTTGCAATAAGCATGTTTAATTCATTTTCACTTAAAAGCATGTCCGACTAAATATTCTTGAGTCCGGTGTATGAGGACCGTTGTAGCCAACGGACTCGGAAGAAAATAATAGGTGCAAATTTATGATTAGAATTCTATTTTGGTTTTAATTTCCAAGTCTAATTTAAATAGCCTTGTCACGAGAGTGAAAGATTATTTAACACGATTTTGTTACGAGAGTGAGAAATTAATTAAAGTTAGAGCCGACACTGCGAGAGCGTGGGGATCGAACCAAATAGTGGAAATTAGGAAACAAGTCTAAACACAACGAGAGCGCTTTAGATGCGTTTAAAATATTATTGGCTTTCAAAATATATTTCTTAGTTACAGGGCGAGCGAGAGCAAAATCTTGGGACTAGGAAGTATGGCTTTAGTTAATAACGCGAGAGTGTGAGACGGAGTCTTTAAGTTAGTATATTCTATAGAACTAAGTTATAGTTGTAATTAGTACCCGTTTTCTATAAGTCCTTCAGGAACGCGGAAACCATATTCCGGTCTCTCTTCATTATTATATTTTCTAAATTCATTTTTAGTTTTAGTCCTTAATTTCCCCCAAAAATCCAATTATTCATTAGCCTTAACTTTACAAAGTAGCGATAGATTGCAGTAGGTTGACATTGGTCTATGTGGTTCGACAATCTTTTATATTACTTCGATATTTCCGTGCACTTGTGGAATTTACCGATCAGAAAGACCGCAAAGGCAGTTCACCCGGCTCAATATGACCTTGTCTCAAATTCTGCCGCAATTATTGAAGACCAATCGGTAACTCTGAGGGAAGCCCCGAAGAACCCCAACACCACTTCTCCCCACTATAACCCGAATGCCCGCTGGGCCTATCACTCCGAAAGTCCAGGTCATGATACAAACAATTGTTGGGCCTTGAAAAACAAAGTAGAAGACTTGATCGAAGCCAAAGAGATTGAGTTTGACGCTCTGGAGAAGCCCAACGTCATAACTGCTCCCATGCCCAAACATGGTCATGGAGTAAATGCTGTGGACGATGATTTATTTGTTACCTCTGTGGAAGAAATTTCTACTCCTTTGATGACGGTTAAGAAGAATTTGTTGTTGGCCGGTTTATTTCCGGGTTGTGTCGAAGGTTGCCACATGTGTTCAATTCTGCCTACTGGTTGCCACTTATTGAAATCAGGTGTTCAGTGCCTGATGGACAATAAAGAGATCCTGTTCGAAAAGACTATGATTCCGTTGGTTCCAATTCAAGATGTTTCCATCATAACCATTTCCGCAAATCCTTCCAAGGTTTCCTCGAGAAAACCTGTTAGGATTACACCCGTCCCAAGAATTGATCCGTTAATAATTATTGTCCCTGGTCCTATCCCATACACTTCGGATAAGGCTGTCCCTTGGCACTATGGTGTTGATGTGTATTACCATGGAGTTAAACAAGACTTAAAAATTGAGGAAGTTGGTGTTGATGTCAGCAATATTGTCGGGGCTAGCAAGGTCACCAGAAGCGGGAGACTCTTTTCTCCCGAAATTTCCCCTCCGACAATCCAAAAACCTGTTGTCATTCCATCTGCTAGTACGTCAGCTACTATCCCGGTTCCTACTCCAGTTATCACCCCTGTCGCTGAGCCATCTGGGACTCGGGGCAAACAAATCACAGGTGAGCCTGCTCGGACGGAGGCACCTAAGAAGATCATTGTAGAAACCTCGAAACAAGAGATAGAAGAAATTTTGAAGATTGTCAAGAAAAGTGACTACAACGTAGTCGAGCAGTTGGGGCAGACCTCATCAAAAATCTCCATGTTGTCCTTGTTGTTGTGTTCTGAAGCCCATGCAAAGGCTCTAATTGCATTCCTCAAGACTGCACATATGCCGCAGGAAACTTTAGCCGATCAATTCAAAGATTGTGTAGCTAGCTTGACTGCTGACAATGGGTTGAGTTTCTCAGACGCAGATCTGACTGCTAAAGGAAGGAATCATAATGATGCTCTGCACGTCTCTATCGAGTGCAGGGGCACCACTATGGCCCATGTACTAATGGATACCGGGTCCTCATTGAATGTTCTACCGAAGAAAGCATTAGACCGCCTGGACTGTGAAGGTTTGATTCTAAAGCCGAGCAATATCATGGTCAGGGCTTTCGACGAGTCAAAAAGGATGGTGCACGGGGAGGTGGACATCCCTGTTAAAGTTATCTCTCAGACTTTTGCATCCACCTTTTATGTGATGGATATCAGGCCATCATATTCCTGCTTGTTGGGTCGCCCTTGGATTCATAAGGCTGGGGCAGTGACTTCCACGCTCCACCAAATGTTGAAATATCCGGTAAAGGGGAAGATTGTCACAGTACGGGGTGAAGAGAAGTATATGGTGAGTCATCTCAATTCCTTCCACTACGTAGAGATGGATGGGGAATTCATCGAAACCCCTTGTAAGAACATTGAAGAGGTCCCTCAGACTTTTGCGTCAACTGAAGTTACCACCGACAAACCTCCGATGAAGATGGCTTCTCTCAAGGATGCCAGAGCTGTAATTGAAGAAGGTGGGTGTGAAAATTGGGGTCAGCTCCCTGATTTCAAGCACAAAACTGACAAATTTGGTTTGGCCTTTACTACAGGGGCTCAAAGGGCTGTTAGGTGCACGCGGATTGGAAGACCTCCTCTGCACATCAGCAATCAGGGAGTTAATGCAGTTGAAGATGGTGAAGAAGATTCAGATATCGACAGCTGGATCTACCCTACAACCAATGGCGGACTAAGCAACTGGACGACGAAGGACTTCATACCTGTTTCTTTTATTCCATAGTAATTGACTTTTGTTTTGAAAGTTGTAATAGACAGTTTGAAACTTTACGGCCCTGTGTCTTGCCCGAGACACCTTGGTTTTGCTTGTGAGGGCTTATTATTTGTCATTTTTCATATATCATCAATAAAAGATTGGACGTTTTCTTGCATTACAAATCTTGCGCTCTTTGTTTTTCTTTTCTGTCTCTCACTTTATCAAAATAGTTATTCTCTTACATACACTCACGTATCATAATCCAGATCCATATCCATTATGGATCCCATTGATAACAACTCTGCTACTGCCAATTATGACTTCGAAAATCCGATCAACCAAGCTAAGGACGAAGGTAAGGACGATTGTGAGGTTCCTGGAGAACTTGCTAGACTGTTACTGCAAGAAGAAAGGGCCATACAACCTCATGAAGAGCCAGTTGAGTTCGTAAATTTGGGTACAGAGGAAGACAGGAAAGAGGTTAAAATAGGTGCAAATCTGGAGCCTAGTGTCAAGCAACGGTTGATATAGATGCTACGCGACTATGTTGAGATCTTCGCTTGGTCTTATGAAGATATGCCTGGTTTGGACACTAATATTGTGGTACACTGCCTGCCGACTAAAGAAGACTGTCCTCCGGTAAAGCAGAAGGTTCGTGGTATGCGCCCTGAGATGTCTGAGAAAATCAAAGCTGAGGTCATGAAACCGTTCGACGCGGGATTTTTAGTTGTCACCTCTTATCCACAGTGGGTTGCCAACGTTGTTCCGGTGCCTAAGAAAGACGGTAAGGAACGGATGTGCATGGACTATAGAGATCTGAACAGGGCAAGCCCCAAGGATGACTTCCCACTTCCACCCATCAATGTTCTGGTCGACAACACCGCGCAGCACAAGATCTTCTCCTTCATGGATGGTTTTTCTGGCTACAATCAGATCAAGATGGCTCCCGAGGACATAGAGAAGACAACCTTCGTTACACAGTGGGGCACCTTCTGTTACAAGGTAATGCCTTTTGGGTTGAAGAATGCTGGGGCAACTTATCAGCGCGCCATGGTCGCTTTGTTCCACGACATGATTCACCATGAGATTGAGGTTTATGTTGATGACATGATAGCTAGGTCCCAAACTGAGGAAGAGCACCTAGATCATCTCCAAAAACTATTTGACAGGTTGAAGATGTATAAGGTGAGGTTAAACCCGAACAAGTGCACCTTCGGGGTAAGGTCTGGTAAGCTGCTGGGTTTCGTCGTCAGTAATAAAGGTATTCAGGTGGATCCCGCCAAGGTAAAAGCCATACAGGAGATGCCGGTTCCCCACATAGAAAAAGAAGTCAGAGGTTTCTTGGGAAGTCTAAATTACATTGCCAGATTCATTTCACATCTGACTGCTACTTGTGAGCCAATCTTCAAGCTGATGAAGAAAGATCAAGTGGTAAAGTGGAATGATGAATGCCAGACCACTTTCGAAAGAATCAAGGAATACCTCTAAGGGCCACCTATTCTGATGCCTCCAGTTGAAGGAAGACATTTGATTTTATACTTGAAAGTACTGTACAATTCAATGGGGTGCGTGCTGGGGAAACATGACGACTCTGGCCGAAAAGAGCACGCCATTTACTACCTTAGCAAAAAGTTTACCGATTGTGAGACCCGATACTCATTGCTCGAGAAAACTTGTTGTGCTTTGGCATGGGCTGCTCGTCGGATGAGACAGTATATGCTGACTCACACTACCCTATTGATATCAAAAATGGATCCAATCAAGTATATCTTCGAAAAGCCTGCCCTGTCCAGAAGAATAACGATATGGCAGATGATCCTAACCGAGTACGACATCAAATACACAACCCAAAAAGCAATCAAGGGGAGTGTATTAGCGGATCATTTAGCGCATCAGGCCGTGGATGACTACCAATCCATGAATTTAGAATTCCCGAATGAGAATATCATATTGGTGACTGACTGTGAAGAACCTGGACCGGATGAAGGACCCGAGGAGGGATCCTGATGGTCTATGTGTTTTGATGGAGCATCAAACGCATTGGGTAATGGCATCGGCGCTGTAATTATATCTCCTAAGGGCTGTCATACTCCATTCACCTCCCGATTATGTTTCAACTGCACCAACAATATGGCGGAGTATGAAGCGTGTATCTTAGGTCTTCGAGCTGCTATTGACCTGAGGATTAAGTTCTTGAGTGTATTCGAAGATTCTGCTTTAGTGATCAGTTAGATCAAAGGCGAGTGGGATACGAAGCACCCAAATCTTATTCCTTACAAATAATACGTACTGACATTGCTCCCACACTTTGAGGAGATAACCTTTGAACACTTCCCCAGAGAAGAGAATCAGTTAGCGAACGCGCTAGCTACCATGTCTTCTATGTTCAAAGTCAGGTGGGACAATGAAGCTCCCCAGATCACCATCGAGAGGTTGGACGAACCCGCACATTGCTGTGACATTGGGACGGAAGAGGTAGCAGATAAACCCTGGTTTCACGAAGTAAAGAGGTATCTTGAGACTCAAGAATACCCCGAGGGTGCATCTGTTAATGATAAGAAGTTCTTGAGAAGGTTCGTTGTGAAGTTCTTCATCAGCAATTGCATTCTCTATAAGCGTAATCGTGATTCGACCTTACTCCGATGCGTGGACAAGAGCGGGGCAGAAAGAATCATGGCGGAGTTACATGAAGGAACCTTTGGAACTCATTCCATTGGACATACCATGGTGAAGAAAATCCTACGGGCAGGATATTATTGGTCCACTATGGAAGTTGATTGTTATAGCACTCTCGGACCTTTCATAAGTGCCAAGTCTATGCTGATAAGGTGCACGTACCTCCAGTTCCCCTGAATGTTTTGACAGCTCCCTGGCCCTTTGCAATTGCTACAGTAACCAAGAATGTCATAGCGCAGTTTATCCGACACAACTTGATCTGTCGATACGGTGTACCAGAGAGGATCATCACGGACAATGGTATAAATCTCAACAATACAATGATCACTGAGCTCTACAAACAGTTCAAAATTCAGCATCATAACTCTTCTCCCTACCGGCCGAAGATGAATGGGGTTGTTGAAGTGGCTAACGAGAACATCAAGAAGATTGTGCAGAAGATGACGGGGACCTACAAAGACTGGCACGAGATGTTACCATTCGCTCTTCATGGGTACCGTACCTCAGCACGGACGTCGACAGGGGCAACACCCTATTCATTGGTGTATGGCATGGAGGCAGTCCTACCCATCGAAGTCCAGATACCCTCTCTCAGGATTATGAAGGATGCAGGTTTGAACAAGGATGACTGGATCCAGACCCGGCTTCAGCTGAATTTAATCAATGAAAAGAGACTTACTGCTATTTGTCATGGTCAGACGTATCAAAAACGAATGATCAAAGCTTTCAACAAGAAAGTCAGACGTCAAGAATATCAGGTCGGGGATCTGGTGATTAAACGCATCATACTGCCGCAAGGTGATCCCAGGGGAAAATGGACCCCCACATATGAAGGGCCATTTGTGGTTAAGAACATTTTCTCGGGAGGAGCTATGATTCTAACCACCATGGATGGTGACGACCTTCCTCACCCCGGCAATGTAGACATAGTGAAAAAATACTACGCCTAATCAAATACCCACTAGGTTGACTGGCCTAGGCAAAAATAAGGGCTTCCCGGCGAACCAAAAGGGTTCGGGCAAAAGTAAGGGATGAAAACAAAAAAAAACTGTACACCCGGCAAGTCGAAAACCTGAAAAGGCGACTTGGGCAAAAAAGGGTATCCCGGTGGGCTGAAAACCCAAAAGGGCGGTCCAGACAAAAATTAGGGATCAAAGCGTAACACTATGTCTCGTTGGATCATATTGCAACCATACTTTGGTATCAACTATCAAGCTCGGACGATGCCAATCAATCTGATTCACCTTCGACCAAGTAGCAAAGTGATGAGATGCTCGAGGAAATAAAGGCAATAGCAAAGTTGGAACCCAGTGGGATTGTTTCACCATGTTGTACAATTTTATGTTCCCTCGACGGCGTTCTCTTACTAGGACGTCAACCTCTTTGTACAAAACGCCTGTTACAGGCCAATTTCAAAAATCAATACAATTCATTTTCACAAGAAATTTCAACTTGGTTTTTTTCTTTTTCTGTTTTGTTTTGCAAGAACATCCAATGATTCATTTTTTATATATGCATTTGAAAATGATTGCTGCTCATAAATATTTACATAAGAAACAAAAGACAATTACTCGTAATTCCAGGAACAGAGGCAAACAAGAAGTGTCCAAACCTTACAATTGCTCTACCCACCAGGTACAGGGATAGAGCCAGCTTGAGAATATGACTAAAGGTACATACACTCCCCGCAGAGTAGGAAGTATCCAAAGGCAGTGGTGTTAGCTCTCCCCAGCCGAGGTTCATAATCGCGAATGAGTCGACAAAATTCTCCCCAAGCAGAGTTTATTTATCACCAGCAATATAAGCTCACCACCAGCTGAGTTTATTTCTCCAAATCGACAGATCGTCCAACAGAGTATCTCTCTTCCCCATAAAGTCATTCTCCCACAGGATTGTACTCAAACAGAATCTCTCCCGGCGGAATATTCTCGAGCAGAACGGACGCAAGCCTCCAGCTAACCATCTTCGGTCACTATCCCCAGCAAGAACGAAGAACTCAACTCCTTGTACTCTCCAGCAAGCAGTCCAAGATTTATTCTCCCCAGCCGGAGAATATCACAAGAACATTGCATATCCATACATCGTGGCATGCGCATATGCATCATACAGCACGATCTCATTTATTTTGAGAACATCATTACTCAATACATTTCATACATCATGACATTACATACGACTAACTCTTTACCTTTCAGGGAAATATGCAATCAAGTTCTCGTAAGTTTTCTCTGGTTCAGTCAAATCGATACTAAGATTTCTATTCCAGTTCAAGCTATGAAGCCCGGAAATCGACCGGATAATATCTTGATGTCTCCAAAATACTATGAAGCCTAGAATCGACCAGATAATGGTATATCTTAAATACAAGTTATAAAGCCTGGAAATCGACCAGAAAATAGCTTAACCCCCCCCCCCCCCCTAGCAAGTTATTATGAAGCCTGGAAACCGACCAGATAGCAGTACAAGATAACATGAAGCCTGGAATCGACCAGACAGTGGTATAAGACACCGTGAAGCCTGGCGCATGACCAGATAACGGTATAAGACACTGAAGACTGGAACACGACTAGATAGCGGAAAAGGACACTGAAGCCTGGGACACAACCAGATAACAGTATAAGGTACTACGAAGCTTGGAATCCGACCAAATAGCAGTTTACTCGGCCAATTACTATGAAGCCCGGAAATCGACTGGATATTAGTATGCCTTAAATTCAAGTTGAAACCCGGATGCGACCGGATAACCACTTAATTCCTTCTGAAGTATGAAGCACGACCAGATAAGAATTGAGAAATTGCAAAGCCTGGAGGACGACCAGATAGCAAGTTTAATCTCATCTCCCCAGTAAGTCACTATAAAACCTGGAGCACGACCAGATAGCAGTCAGTCTTATTTTCCTCAGCAAATCATTGTAAGGCCTGGAGCACAACCAGATAGTAGTTCATTGTCACCTCCTCAACTAAGAGATGATTCCCCAGTAGAGTAACGGACAACTGAAGCTCCTAAAATTCTATTTCTCCCAAGACAGAGACCAGCGTGTCCCCAGCGAAATCCTCCTCAACAACAGGTATGCGGGTTCTTGCAAAGGAATCTCTTATGCGATCAACACTTATTCGGATGGAATCTTTAAGCCCATCTTCCATCATTGACTTCCAAATGGCATATATAAGCCCATTCCCGATATTGCAAGATCGATACCACTTCATGCAAGTGCAAATTTCTGGGAACTTTAGTGTTCAATCATCTTCCACCTTCAGATCACGAAAGGCAAACAAGCCAATCTACATCCTCAGGTGTAAGAAGATTGAACAGGGGCAGCTGTTGTACCCCAAAATTTTCCCTCCCATGTTTGTCAACACATTTCAAGTGAGGTCCTCAAATTGCTCAAGGAAGTCCAAGGGTTGACCAGACAAACTCCCTCCTAAGGCAGTCTACCCCAAATTAGGGTTTCATTTTGCATGAAGATGCTTGATTCCAAAGGATCCCAAATGCTCACCATTGTCCTAATATGTTCTCAATATCATCCATGTCAAGTTTCAAGCCTTGTAGAGGAAATTTGCTCAGTCAATTGCTCAAAAGCCTGAAAATCGAATGTGCTAGGGCAAAAGTCAAATGTGGCCCACATACAGTCAAACTTCAAAAAAATTGGCCAACATTCTCATTTTGAAGTATTATTCATCATTTGATCAAGGTTTGATCATGTTTCCTCAAGGATTGCTCACAATTCATCAAAACCCAAAAGTTGCTAAGTTAGGGTTTTGTAGGAAAAGTCAACTCAAATTTGACCAAGCATAACTTTCTCATACTTTATAAAAAATGACCCATCCAAAGCTCATTTTGAAGAGGTTTTAATTACCTACAATTCATCTTCATCTTCCAAGTTCAAAATATGCACTCACAAGAAGATATGAATTTGGACATTATAGGTCATTTTGAAAAGTCAACAAAAACACCTTTTGGGTCAAAGCTTCATACATGAACATGGAAGAATCAATTGAGATTAGACCAAAAGGGTTGCTTATAGGACATCTTAAGCTTTCTAAAAAGTCCAACAACACCTCTCTAGGGTCAAAATTGATGGAGTTATGCATTGGCCAAATTGAGGGAGTTATGCATTGGCCAAGTTTGCAAAATTGTAATGTGACCCACGACCCATGAGCCCTTCCTCTTGTCATTCTTTCATTTTTGTTATTTATTTTGATTTTATTTCATTTAAATCAAATAAAATCAATATAAAATAATGAAAATATCAAAAACTAATTAAATCTTGAGATTTTGTGCATGATTAGGTCCATTACACAGCTGGAAATAAGATCAAATCGTGAAAGGTTCAAAATGGACAGAAAAATATTGAATTTGCTTGTTTTGGAAAGATTTGGTACAAGGATTGAATCATGAATCAATATTCATAATTGGGAGAGATTTGATACAAAATTTCAACCCTAATGCACTCTAGTATACATAAGGAACAAGTGCAGATCAAAAAGAGGAGGCTAGAGGTGTGCAAAGGCAAAGAAAAAATTGCAAAAATTCAAGAAAGAGTGCAAACTGATTTCCAAGTTTAAGTCCATCTCAAGCCATTCTAATCATATCAATCAATTGTTGGACTCCCCAGGATCGTGTTTCAATCGCTAGCAAGCTTCCCCACGCCTTGAAACGCCCTATAAGAGTCACACGGTTTGCATATTTTCTTGAATTCGAAAATATTAATTATGACATATTTAGCATGATTGATTGGCATATTTTTTATCCTTGAGATGTTTGCAAGCTAATGGTTATATTTAATTGCATTTTTCCTGACTAAACACGAAACTGCCATGGCTAGGGTTCCTTCTTTGTTTTTAGGGGTTTCTTGTACAGGGAAAATTGGTCAATGATAATGGTACCATGATGCTCGTGGCTTGAAACGAGTTGATTGGTACCATTGGTTTTAATTTATCATGCGTATACAAGATTTTGGAAATGTACAGGGGTTATACCTACAGTGAACGTCCGTAGGTAAAAGTCTTTTATCTAAAACAACGGAAGCAACAAAGAAGACAATGGTGTGGCAGTATGTGAGTGGCTTGTATGAATCTACGCGCGTTTTGGGAGGCGTGGCACGTTATTTGTATTATATTTTATTTGTTTTATTATTATTACAACTAACACGTTAGCGCAGATGGTGAAGTTGTTGGTCATTGATGCACACGTCCTGGGTTCGATCCCAGGCGTGTGCATTTTATTATTTTCTCAATAGTGTCAGGTCAATCCAGTGCTTCCCAGCCTCAAGCGTATTCCGTGTACTCTCAACATCAGCCATATGATGTATTCCTGGCCAGATCCAAGGTTCATCCCTTGAAGGTCCACCATACGCCTGAGTCAAGCATGCCCATGGGATTGTGAAAGGTCAAACAGGCCAGGAGCTTATTGGGCTCAGATTTGCAAACGGCACCCCCCTTGCTAAAACAACATCAGGCCCATTCCTTTTTTTCTTTTCTTTAATATTCTTTTATTTATTTAATTTGTTTAATTATTTTCTAACACAATTAATTTCTTTTTTTTCAAAAAATTATAAAAATCAAGAGTTCACAAAAAAATAGAATTAGGTTTTATTTTATCAAATTTAATTTAATATTAATTTAACTTAGGGTAATTCTAACTTTTTTGTATAATTAAAATCAATTAGAAAAATTAGGGTTAACTTTCGATTTAATTTTTATTTCTTTCTCAAAATAAAAAAATACAAAAAGATAGGTTAATTTAATTATTTTTCTTAACTAAAATTAATTAGTGATTAGGTTATTTTTATTCAATTGAACTTTATTTTCTCCAAATAGCACAAAAACGACAAAAAAATGTTTTTCCCTTTAAATTGCAATTAGGCTTAGTTGGGGTCAAAACCCTAAATCTCTCGTTTTCGATTTATCGCACGCGTTTATTATTTTTTGCAATATTAATGTAATTGTCTATGATATGTAATAGTTTAATCTAGGATTTTCTTTATTTATCGTCTTTTACGGGTTTTTTGGCTATGTAATTAATCCCTACCCCGAAGCCTTGTAATAGCGTAGGTTTTATTTCTCGCATTTTAATTCTTGCAAATATTAACTGTTTAGATGTATGTTAATAGGATTGTATGACAAGATTGCATGATAATTTAAAATGGCTAGAAAACCCTAAAATGCAAAGATAATAACTGAAAACAAATCAGTCGCACATGCGCACTCTTAGGGTATACTCTCACTTTGGTTGCCTTCGGTAAACGATCATTAAGTATAGGTTGTCTTAGTGGTTGCCCTCCTGTCTAACAAAGATCAAAAGTCCCGTTCGGAAATGTTGCCTCGGAAACGTTGCCTCTGAAATGTTGCCTCGAATATGATCTTAAGACTTTAGGGTTATTACTAAGACGTCCTAACATTGCTTTAGTGATCGTACGTCCCTTTCGAATTGACCCTTACAACTCCAACGATGATGCTACCTATTTATCAATAGTAGGATAGCACTGTCTAAAGGAAACGAGAATAGAAACAATCCTTTTTCGAGTAGGTAAATGCTAGTAGGTACTTGCTCTAAACCAAACTTTTCACACTTACACTTTTCAAACAAAGTTTTCAAAAAAAATACTTCGTAACACTCTTGAGGACAGAAACAAGGGTTAAAATGAAGTAAAACAAAAATTTTCAAAACAAACATACACAAGCAATTTTAAAAGATGAGCAAGTACCTAAGAGCCCGTGGAAAACCATGGATAGAAAGGGTGCCAACACCTTCCCTTTTTATAATCTACCCCCCGTACTCAGAATATCTCGAAAAAGGATTTTTTCTGTGCTTTTTTCCTTTCCGGTTGGATGAAATAAAAGTCAGTGACGACTCTTGCTTACCGCGACATTTTGCGGATACAAATCACAAAACGCAAACCAGCATTTTCAAAACAGTCGATTCTGCCACCGTATCACACTCCCTTTTGGGTTTTCGATTCACCGGGATACCCTTTTTTGCGCAAGCCGCCCTTTCAGGTTTTCAGCTTGCCGGGTGTACAGTTTTTTTTTTGTATTTTATCCCTAATTTTTGCCCAAACCTTTTGGTTCGTCGGGATACCCTAATTTTTGCCTAGGTCAGTCGACCTAGCGGGTCTTGTTTATGCATAGTATCTTTTGACTATATCCGCGTTTACAGGGTGTGGGAGGTTGTCGCCATCCATAGTGGCCAAGATCATTACTCCACCAGAGAATATGTTTTTGATCACAAACGGTCCTTCGTATGTAGGAGTCCATTTGCCCCTGGGATCACCTTGTGGCAATATGATACGCTTGATTACCAAGTCACTGAACCGATATACCTGACGTTTGACCTTTTTGTTAAAAGCTTTGATCATGCGTTTTTGGTACATCTGGCCATGACAGATAGCTACAAGCCTCTTCTCATCAATCAAGTTCAACTTATCAAGTCGAGTCTGGATCCAATCTTTTTCGTTCAACCCAACATCCTTCATGATTCTCAGAGAGGGGATCTGGACCTCAATAGGTAAGACAGCCTCCATGCCGTATACCAGAGAATAGGGTGTTGCCCCAGTTGATGTACGAGTTGTGGTACGATACCCGTGGAGAGAAAATGGTAGCATCCCATGCCAGTCTTTGTATGTGACTGTCATTTTCTGTATGATCTTCTTAATGTTTTTGTTAGCAGCTTCTACAGCGCCATTCATCTTTGGCCGGTAAGGGGAAGAATTGTGATGCTGGATCTTGAATTGCTCGCACAAGGCAGTGATCATAGTGTTGTTTAGATTTGTACCATTATCAGTGAGGATTCTCATTGGGATACGGTACCAACAGATGATATTCTGTTTGATGAACCGGGCGATAACATTCTTGGTAACGGAAGCGAAAGAGGCTGCCTCAACCCACTTTGTAAAATAGTCAATGGCCACTGAGATGAAGTGGTGTCTATTGGAGGTTGTTGGCTTGATTTCCCCAATCATATCGATTCCCCACATAGCAAAGGGCCAAGGAGTCGTCAAGACTTTCAGAGGAAACGGGGGTACGTGCACCTTGTCAGCATAAACTGACACTTATGGCAAGTCCGAGAGTGTTAATAGCAATCTGCCTCCATGGTAGACCAATAATAGCCTGCCTGCTGGATTTTCTTTGCCATTGTATGCCCACTGGAATGGGTGCTGTTGTACCCTAAAATTTACCCTCTCATTTCTCAGAAAATCACCCTGGATTCTCAAAGTTTTCTCTTAAACACTTCCAAGTCTTGAATTATCATTTCTTTCCAAGCAAGCCATTTACAAGGGAAAAATGGTCATTTGCACGCTGAAAAGTCAAACTTTAGTTTTTGGATCAAAATCAAAACACAAAAATCATATTTCATCAAGACATGTTGGAATATGAAGTTTGTTTCATCAAGAAGCTCAAAAGTCAATTTTTACCTTGGAAAAGTTAAATTCTAAATACTTAGAATTTTTCTAAAGTATTTAAGAAAAATGACACTTCAGAACTTCTGAGCCAGCCTCTAGACAGGAGCAGTCAGAAGTTGTAAACGTGGTTCAGCACATAACCTTCAGTCAGAACATGGCTTTTTCAGCAGCTACGCAAGTTCAGTCAGAGTTTGCTAGAGGAATGCAAAGAAAGCAACGAAGCCTGAAAGCTTCCTCAGAACATGCTGGAATCAGAAGGTAAGAGGATCAGAAGATTGGGTGCTACACTGAAGCAGAATCCCTAAGTTCAGAGTTTTCAGAGGCAAATCAAAGAAATTTACTAGAAAGCCTGAGGATCCTTCAGAGCTTGTTGAGGCACCAAGATGCAAAGAGAGAAGATCAGAAGTTGGACGTTAGTCCTAAACGGAATTTCTGACTCAGATTTAAGTAATGATGCAAATCTCATATTACAAGATTTCTGATTTTGACAAATCTCATCACCATTTAATGCTCATTAATACTCACAACCACTTTTGAGTCTTTGTCCAAAGGATCTCTCCACGTGTAGCATAAAAAAACCTTTGTACAAATTTAGATGTGGGTTCATGTGCTACTTTTCGCTCATGGGTATCACTTTTCCTTAATCCTCGCTTACTAACCCAACCTAGGCTAAAAGCTGTCAATCATCACAACCTTTTTTACTTTCTTCAAGAGTAAGTCAGCATCTAGTGCATGATATCG
Source organism: Vicia faba (assembly GCA_948472305.1). Lineage (NCBI taxonomy): Eukaryota > Viridiplantae > Streptophyta > Magnoliopsida > Fabales > Fabaceae > Vicia > Vicia faba. Next base: position 208,034,133 of record OX451737.1, on the reverse strand, counting down.
GTGCCACTTGACATTTTAAAACCCACAAAGATTTGCCTATAAATAGAATACCATTGATCACTGAGAAAAGGGACAAACCAGAAAAATTGCTGAAAAGAGACAAAAAAATTTGTGAAAGAAATCAAAATTTTGAGAAAGAAAAGTCTTGAACCTCTGCCCAAAATTCCTAGAGTTCCAAAAACTGTAAACACAGCATACAAACCATTAACTTTGGATCCCTTACGTTCAAACTCCGTTTGTTCTCAAATATTTCTTGGCTAAAAAACACCCTTATAGTTTCTGACCCACACGTTAGAAACTGCCATAATTTATGTATTCATACTACTATATACCCTCCATCCATCCATTCAAAGAAGCTGTTCAGAACGTCATCAGAGTTAAGGCTAACTCCAGTTCACAGAACTTCTTCCAGCTGCAAGGTAAGCACTTGCTGACCCTCACCACATTGCTTAAGCATCACTAGATTTGCATGCTTAAAAACACAATGTAGATATCATGCTTATGATGTTGTGCATGTTCTGAGATTTTTACACATCTGTATGCTTAAGTAGAGAATGAATCAGTTCAGGACTTGCCTCTGATTTTTGGTTCTGATTTCTGAAACACTATGACACCTGCTGAAACTGTCCTAGGCATGTTTTCTGTTTTGTGGAGAAATAACCAAATTGCAGATGTTCTGACTAGCATAGAGGGAGACCAAGTTATGACATTGGCACCAGCGCCTCTGGAGCCTGTTTTGTTATCAGTAATATCAGAACTTCTGAAGATTATTGTGTTCCCAGCAGGGTCAGAACCTCTGACCCCATACATTTTCACTAGCAGGTTTCTGTTTTGCAGCGCCAGGGTCAGAACCTCTGACTTCCTTTCAGCAGCACGTTGATCCTCTTTTTTCTTCCCCTTGTTATTTTCCTTTTTTTTTTCTTTTCTTTTTTTTTTCTTGCTGGCACTCTCCATTTTCATTAATCAGCAAAACACCAAAAATATTTTCATTCACACTTTATTTTATTAAAACAAAAAAAAGACAAAAAAATATTTTCTTAACAAGTTCATTTAATATTTTCTTGTATGTATTTCAATATGGTTGTAATAGTAATTAAGGGCTTTATTTTCATTTTGCAATCCTCATTCATAAATTTGTACCCCCACCCCCTAAATGTGGTAATAGCGTAGGACTTTATATTTTTGCAATTTATCGCTTTCAAATGTAAATACAAGATAAAATCAATAAATAGACCACCAAAAAAATCAAAGACAAAAGCATGCAATCAAACACACTTTGCACACAAACACCCTTAGGGTTTCTCCACTTGGTTGCCTTATATAAAAATAGTCATATTACGCATGCAAAGTATCTTGGTAAAACAAACAAAATCAAAAGATCATAGTCCCTCGATGACGCTATTCAAAGTTTCCTTACAAAATGATCTTAGTCCCTCAAAAATTCTAAGATACTTTGCAACATTGCTAATCATGGTTATACGATGACCCGCGCCCGTCCCGTTTACATCCAAAGATAGGGTTGTTTACCAAACCAATGGTAAGACAACAATGTCAAAGGAATAAAAAATGCACAAGAAAGACATTTGAGTAGGTAGATTACTTCTAGTTACTTGCTCTATTTCCAAACAACTATCTTTGCTATTTTTAAAACAAACACACACATTTCAAAAACATCTTACAAACATTGAAAACGTTTTCAAAAAGACAAACATCTTTGTATACATTCTTACGAACGAGAATCATTACAAAGATTGCCTAAACGAATGGCATCTTTTACAAAATACTTTCAAAACCACACCAAACACATTTTCAAACAACAAAAGCAAGTGATATAGCAAGTAACTAAGAGCCCATGGAAAACCATGGATGAAAAGGGTGTTAATACCTTCCCTTTTCATAATCTGCCCCCCGAACTCAAGAAACAATCTCAAAGGTCTTTCCTGTGCTTTTTCACCTTTCCTTTTGGATAAAAGAAAAGTCGGTAGCGACTCTTGCTAACCACAACATTTGTGAACACAAACGCAAAACCTCAAGTCAGTTCTCCCACCGCATCACAGAACTGATGACT